>OU342743.1:389420252-389731685 GCA_910589775.1 Avena eriantha
AGGCGGAACGTCAAGTGCAAGAGGATATCAAGTACAACAAGCCCAAGACGTACTTCACCTACAAGCAAGCCTCAACCGTTACACCAAAAACTTTCAATGGAAGCTCTCAAGTACCTCCAAGCCTTCCTTCAAGCCCACACTTCCTCAAGGAAAACTACCCCCAAGTGGCAAGCAAGCAAAGAGTGATACACCTTTCAACGGTGAATGCTACAAGTGTGGAGGTAAAGGACACAAGTCGGCCGAATGTGGAAACAAGAAAGTCTTGTTCATCCATGACAATGGTGATGAAGAGTACTTGAGTGAAGATGAGTTTGATGCCCGTGTCAAGGAAGCAATGGCAAGGCAACGAGTGGAAGATGATCAACAACTCCTCATGTGTGAACATGACGCAAGTCCATCGCTTGTCGTCACAAGGATCTTGACCACTCAAGCACAAGAGCATGAAGACCAATGCTCCAATATCTTCCAAACACGAGCCGGCATCAATGGCAAATCTATCAATGTGATCATTGACAGAGGGAGTTGTCACAACCTTGCTAGCACCGAGTTGTGTGAGAAGCTCAACCTCACCATCCATCCACACAAGCACCCCTACCACGTGCAATGGCTAAGTGACCAAGGGTCCGTGAAGATTAAGCATACCGTATCGGTCTCCTTCGCCACTGGTCCTTACAAAGATACAGTGGAGTGTGATGTGGTTCCTATGACAGTTTGCCACATGCTTCTTGGTCGACCATGGAAATTTGACAAGGCTGCTCAACATGATGGTCGCACCAATATATACACCTTCAAATGGCTCAACAAAACATGTGTTTTGCAACCGATGACTCCTAGCCAAATACTTGCGGATAATGCAAAGGCTTTAGCGAGGGCGCAAAGCACAACACCTACTTGTGAGAAGAGCGGTGAGAGAGAGAACCACCTCATAGTGAGTGAGAGCCACAAGCCAAATTCGAGTGGAAAAACTAAGAGTGTTCTCCTTGCCACCAAAAGTGAGATGAGAGATGTTCGGAACAACCCATCCATCTTGCACTATGTCCTCCTTCGCAAGGGACTAGCACAAGGAACTAACGAATTAACCAATGTTCCTCCATCTTTGATGAGTGTTTTGCAGGAATTCAAGGATGTGTTCCCCGAAGAGCATCGACATGGACTGCCACCTCTTCGCGGCATCGAACATCGCATTGACCTCATCCCCGGTGCCCCACTTCCCAACCGCGCCGCTTACTACACGAACCCGGAGGAGACAAAGGAGATCAAACATCAAATCAACCAACTCGTCTCCAAAGGTTTGATCCAAGTTAGCACTAGTCCAAGTGCCGTAACCGTGATTCTTGTTCCAAAGACGGATGATACGTTACGGTTATGCATGGACTGCCGTCCAATCAATGCTATCACCGTGCGTTATCGACATCCCATACCACGTCTCGATGACATGCTTGATGAGTTGTGTGGAGCCACTATTTTTTCGAAAATTGATCTTCGTAGTGGTTACCATCAAATACACATGGCTGAAGGTGATGAGTGGAAAACCGCCTTCAAGACCAAACTTGGTCTCTATGAATGGTTGGTTATGCCCTTTGGTTTATCAAATGCCCCATCCACCTTCATGCGCCTTATGAATCACATCTTGCGTTCTCTCATTGGAAAAAGTGTTGTTGTCTATTTCGATGATATTCTTGTTTATAGCAAATCACTTGAGGACCATATAACACATGTCAAGGAAGTTTTGCAAATCCTTCGACATGAAAAGCTTTATGCTAATCTTCTCAAGTGCACTTTTGCTAAAGACAAGTTGATTATTCTTGGATTTGTCGTTTCTTCGAAGGGAATTGAAGTTGATGTTTCCAAGGTAAAGGACATACGAGATTGGGCCATCCCAACAAATGTAAGTGAACTCCGAAGTTTTCATGGGTTGGCTGGCTGGTTTCTATCATCGCTTTGTGAAAGACTTTTCAACCATTGCTTGCCCCCTTAATGAACTGACCAAAAAGAATGTCACCTTCGTGTGGGGAAAAGCACACCAAAAAGCTTTTGATGAACTTAAAAAGAGGCTCACTGAAGCACCTCTTCTTGCTTTACCGGATTTCACAAAAACTTTTGAGATAGAGTGTGATGCTAGTGGTATTGGCATTGTAGGAGTCCTTATGCAAAACTGACGTCCTATAGCCTACCATAGCGAGAAACTCGATGGTGCTCGCCTTAATTATCCAATTTATGACAAAGAGCTTTTTGCGTTAGTTCGTGTCCTTCAAGTTTGGCAACACTACCTTTGGCCCACGGAATTTATCATACATTCCGACCATGAGTCGTTGAAATATCTCAAAGGCCAAGCCAACTTGAGCAAGAGACACGCTAAGTGGGTTGAGTTCATGGAGTCTTTTCCGTACATTGTCTGCCAGTTCGGATACTACCCGGACATCACCCAGAAACTTCAAAGTTTTCGGCCAGACCGGACTGTCTGGCACACTCCACCCGGAGTGTCCGACCTGACCGGACTGTCCGGCCGATTTCGACCGGAGTGTCCGCCCGCCGACCAAATCTGGTCCGAGTCGGTTTGTATCAGTTTGAGTCTTTTGCATTTAGTTTCGGTGTCTGGCCGCCCCAGCTGCCCTTATAAGCCCTGGGACGACCCCTAGTTAGGGTTTAGACCACGTTAAAATATTTTGGAGTTGTTTGTTTCATAGAACCTCTGGAATTACCCTGTGTTCGAATCTACCAACTATAATTGAGTGTGATCTGTTGTTCCATTGGGAATTAGTTAATTGCATACTACCATTCGTGGTCACGGCTGCGTGCGCAAGAGTGTGGTGTTGTGAATATCCTACAAGGTTCAAGATCTCTTGCGCTGGCATCAGGGATCGAGCGGGAGAGATCATAGCTACGCACTAGTTATCTATCATCCACCATCATCATCGCCATCCGCTTACTGAGAAGATCAGGCCACCCCATATCAGAAAGATCGGGCCACCCTAGAGGTTTGCCCTTAACATATTGGTATCAAGAGCTTCGTTGCTCACGATTTCCCCCACAAAATTTTCTTCTATCCACCAAAAATTCGAAAATCCCCAACAAAAACAGCCCATATTTGCCTTTGGATCGATCTCTTGATTTGGAGTGTTACTTTTGGTTTTGATCCGACCAAACCTTGTCTAAGGAGTTGGTCTAGCTTTATCCTACGTTTCCCCAGCCCGATTTGGCCAGTTTTTCGCGGATTTGAGGCCCGAAGGCGAGGATTTCCGCTCAAGAACACGAGCAGGAAACCCGCGCCGGAGTGTCCGGCCCGACCGGAGTTTCCGGCTGAGCCAGACCGGAGTGTCCGGCCCAGACAAACCGGAGTGTCCGGCTGTAACGCCAGTTTTGACAGTTTTGCCTCATTTTTCGCATTGGCTAATCTCCTTTGTTTGCTCATGTCCCGTGTGCGTGTCAGCAAGTACCAGCAAGCTTCCGCATCATCAACTTCCGCGCTCATCAACACCACGGACCACGAACATCATCCCGCACCACCGACGCCAAGTTCATCATCAAAGAAGGTATAACTTGTGTCACCTTGTTAACCCCCATCTTCCTTTGTGTGTACCTATCCCATGAGAGTGGATCATCTTGTGTTTGCTTGAGCATTGTGCATTTGTCCTTGGATAGTGAGAGTGCAAGAGCAATATCAAGTGTGACTAGGTAGCATCAAGGGAGAGCAAAAAAAAAAGAAATAGTCTCCCTTGCAAAAGAGAGTCTCAAAGCTTATAAGCAAGAGAGAAATATGAGCGCCCAAGGCAAGTGCACAAATCCATTGCTCACTTTTCCTCTTTGCAAACGAGCCACGGTCTCTCCTTGCATTGGCACGACAACGAGCTTAGTCTTCGCTAGGACTTTTGGTTTGCTCATTTTCATAGTCGTGTCAATCCCAACTTTCTCCATGTGTGTGTACATAGTCGTAGGTTCCCGTCACCCTTTTGAGTTGTTGACCTTCGCCTTTGACTTGAGTTTTGTTGGATTTTTACCACTTTTGACTATCCCTTTTCTTTTGGTTGGTTCTTTGGCTTTCCACAACCCTAACCTACCACCAACAAGCTTTTGAGAGTTTGTTTGAGTTTTCTTGGCATTTCTACTTTGCATGCTAATAGCTCTCACTTGTGGTTTCTAGTTTGGTGCAATCCCCAAGGTGAGGTACAAGGCTAGCTCAACCATATTCCACTTCCATATACAATACTTGTGTGTTTTGCATGATGGATAGGCACGGTGAGACGAGCCAACCACCTCCCCAAGAAGAAGATCAAGGTCCGTACATGACGCACGCAAGTCACTTCATCGTTCGACAAGAGTTCCGTGAACGTTGCCAAGCACTTGAGACGCGACAAGATGAACATTTTGGCTAGACGCAAGCCGAGTTCAAGAACATCGACAACCCCTTCGACGGCCTCGAACGACAAATGCATGCAATGCATCACAACTTCGGCCACCAAAATGAAGCGCTTCAACGCTCCGTCACCGAAACAAATGACAATCTTCGATGCCTCATCGATGGCATGGCAAGACCACGTTCACGCTCATCAAGCTCGGCAAGTTCTTCGCATCGTCATGCACCTTTTCCACAAGATCTACATCAAAGTGCTCAAAGACACAATGATGCCCCCGTGGTTGAAGATGGAATCTCTTCAAACTATGTACCTTCCCCACGGCACGTCGCAATGTCAAGCTATGACGGTGACCTCTCTTCAAGGCCACGAGCAAGGCAAGAAGCACACCGCCATCATGCAAGGGCACTAGTGATCCGACAAGAGCAACCACAAGTGGAACCGCAAGCGTAACCACAAGTACAACCGCAAGCGCAACCACAAGTACAACCGCAAGTCTACCACCATCGACCGCGACACATACTTGACACAACAAGTGATGACTCCAACTTGGATAATCAAGCTCGTCATCGACGTCAAGCTCTTCAAGATCCTCCTCCTCATCATCAACATCATGAACGTCAACAACGACACCATGGTCATCACGAGGCGCCTCCTCCACATCAATAAAACTTGGAGCATCAAGTGATACAAGTTGAACGACGCCCACCACGTCAAGAGGCTCATGACCATGTTCTTCACCGTGAGGCCCATGTGCCTAACCAACATCACCAACCAAGGAACGAGCCTCCTCTTCGTCATCAACCGCGTCAAGAGGCTACACACCTTCGCCACCATGAGGTCCAAGTACCTCAACCACGTCAACAACCGCGCCAAGAGCAAGAGCAAGCTCCTCATCAACAACAATACCAAGAGCAAGCTCCGCAACAAGGACGCGAGAACCAAGTTCCACCTCCCCAACTACAAGATCATCAACAAGGTCACCAAGCTCGTCGCAATGACCGAAATGATGAAGAAACTTTTGGCAAGCTCAAGTTCACAATGCCCAAGTTCACCGGATCCAATGACCCTGAAGAATACCTCTCGTGGGCACTCAAAGTCGACAAGATCTTCCGCATGCACAACTATAGCAACGAGAAGATGGTCTCCATGGTTTTGCTAGAGTTTGATGATTACGCCAACCTTTGGTGGGAACAAGTTCAAGTTGCTCGTGATGCAAGACAAGAGCCGCCAATCACAACTTGCCATGACATGAAGGCTCACATGAGATCCCAGTTCGTCCCCGCACACTACACGCGTGACCTCTTCAACAACCTTCAAGCGCTTCGTCAAGGGACAAAGACCGTGGAAGAATACTTCAAGGAAATGGAACTCAACTTGATTCACGCCAACATTGATGAGCGCATGGAGCAAACAATGGCACATTTCCTTATTGGCTTGAATCACCCAATCAAGCGCATCGTCGAGTTCCAAACATACAACACCATGGTTGAGCTTGTGCACATTGCAACAAAGGCTGAACGTCAAGTGCAAGAGGATATCAAGTACAACAAGCCCAAGACGTACTTCACCTACAAGCAAGCTTCAACCCCTACACCAACAACTTTCAATGGTAGCTCCTCAAGTACCTCCAAGCCTTCCTTCAAGCCCACACTTCCTCAAGGAAAACTGCCACCAAATGGCAAGCAAGCAAAAAGTGATACACCTTTCAACGGTGAATGCTACAAGTGTGGAGGTAAAGGACACAAGTCGGCCGAATGTGGAAACAAGAAAGTCTTGGTCATCCATGACAATGGTGATGAAGAGTACTTGAGTGATGATGAGTTTGATGCCCGTGTCAAGGAAGCAATGGCAAGGCAACGAGTGGAAGATGATCAAGAACTCCTCATGTGTGAACATGACGCAAGTCCATCGCTTGTCCTCACAAGAATATTGACCACTCAAGCACAAGAGCATGAAGACCAACGCTCCAATATCTTCCAAACACGAGCCAGCATCAATGGCAAATCTATCAAGGTGATCACTGACGGAGGGAGTTGTCACAACCTTGCTAGCACCGAGTTGTGTGAGAAGCTCAACCTCAATCTCCATCCACACAAGCACCCCTACCAAGTGTAGTGGCTAAGTGACCAAGGGTCTATGAAGATCAAGCATACCGTATCGGTCTCCTTCGCCATTGGTCCTTACAAAGATACGGTGGAGTGTGATGTGGTTCCTATGACAGTTTGCCACATGCTTCTTGGTTGACCATGGCAATTTGACAAGGCTGCTCAACATGATGGTCGCACCAATATATACACCTTCAAATGGCTCAACAAAACATGTGTTTTGCAACCGATGACTCCTAGCCAAATAATTGCGGACAATGCAAAGGCTTTAGCGAGGGGGCAAAGCACAACACCTACTTGTGAGAAGAGCGGTGAGAGAGAGAACCTCCTCATAGTGAGTGAGAGCCACAAGCCAAATTCGAGTGGAAAAACGAAGAGTGTTCTCCTTGCCACCAAAAGTGAGATGAGAGATGTTCGGAACAACCCATCCATCTTGCACTATGTCCACCTTTGCAAGGGACTAGCGCAAGGAACTAACGAATTAACCAATGTTCCTCCATCTTTGATGAGTGTTTTGCAGGAATTCAAGTATGTGTTCCTCGAGGAGCTTCCACATGGACTACCTCCTCTTCGCGGCATAGAACATCGCATCGACCTCATCCCCGATGCACCACTTCCAAACCGCGCCGCTTACCGCATGAACCCGGAGGAGACGAAGGAGATCGAACGTCAAATCAACCAACTCGTCTCCAAAGGTTTGATCCAAGTTAGCACTAGTCCAAGTGCCGTACCCGTGATTATGGTTCCAAAGACGGATGATACGTTACGGTTATGCATGGACTGTCGTCCAATCAATGCTATCACCGTGCGTTATCGACATCCCATACCACATCTCGATGACATGCTTGATGAGTTGTGTGGAGCCACTATTTTTCGAAAATTGATCTTCGTAGTGGTTACCATCAAATACGCATGGCTGAAGGTGATGAGTGGAAAACCGCCTTCAAGACCAAACTTGGTCTCTATGAATTGTTGGTTATGCCCTTTGGTTTATCAAATGCCTCATCCACCTTCATGCGCCTTATGAATCACATCTTGTGTTCTCGCATTGGAAAAAGTGTTGTTGTCTATTTCGATGATATTCTTGTTTATAGCAAATCACTTGAGGACCATATAACACATGTCAAGGAAGTTTTGCAAATCCTTCGACATGAAACGCTTTATGCTAATCTTCCCAAGTGCACTTTTGCAAAAGACAAGTTGATTTTTCTTGGATTTGTCGTTTCTTCGAAGGGAATTGAAGTTGATGTTTCCAAGGTAAAGGACATACGAGATTGTCCCATACCAACAAATGTGAGTGAACTCCGAAGTTTTCATGGGTTGGCCGGTTTTTATGGTCGCTTTGTGAAAGACTTTTCAACCATTGCTTGTCCCCTTAATGAATTGACCAAAAAGAATGTCACCTTCGTGTGGGGCAAAGCATAACAAAAAGCTTTTGATGAACTTAAAAAGAGGCTCACTGAAGCAACTCTTCTTGCTTTACCGGATTTCACAAAAACTTTTGAGATAGAGTGTGATGCTAATGGTATTGGCATTGGAGGAGTCCTTATGCAAAACGGACGTCCTATAGCCTACCATAGCGAAAAACTTGATGGTGCTCGCCTTAACTATCTGATTTATGACAAAGAGCTTTTTGCCTTAGTTCGTGTCCTTCAAGTTTGGCAACACTACCTTTGGCCCAAGGAATTTATCATACATTGTGACCATGAGTCGTTGAAATATCTCAAAGGCCAAGCTAACTTGAGCAAGAGACACGCTAAGTGGGTTAAGTTCATGGATTCTTTTCCGTACATTGTCAAGTATAAGAAGGGCAAAGATAATGTAGTTGCGGACGCATTGTCTCGCAAACATACAAGCCTTCTTACGAAACTTGAAATCAACGTGTTGGGTCTTGAGGAAATAAAATCTTTGTATGCTTCCGACCCGTTCTTTGAACCAATTTTCGCAAAGTGCTCCAATGACAAGGGAGTTGATGATTTCTATTTGCATAAGGGCTTTGTTTTTAAACAAAACAAGCTATGCATTCCAAAGTCGTCGCTTCAACTTTTGCTTCTCCAAGAATCTCATGGTGGAGGCCTTATGGGTCACTTTGGTCGCGACAAGACATTGGACATGCTCTCCAATCACTACTTTTGGCCCAAGATGAAGCGGGACGTGGAGCGCTACGTTCAACGATGCACGACATGTGTTCAAGCTAAGTCGCAAGCTAATCCCTATGGTCTTTATATGCCATTGCCTATTCCTCATACACCTTGGTCCGACATTAGCATGGATTTCGTGTTAGGATTGCCTAGATCTAAGCATGGTGATGATTCTGACCGACGATGCTTCACATGTTGCAAATCTCTTTTTCAGGGAAATCGTCCGTCTTCACGGTGTGCCAAGGACAATCGTCTCCGACCGCGATGTCAAATTCATGAGCTACTTGTGGGAGACCCTCATGGCCAAGCTCGGCGTCAAGCTTCTCTTTTCATCCGCATCACATCCTCAAACTGATGGCCAAACCGAAGTTGTCAACCGAAGCCTCGGAACTCTCCTTCGTGTGTTGATCAAGAAAAACCTGAAGGATTGGGAGGAATGCATTCCACACGCTGAGTTCGCCTACAATCAAGCCAAGCACTCAACAACCAAGATGAGTCCATTCATGATCGTCTATGGTTTCGAGCCCCTCACCGCGCTCGACATCCTACCACTACCTCTTCATGAGCACACAAACATGGATGTCGAGAAGCGTTCACAAGCTATGAAGAAGCTTCATGAAGAAACAAGAGCAACTATCGATCAACAAGTCCTTCGCCAAGTTTCAAGGTTAAACAAGGACAAGAATGAGATGATATTTGAAGAAGGTGACCTTGTGTGGATACACCTAAGCAAGGACCGCTTCCCCAAGGAACGTGACTCCAAGCTCAAGCCAAGAGGAGATGGTCCCTTCAAGGTCCTCAAACGAATCAACAACAACGCCTACATCATCGACACCCCGACCTCCAAGTACCTTGCAAGCAATACATTCAATGTCAAGGATCTCTCACCCTACCATGGAGATGTTCAAGAGGATATCCATGAAGAGTCAAGGACGACTCTTTCCCGGGGGGGGGGGGGGGAGCTGATGCAGCCCGTCCTACGGACGCTTCTACATCTACACCAACAAGTCCCCCAAGTGGACCCATGACTCGTGCCCGAGCCAAACTCCTGCAAGCTAAGGTGAACTCACTCCTCTCCTCGTGCCAATTTGATACCTCCTTGGATGGCGTGCTACTTCATACCTCTACTCTGTGCATCATCAGGTACGAACCCCCGCCGCGTCGACCCACGAGCCCTGAAGCTACACCTGAGCTAAATGTTGAGGGCAAACCTCTAGGGTGGCCCGATCTTTCACGATTCCCTTTCAAATCGAGGGTGGAGTGCGGGGGAAGGAGGAGAGGATGAACACGAGGAACACACGCACAAAGAACGCGATGAACACACACACGCAAAACCACGATAAACACCAATAGCTCACGCCGGCGGTGACCGGTCCGGCGTAATCCCTAGGATCGGCGTCGGGCGGAGGACTCTCTCAAACCGGCACGGCGAGATGGGAGACTCGGTGAGATCTTGACGTCTAGGCAAAGGAACACCGATGCCTAGGCCTTGTACAACGCGGAGGCACAATGCAAACTCCAACGAGGTTTGGGGATATTGGTGCTCCTTAGTCAAGGAGCATGAGGCAAGAACTAGATAGATCCACAAAGGGGTTTCCACTAATTCCAGTATCATGCCTAGGGTTTCCAATGGAGGTGGGGGTCTATATATAGGCCAGGCACAAGTTCAGGGGTAATTTAGTCATTAAAGTAGAGTTCTGGGCGAAGTAGAGGGGTACATGGGCCATAGGGCCCAGCTAGGCTCGCATGCCCATCACTTGGGCCGGACACTCCGGGGCGAGTGAGCCAGACAGTCCGGGGCAGCCGGACACTCTGGGTCGAGTGCGTCGGACAGTCCGGTGTGGCCGGACACTCCGGGAATTGTCCGGGCGGTGTCCGATTTGACCTTCTAAGTGTCCATGCCAGGTCCGGGCTCTGGCAGGCCGGACACTCCAGCTGAGTTGGGCCGGACACTCCTGGGTGGCCGGAAACTCCGGCTGGATTCGGGCGGACACTCCGGCAGCTTCATCTCAGGTGCAGCTTCAGGGCTCGTGGGTCGACGCGGCGGGGGCTCGTACCTGATGATGCACAAAGTAGTGGTATGAAGTAGCACGCCATCCAAGGAGTTATCGAATTGGCACGAAGAGAGGAGTGAGTTCACCTTGGCTTGGAGGAGTTTGGCTCGGGCACGAGTCATGGGTCCACTTGGGGGACTTGTTGGTGTAGATGTAGAAGCGTCCGTAGGACGGGCTGCATCAATGAAGCTGCCGGAGTGTCCGCCCGAATCCGGCCGGAGTGTCTGGCCACCCCGGAGTGTCCGGCCCGACTCAGCCGGAGTGTCCGGCCTGCCCGAGCCCGTACCTGGCGTGGACATTCAGAAGGTCGAATCGGACACTCCCCGGACACCACCCGGAGTGTCCGTCCTGCCCGGACTGTCCGGCCGTGCCGACCCGGACTGTCCAGCCCAAGCGATGGGCCTGCGAGCCTAGCTGGGCCCTCTGGCCCATGTACCCCTCTACTTCGCCCAGAACTCTACTTTAATGCCTGAATTACCCCTGAACTTGTGGCTGGCCTATATATAGACCCCCACCTCCATTGTAAACCCTAGGCATGCTATTGGAATTAGTGGAAACCCCTTTGTGGATCTATCTAATTCTTGACTCATGATCCTTGACTAAGGAGCACCAATATCCCCAAACCTTGTTGGAGTTTGCATTGTGCCTCCGCGTTGTACAAGGCCTAGGCATCGGTGTCCCTTTGCCTAGACATCAAGATCTCACCGAGTCTCCCATCTCGTCGTGCCGGTTCGAGAGAGAGTCCTCCGCCCGACGCCGATCCTAGGATTGCGCCGGACCGGTCACCGCCGGTGTGAGCTATTGGTGTATATCGTGGTTTTGCGTGTGTGTGTGTTCATCGCGTTCTTTGTGCGTGTGTTCGTCGTGTTCATCCTTCCCTCCTTTCCCCGCACTCCACCCTCGATTTGAAAGGGAATCGTGAAAGATCGGGCCACCCTAGAGGTTTGCCCTAAACATGACGACTTGAAGAGCTTGATGCGCGTGAACGTGGCCTTGCCATTCTGTCAATGAGGCATCGAAGATTGTCATTTGTTTCGGCCACAGTGCGTTGGAGCGCTTCATTTTGGTGGCCGAAGTTGTGATGCATTGCATGCATTTGTCGTTCGAGGCCGCCGAAGCGGTTGTCGATGTTCTTGAACTCGTCTTGCGTCTCGCCAAATTTTTCATCTTGTCTTGTCTCAAGGGCTTGGCAACGTTCACGGAACACTTGTTGAACGATGAAGTGACTTGCGCGCGTCATGTACGGACCTTGATCTTCTTCTTGGGGAGGTGGTTGGCTCGAATCACCGTGCCTATCCATCATGCAAAACACACAATTATTGTAAATGGAAGTGGAATATGGTGGTGTTAGCCTTGTACCTCACCTTGGGGATTGCACCAAACTAGAAACCACGAGTGAGAGCTATAAGCGTGCAAAATGGAATTGCAAAGAAAACTCACACTAAAGAAAGAACTAACTCTCAAAATCTTGTTGGTGGTAGGTTAGGATTGTGGAATGCCAAAGAACCAACCAAAAGAAAAGGGATAGTCAAAAGTGGGTAAAATCCAACAAAACTCAAGTCAAAGGCGAAGGTCAACAACTCAAAAGGGTGACGGGAACCTACGACTATATACACACACGTGGAGATAGTTGGGATTGACACGACTATGAAAATGAGCAAACAAAAAGTCCTAACGAAGACTAAGCTCGTTGTCGTGCCAATGCAAGGAGAGACCCTGGCTCGTTTGCAAAGAAGAAAAGTGAGCAACGGATTTGTGCACTTGCCTTGGGCGCTCTTCTTTCTCTCTTGCTTACAAGCTTTGAGACTCTCTTTGGCAATGGGAGACTATTTTTCTTTTGCTTTTTCTTTGTATCTTTTTTTATGCTACCTAGTCACACTTGATATTGCTCTTACACTCTCACTATCCAGGGACAAATGCACAATGCTCAAGAAAACACAAAATGAGCCACTCTCATGGGATAGGTACACACAAAGGAAGATAGAGGTTAACAAGGTGACGCAAGTTATACTTTCGTTGGTGATGATGAACTTGCCGTCGGTGGTGCGAGATGATGTTCGTGGACCGTGGTGTCAATGAGCGCGGAGGTTGTTGATGCAGAAGCTTGCTGTTAATTGCTGACATGCACACGGGACACGAGCAAACAAAGGGAATTAGCCGATGCGAAAAATGAGGCAAAACTGTCAAAATTGGCATTACAGCCAGACACTCCGGTCTGTTGTGGAATCCCGCAAAAACCACTACTAGAAAATCGCGGTGTTTTTGTGCATTGCATCATCATGACCGCATGCTCATGTCATCATGCCACCTTGGATTTGAGCATCGTCATGTCATCTTGCATTTGTTTGCATAAAACTATTTTCGAAAAGTCTGCTTTTGTTTTCTAAACGCCCCGTCTTGTTTTCAAATTAAAACCCGGGTCTCCGGAATATTTTGTTTCGTTTGCAAACAGATTTCAAATGCCCCGTTTTAAATAAATAAAATATTTAAATTATTTTGGGAGGCAGCCAGCCAGACCCGAAGCCCAGCCGGCCACCTCCAGATAAAAAAAAATCCCACCTATACCAGAAAACACCCAAACCCTTTTCTACCAAATACCCTACCCCTATTTCCTACCCAGCCCCCTCCACCTCACCTGCACCAATTGGTGCTCGCCACCTCACCAGCCCCACCCTTTTTACCCTCCACCTCACACAGCCACCCCATCGCCACCTCATCTCCCGCCCATTCCCCATCCCGCCTGGACCCACCCCACCTGCCGACCAACAACCTCCCCAGGCGTTTTTCCCCTGCCCACATTCCCACGTCGCCCCGCTTCCCCCAGTCCTACCTGCCGCGCCACCCGACACGCCCCGTCCACCCCACCTGCCTCCCTCGATCCCCACGCCCCGCGGGCCCACCAACCCCATGCGTCCCGCGCCCCCTTCTCTCTCCCCTCGCCTCTCCCTCTCGCCTCACCACCGCCCCGCGTACAGCGCCGCCGCCCTCCACCGCGCGCCTCGCCGCCCGCCTGCCGGCCCGGCACCGAGCCCCGCCTCCGCCTCGAGCTCCGACTGCCGCCTTCCCTTTTTCTCCCAGCCCGACGTCATCGCCAACAAATCTGCCGCCGCCTGGGCCTCCTCGCCCGTGTCCGGCAACCGCTTCCACCTTCCCCTCTAGCGCCTCCGACCTCGCCGCCCTTCCTCCGCGCGAGCCCCGCGATGTCGCCGCTGGAGCCACGCTGCGGCCTCCTTCTCTGCTCTCCATCACCGCCCTCCCTATCGAGCGCCTCCACTCCGGAGCTCCACCGCCCCTCGGCCTCGCCCGCCTCCGGCCCTGCACCTCTACTGTCGCCACCCCTCGTCCTCCTCCGACCTTGCTCCTGCAGGGACGTCGGCCCCGCGCCGTTCCCAAACCCCAGCGGCACCTAGCTCCGTGCCAGCCCCGCGAGCTCCCGCGGCTCCGCCCCTCGTGCCCAACGCCGCCGCTCTCTCCTTCGCGTGGATCGCATCCCCGCGGCCCCACCTCGCTAGCACCCCACCTAAGCCTTTCTTTGTGTCTATAACTATCTTACGAGACAAGCGTGCTTAGTGCTCCATGGGCTGCTCAGTTAGCAATCTTGTGCCCGGTTCGTTGAGACATTGCTAGCGTCTCTCCTTGTGCATTGCAACACGAGCATTCCTCCGACATACCTTACTTTTTGAGCTCATTTTCATAGTTGCAATTGCCCCATTTATCTCCACCGTGTGTGTTTCCGTGGGTCTTTGTCATACGATCAACACTAGGACTTGTTTGCGGTGTAGTTAGGATACCATACCTACAGCTCCACCATAAATACCATGTGTGCCCTGTGATCGTTCTCTATACCTTTGATATTCACTTCATCACATCAGTGCATCAGTTTTTGATTTCGTTGGTAGATCATCTCTATTCACTTTGGAACGGTAAGATCTCCTTTCATATTAGTTGTGAGTGAGTTGTGAGAGTTTCCACCATACTGATTTTGATTTTTGCACTAATGTACTAATCATCTCTTCTAGTAGTGTTGATGTGATGCAGAAAATGGAGGCAGGTGATGTTACAAATAATGTGGAGACATATAGTTACAAATTCATCGACAATTGGCGTTGTAGTGGAACTTTTTGGAAGGAAGAACACGGTATTTTTGATGGTGATGGTCTTTTCCACCATAGTGTGATGATTGGTGAGCGATGTGCTTCCATTACCATTGATAGTAACTCTACTATTAATTTGATCAGCGTTGAAGTTGTACAAAAGTTGCAGCTACCCACATGTGCCCGTGCGGTGCCATATCTCTTGCATTCATCATATGGCACATTGCTGATTTCACACACCGCTGATGTTCCTATGACTTTTAAAGAGCATACTGAGATTGTGCGCTGTGATGTATCTCCTATACCACTTGATTCTTGTCACATACTATTGGGAGAACCTTGGAGTAGAAGGTTTGACGCTCAAATATGTCCTGTTGTTGGAAGGATTTCTTTCAAATGGAACATGAAGAGGCGTATTATGCTCAGGATCTCAGTAGACAAATTTCATGAGTATCATCTTCTTCGCAAGGAGAGGACAAAAGAGTTTAGTTTGTCTGCTAAGTACAAGGTCATGATGAACGACGACAATTCTATTATTTGTCATCTTGAACACGGTGTGCATTACAACCCATGTGAGAATGAGAGCCACATAGCCAAGCTGAGTGAGAGTGTTATCAAAAGTGAGCAGTGTGATTCCACTAAACATGAGGTTGAGAGCATCCATTCTAAGAGTATGAGAGAAAAAGAAAACATCAGTGCAGTAGATTGCTAATACATGTGAGGATATTTCTACTAATGTAATCATCTCTACTCCTGGTATTGTTTCTTGTGCTATGCAGGTTGCTTTTGAAGAAAGGGAGCCGCCTATTTTACAACCTGCATCACACGATATGGTATTGTTACTTGAGGAGGATGTCGTAGTACCTACTACAGCTGAGAAGTTTGTTAATGACATTGGTACTGATTTGGAGCTTCAGCCAACATGTGCGACATATTGTGAGTCTATTCCTTTACTGAAGCCTCCTTGTGATTTGCCTTGCACTACTGTTTCAGCACCATGTGATAGTTTACCAAATTCAAATTTTGATCATGTGGTACTGATAACACATAAGGAAATACTTGCTCGAATACCACCTGCTGATATTGTGTATTCCATCATGCTAAATGAACCTATGAGTATGAGTTGTGCTATGGATAAGATTTCTGAAATTTCATTTCTGAATTCTAGCACATATTCTCCTTGTTTCACTTTCAATCTGATTGGTGAATATAGCATGCATGAAAATTTTCTTGTGGATCACATATGCATTACTTGTGATCGAATCGCTGAACTGAAACATGCTGTTTTCATACATACATGTTGTGTGTCGACGATTTTGTGTTGTGAGATATATGCTAAAATTTGTGATAATATGAAACTAAAGTCGGGTCTAGTTGATATAATGCAGCCAACACAAGTAATTTAACCTATGTTGGATCGTTGTAATCTTGCTAGAATAGAACCCCAGTTTTCATATTCATTGTGTTTATCCCAAAATTCGTTGTCTAGTTGTGCTAATGCTTTATACTTCACTTATATTTGCAAATTGAGTTGCATTTTACATACTGGACAACATGATCATGTTCATAATAATCAGAGTAGCGCAGTTGAAGCATGGCATGATTCAATTTGGTTTTCAGACATATTAAATTGGTTTGATCTTGTTCACAAATTTGATCATAGATCTTCTTTGAGAAAACTGAATTTAATATTGAAGAACATGACTATCTATTTAGTTGTTTTTTACCATGATCATGATTCTTTGTACTTCACGTATACCTACAATTTAAGTTGCTTTATGTATACTGGACATACTTTTCATGTGAACAACAATAATACAACATGTTATATATACATATACTTTGCGTACACGTTGTTCTTTTTGTTTCTCCCACTTTCAGCTTACCTAAAGCCAAGGACGGCTTTTCATGAAGAAAGGGAGGAGGATGAGGATATCTACAGGGATTATGATGATTCTGACTGCCTGAACTGGAAGGAAATACTGAGTCAAATCAATAATGACTATTAGGTGAATTCATTCTTAATTGAACCTGATGTTTTACTTAATGAGAACTTTATACTACCTAAGTCTATGCATCTTTGTATGATCAGGTTTATTGATAACACAAGTGTTGCGCGAGGAGGAGGAGAGTTGCAGCAAGAAGGCCAAGCGCTGATTTCCAATATCAACAAGTGCGCGAGGGAGGAGCAGGAGGCAGGCGCACTAGGATGCAATGAGGAAATCACGTATGAGCAAGAGAGAGAGATGGCGCACCAAGAATTACATGTTTGAGGTGTTCCACGACGTTTGGACTGCGTGCCAATAAGGCTGAACCCATATATGGGTTGGTATGTATCAGTTTGAGTCGAACCGAGTCAGTTTGGGCCAAGTTATGGCTGTTTTTAGGCCCGTTTAGAGGGGAGGACGCCCCAGCCCTCTTATAAACCTCCGTAGCCGTCACAAGTTAGTTTTTAGACCACGTTAAAATATTTTGGAGTTGTTTCTTTCATAGAACCTCTGGAATTACCCTGTGTTCGAATCTGCCAACTATAATTGAGTGTGATCTGTTGTTCCATTGGGAATTAGTAGATTGCATACTACCGTTCGTGGTCACGGCTGCGTGCGCAAGAGTGTGGTGTTGTGAATATCCTACAAGGTTCGAGAGCTGTTGCATTGGCATCAGGGATCGAGCGGGAGAGATCATAGCTACGCACTAGTTATCTATCATCCACCATCACCATCGCCAAGAGCTTGCTGAGAAGATCGGGCCACCCCATATCAGTGCCTATCCATCATGCAAAACACACAAGTATTGTATATGGAAGTGGAATATGGTGGTGTTAGCCTTGTACCTCACCTTGGGGATTGCACCAAACTAGAAACCACAAGTGAGAGCTATTAGCGTGCAAAGTGGAAATGCCAAGAAAACTCACACTAACTCTCAAAAGCTTGTTGGTGGTAGGTTAGGGTTGTGGAAAGCCAAAGAACCAACCAAAAGAAAAGGGATAGTCAAATGGTAAAAATCCAACAAAACTCAAGTAAAAGGCGAGGGTCAACAACTCAAAAGGGTGACGGGAACCTACGACTATGTATACACACGTGGAGAAAGTTGGGATTGATACGACTATGAAAATGAGCAAACAAAATGTCCTAAAGAAGACTAAGCTCGTTGTCGTGCCAATGCAAGGAGAGACCGTGGCTCGTTTGCAAAGAGGAAAAGTGAGCAAAGGATTTGTGCACTTGCCTTGGGCGCTGTTCTTTCTCTCTTGCTTACAAGCTTTGAGACTCTCTTTTGCAAGGGGAGTCTATTTTTCTTTTGTTTTTTTTCTTTGTATATATTTTTTTTTGCTCTCCCTTGATGCTACCTAGTCACACTTGATATTGCTCTTGCACTCTCACTATCCAAGTAAAATGCACAATGCTCAAGCAAACACAAGATGAGCCACTCTCATGGGATAGGTACACACAAAGGAAGATGGGGGTTAACAAGGTGAAGCAAGTTATATCTTCTTTGATGATGAACTTGGTGTCGGTGGTGCGAGGTGATGTTCGTGGTCCGTGGTGTCGATGAGCGTGGAATTTGATGATGCGGAAGCTTGCTGGTACTTGCTGACACGCACACGGGACACGAGCAAACAAAGGAGATTAGCCAATGCGAAAAATGAGGCAAAACTGTCAAAACTGGCGTTACAGCCGGACACTCTGGTCTGTCTAGGCCGGATACTCCGGTCTGGCCGGACACTCCGGTTGGACCGGACACTCTGGTCGGAACGAGCCGGACACTCCGGCGTGGGTTTCCTGCTTGTGTTCTTAAGCGGAAATCCTCGCCTTCGGGCCTCAAATCCGCGAAAAACAGGCCAAATCGGGCTGGGAAAACGCAGGATAAAGCTCGACCAACTCCTTAGACAAGGTTTGGTCGGATCAAAACCACAAATAACACTCCAAATCAAGAGATCGATCCAAAGGCAAATATGGGATGTTTTTTGTGGGGATTTTCAAATTTTTGGTGGATAGAAGAAAAATTTGTTGGGGAAATCGTGTGTAACGAAGCTCTTGATACCAATATGTTGAGGGCAAACCTCTAGGGTGGCCCGATCTTTCACGATTCCCTTTCAAATCGAGGGTGGAGTGCGGGGGAAGGAGGGAAGGACGAACACGACGAACACGCACAAAGAACGCGATGAACACACACACGCAAAACCACGATAAACACCAATAGCTCACGCCGGCGGTGACCGGTCCGGCGCAATCCCTAGGATCGGGGTCGAGCGGAGGACTCTCTCTCGAACCGGCACGGCGAGATGGGAGACTCGGTGAGATCTTGACGTCTAGGCAAAGGAACACCAATGCCTAGGCCTTGTACAACGCGGAGGCACGATGCAAACTCCAACGAGGTTTGGGGATATTGGTGCTCCTTAGTCAAGGAGCATGAGGCAAGAATTAGAAAGATCCACAAAGGGGTTTCCACTAATTCCAATATCATGCCTAGGGTTTACAATGGAGGTGGGGGTCTATATATAGGCCAGCCAGAAGTTCAGGGGTAATTCAGGCATTAAAGTGGAGTTCTGGGCGAAGTAGAGGGGTACATGGCCAATAGGGCCCAGCTAGGCTCGCAGGCCCATCAATTGGGCCGGACACTCCGCGTCGAGTGGGCCGGACAGTCCGGGGTGACCGGACACTCCGAGTCGAGTGGGCCGGACAGTCCGGGGTGGCCGGACACTCTGGGAAGTGTCTGGGCAGTGTCCGATTTGACCTTCTGAATGTCCACGCCAGGTTCGGGCTCAGGCAGGCCGGACACTCCGGCTGAGTCGGGCCGAACACTCCGGGGTGGCCAGACACTCCGGCTGGATTCGGCCGGACACTCTGGCAGCTTCCGCTCAGGTGCAGCTTCAGGGCTCGTGGGTCGACGCGGCGGGGGTTCGTACCTGATGATGCACAGAGTAGAGGTATGAAGTAGCACGCTATCCAAGGAGGTATCAAATTGGCACGAGGAGAGGAGTGAGTTCACCTTATCTTGCAGGAGTTTGGCTCGGGCACGAGTCATGGGTCCACTTGGGGGACTTGTTGGTGTAGATGTAGAAGCGTCCGTAGGACGGGCTGCATCACTTATAGCTCTCACTTGTGGTTTCTAGTTTCGTGCAATCCCCAAGGTGAGGTACAAGGCTAACACCACCATATTCCACTTCCATATACAATACGAGTGTGTTTTGCATGATGGATAGGCACGGTGAGACGAGCCAACCACCTCCCCAAGAAGAAGATCAAGGTCCGTACATGACGCACGCAAGTCAGTTCATCGTTCGACAAGTGTTTCGTGAACATTGCCAAGCACTTGAGACGCGACAAGATGAACAATTTGGCGAGACACAAGCCGAGTTCAAGAACATCGACAACCGCTTCGACGAGCTTGAACGACAAATGTATGCAATGCATCACAACTTTGGCCACCAAAATGAAGCGCTTCAATGCTCCGTCGCCGAAACAAATGACAATCTTCGACGCCTCATCGACGACATGGCAAGACCACGTTCACGCGCATCAAGCTCGGCAAGTTCTTCGCATCGTCATGCACCTCTTCCACAAGATCTACATCAAAGTGCTCAAAGACGCAATGATGCCCCCGTGGTTGAAGATGGAACCTCTTCGAACTATGTACCTTCCCCACGGCACGCCGCAACATCAAGCTATGACGGTGACCTCTCTTCAAGGCCACGAGCAAGGCAAGAAGCACACCGTCATCACGCAAGGGCACTAGTGATCCGACAAGAGCAACCACAAGAGGAACCGCAAGCGCAACCACAAGTACAACCGCAAGTCTACCACCATCGACCGCGACACATACTTGACACAACAAGTGATGACTCCAACTTGGAGAATCAAGCTTGTCATCTACGTCAAGCTCTTCAAGATCCTCCTCCTCATCATCAACGTCATGAACGTCAACAACGACACCATGGTCATCACGAGGCACCTCCTCCACATCAACAAAACTTGGAGCGTCAAGTGATACAAGTTGAGCGACGCGCACCATGTCAAGAGGCTCATGACCATGTTCTTCGCCGTGAGGCCCATGTGCCTAACCAACATCACCAACCGAGGAACGTGCCTCCTCCACGTCAACAACCGCGCCAAGAGCAAGAGCAACCTCCTCCTCAACAACAACACCAAGAGCAAGCTCCGCAACAAGGACACGAGAACCAAGTTCCACCTCCCCAACTTCAAGATCATCAACAAGGTCACCAAGCTCGTCGCAATGACCGCAACGATGAAGAAACTTTTGGCAAGCTCAAGTTCACAATGCCCAAGTTCCCCGGATCCAATGACCCTGAAGAATACCTCTTGTGGGCACTCAAAGTCGACAAGATCTTCCGCATGCACAACTATAGCAATGAGAAGATGGTCGCCATGGCTTCGCTAGAGTTTGATGATTACGCCAACCTTTGGTGGGAACAAGTTCAAGTTGCTCGTGATGTAAGACAAGAGCCGCCAATCAGAACTTGGCATGACATGAAGGCTCACATGAGATCCCGGTTCGTCCCCGCACACTACACGCATGACCACTTCAACAACCTTCAAGCGCTTCGTCAAGGGACAAAGACCGTGGAAGAATACTTTCAGGAAATGGAACTCAACTTGATTCGCGCCAACATTGATGAGCGCATGGAGAAAACAATGGCACGTTTCCTTATTGGCTTGAATCACCCAATCAAGCGCATCGTCGAGTTCCAAACATACAACACCATGGTTGAGCTTGTGCACATTGCAACAAAGGCTGAACGTCAAGTGTAAGAAGATATCAAGTACAACATGCCCAAGACGTACTTCACCTACAAGCAAGCTTCAACCCCTACACCAACAACTTTCAATGGTAGCTCCTCAAGTACCTCCAAGCCTTCCTTCAAGCCCACACTTCCTCAAGGAAAACTGCCACCAAATGGCAAGCAAGCAAAAAGTGATACACCTTTCAACGGTGAATGCTACAAGTGTGGAGGTAAAGGACACAAGTCGGCCGAATGTGGAAACAAGAAAGTCTTGTTCATCCAGACAATGGTGATGAAGAGTACTTGAGTGAAGATGAGTTTGATGCCCGTGTCAAGGAAGCAATGGGAAGGCAACGAGTGGAAGATGATCAAGAACTCCTCATGTGTGAACATGACGCAAGTCCATCGCTTGTCGTCACAAGAATCTTGACCACTCAAGCACAAGAGCATGAATACCAACGCTCCAATATCTTCCAAACACGAGCCGGCATCAATGGCAAATCTAACAAGGTGATCATTGACGGAGGGAGTTGTCACAACCTTGCTAGCACCAAGTTGTGTGAGAAGCTCAACCTCACCCTCCATCCACATAAGCACCCCTACCACGTGCAATGGCTAACTGACCAAGGGTCCGTGAAGATCAAGCATACCGTATCGGTCTCCTTCGCCATTGGTCCTTACAAAGATACGGTGGAGTGTGATGTGGTTCCTATGACAGTTTGCCACATGCTTTTTGGTTGACCATGGCAATTTGACAAGGCTGCTCAACATGATGGTAGCACCAATATATACACCTTCAAATGGCTCAACAAAACATGTGTTTTGCAACCGATGACTCCTAGCCAAATAATTGCGGACAGTGCAAAGGCTTTAGCGAGGGCGCGAAGCACAACACCTACTTGTGGGAAGAGCGGTGAGAGAGAGAACCACCTCATAGTGAGTGAGAGCCACAAGCCAAATTCGAGTGGAAAAACGAAGAGTGTTCTCCTTGCCACCAAAAGTGAGATGAGAGATGTTCGGAACAACCCATCCATCTTGCACTATGTCCTCCTTTGCAAGGGACTAGCGCTAGGAACTAACGAATTAACCAATGTTCCTCCATCTTTGATGAGTGTTTTGCAGGAATTCAAGGATGTGTTTCCGAAGAGCTTCCACATGGACTACCTCCTCTTCGCGGCATTGAACATCGCATCGACCTCATCCCCGGTGCACCACTTCCTAACCGCGTCGCTTACCGCACGAACCCGGAGGAGACGAAGGAGATCGAACGTCATATCAACCAACTCGTCTCCAAAGGTTTGATCCAAGTTAGCACTAGTCCAAGTGCCGTACCCGTGATTCTGGTTCCAAAGACGGATGATACGTTACGGTTATGCATGGACTACCGTCCAATCAATGCTATCACCGTGTGTTATCGACATCCCATACCACGTCTCGATGACATGCTTGATGAGTTGTGTGGAGCCACTATTTTTTCGAAAATTGATCTTCGTAGTGGTTACCATCAAATACGCATGGCTAAAGGTGATGAGTGGAAAACCACCTTCAAGACCAAACTTGGTCTCTATGAATGGTTGGTTATGCCCTTTGGTTTATCAAATGCCCCATCCACCTTCATGCGCCTTATGAATCATATCTTGCATTCTCTCATTGGAAAAAGTGTTGTTGTCTATTTCGATGATATTCTTGTGTTGAGGGCAAACCTCTAGGCTGGCCCGATCTTTCACGATTCCCTTTCAAATCAAGGGTGGAGTGCAGGGGAAGGAGGAGAGGATGAACACGACGAACACACGCACGAAGAACGCGATGAACACACACAAGCAAAACCACGATAAACACCAATAGCTCACGCCGGCGGTGACCGGTCCGGCGTAATCCCTAGGATCGGCGTCGGGTGGAGGACTCTCTCTCGAACCGGCACGGCGAGATGGGAGACTCGGTGAGATCTTGACGTCTAGGCAAAGGAACACCGATGCCTAGGCCTTGTACAACGCGGAGGCACAATGCAAACTCCAACGAGGTTTGGGGATATTGGTGCTCCTTAGTCAAGGAGCATGAGGCAAGAACTAGATAGATCAACAAAGGGGTTTCCAATAATTCCAATATCATGCCTAGGGTTTACAATGGAGGTGGGGGTCTATATATAGGCCAGCCACAAGTTCAGGGGTAATTTAGGCATTAAAGTAGAGTTCTGGGCGAAGTAGAGGGGTACATGGGCCATAGGGCCCAGCTAGGCTTGTAGGCCATCACTTGGGCCGGACACTCCGGGTCGAGAGGGCCGGACACTCCGGGGATGCCGGACGGTCCGGGTCAGATCGACCGGACCGTCCGGGGTGGCCGGACACTCCGGGAAGTATCCGGGCAGTGTCCGATTCGACCTTCTGATTGTCCATACTAGGTCCGGGCTCGGGCAGGCCGGACACTCCGGCTAAGTCGGGCCGGACACTCCGGGGTGGCCGGACACACCGGCTGGATCCGGGCGGACACTCCGGCTATGGCAGCTTCAGGTCAGGTGCAGCTTCCGTGCTCGTGGGTTGATGCGGCGGGGCTCGTACCTAATGATGCACAAAGTAGTGGTATGAAGTAGCACGCCATCCAAGGAGGTATCCAATTGGCACGAAGAGAGGAGCAAGTTCACCTTAGCTTGGAGGAGTTTGGCTCGGGCACGAGTCATGGGTCCACTTGGGGGACTTGTTGGTGTAGATGTGGAAGCGTCCGTAGGACGGGCTGCATCAGCTCCCCCCCTTGGGAAAGTGTCGTCCTCGACTCTTCATGGATATCATCTTGAGCATCTCCATGGTAGGGTGCGAGATCCTTGACATTGAATGTATTGCTTGCAAGGTACTTGGAGGTCAGGATGTCAATGATGTAGGCGTTGTTGTTGATTCGTTTGAGGACCTTGAAGGGACCATCTCCTCTTGGCTTGAGCTTGGAGTCACGTTCCTTGGGGAAGCGGTCCTTGCTTAGGTGTATCCACACAAGGGCACCTTCTTCAAATATCCTTGTTTAACCTTGAAGCTTGGCGAAGGACTTGTTGTTCGATAGTTGCTCTTGTTTCTTCATGAAGCTTCTTCATAGCTTGTGCGCGCTTCTCGACGTCCATGTTTGTGCCCTCATGGAGAGGTAGTGGTAGGATGTCGAGCGCGGTGAGGGGCTCGAAACCATAGACGATCATGAATGGACTCATCTTGGTTGTTGAGTGCTTGGCTCAATTGTAGGCGAACTCGGCGTGTGGAATGCATTCCTCCCAATCCTTTATGTTTTTCTTGATCAACACCCGAAGGAGAGTTCCGAGGCTTCGGTTGACAACTTTGGTTTGGCCATCAGTTTGAGGATGTGATGCGGATGAAAAGAGGAGCTTGACGCCGAGCTTGGCCATGAGGGTGCTCCACAAGTAGCTCATGAATTTGACGTCGCGGTCGGAGACAATTGTCCTTGGCACACCGTGAAGACGGACGATTTCCCTGAAAAACAGATTTGCAACATGTGAAGCATCGTCGGTCTTATGGCACGGTATGAAGTGTGCCATCTTGGAAAAACGATCCACAACAACAAATATAGAATCATGACCATGCTTGGATCTAGGCAATCCTAACACGAAATCCATGCTAATGTCGGACCAAGGTGTATGAGGAATAGGCAATGGCATATAAAGACCATAGGGATTAGCTTGCGACTTAGCTTGAACACATGTCGTGCATCGTTGAACGTAGCGCTCCACGTCACGCTTCATCTTGGGAAAAAAGTAGTGATTGGAGAGCATGTCCAATGTCTTGTCGCGACCAAACTGACCCATAAGGCCTCCACCATGAGATTCTTTGGAGACGAGTTGGTTGATTTGACGTTCAATCTCCTTTGTCTCCTCCGGGTTCGTGCGGTAAGCAGCGCGGTTGGGAAGTGGTGCACCGGGGATGAGGTCAATGCAATGTTCTATGCCGCCAAGAGGAGGTAGTCCATGTGGAAGCTCCTCGGGGAACACATCCTTGAATTCCTGCAAAACACTCATCAAAGATGGAGGAACATTGGTTAATTCGTTAGTTCCTTGCGCTAGTCCCTTGCAAAGGAGGACATAGTGCAAGATGGATGGGTTGTTCCAAACATCTCTCATCTCACTTTTGGTGGCAAGGAGAACACTCTTAGTTTTTCCACTCGAATTTGGCTTGTGGATCTCACTCACTATGGGGTGGTTCTCTCTCTCACCGCTCTTCTCACAAGTAGGTGTTGTGCTTTGCGTCCTCGCTAAAGCCTTTGCATTGTACGCAATTATTTGGCTAGGAGTCATCGGTTGCAAAACTCATGTTTTTTTGAGCCATTTGAAGGTGTATATATTGGTGCGACCATCATGTTGAGCAGCCTTGTCAAATTGCCAATGTCGACCAAGAAGCATGTGGCAAACTGTCATAGGAACCACATCACACTCCACCGTATCTTTGTAAGGACCAATGGCGAAGGAGACCGATACGGTATGCTTGATCTTCACGGACCCTTGGTCACTTAGCCATTGCACATGGTAGGGGTGCTTGTGTGGATGGAGGGTGAGGTTGAGCTTCTCACACAACTCGGTGCTAGCAAGGTTGTGACAACTCCCTCCGTCAATGATCACCTTGTTAGATTTGCCATTGATGTCGGCTCGTGTTTGGAAGATATTGGAGCATTGGTCTTCATGCTCTTGTGCTTGAGTGGTCAAGATTCTTGTGAGAACAAGCGATGGACTTGCGTCATGTTCACACATGAGGAGTTCTTGATCATCTTCCACTCGTTGCCTTGCCATTGCTTCCTTGACACGGGCATCAAACTCATCTTCACTCAAGTACTCTTCATCACAATTGTCATGGACGAACAAGACTTTCTTGTTTCCACATTCGGTCGACTTGTGTCCTTTACCTCCACACTTGTAGCATTCACCGTTGAAAGGTGTATCACTTTTTGCTTGCTTGCCATTTGGTGGCAGTTTTCCTTGAGGAAGTGTGGGCTTGAAGGAAGGCTTGGAGGTACTTGAGGTGCTACCATTGAAAGTTGTTGGTGTAGGGGTTGAAGCTTGCTTGTAGGTGAAGTACGTCTTGGACTCGTTGTACTTGATATCCTCTTGCACTTGACGTTCAGCATTTGTTGCAATGTGCACAAGCTCAACCATGGTGTTGTATGTTTGGAACTCGACGATGCGCTTGATTGGGTGATTCAAGCCAATAAGGAAACGTGCCATTGTTTGCTCCATGCGCTCATCAATGTTGGCGCGAATCAAGTTGAGTTCCATTTCCTTGAAGTATTCTTCCACGGTCTTTGTCCCTTGACGAAGCGCTTGAAGGTTGTTGAAGAGGTCACGCGTGTAATGTGCGGGGACAAACCGGGATCTCATATGAGCCTTCATGTCATGCCAAGTTGTGATTGGCGGCTCTTGTCTTGCATCACGAGCAACTTGAACTTGTTCCCACCAAAGGTTGGCGTAATCATCAAACTCTAGCGAAGCCATGGCGACCATCTTTTCGTTGCTATAGTTGTGCATGCGGAAGATCTTGTCGACTTTGAGTGCTCACGAGAGGTATTCTTCGGGGTCATTGGATCCGGTGAACTTGGGCATTGTGAACTTGAGCTTGCCAAAAGTTTCTTCATCATTGTGGTCATTGCGACGAGCTTGGTGACCTTGTTGATGATCTTGTAGTTGGGGAGGTGGAACTTGGTTCTCGCGTCCTTGTTGCGGAGCTTGCTCTTGGTATTGTTGCTGAGGAGGGGCTTGCTCTTGCTCTTGGCGCAGTTGATGACGTGGTTGAGGTACTTGGGCCTCATGGTGGCGAAGGTGTGTCGCCTCTTGACGCGGTTGATGACAAAGAGGAGGCTCGTTCCTCGGTTTGTGATGTTGGTTAGGCACATGGGCCTCACGGTGAAGAACATGGTCGTGAGTCTCTTGACGTGGTGGGCGTTACTCAACTTGTATCACTTGACGCTCCAAGTTTTGTTGATGTGGAGGAGGCGCCTCGTGATGACCATGGTGTCGTTGTTGACGTTCATGACGTTGATGACGAGGAGGAGGATCTTGAAGAGCTTGACGTCGATGACGAGCTTGATTCTCCAAATTGGAGTCATCACTTGTTGTGTCAAGAACGTGCCGCGGTCGATGGCGGTAGACTTGCGGTTCCTCTTGTGGTTGCCCTTGTTGAATCACTAGTGCCCTTGCGTGATGACGGTGTGCTTCTTGCCTTGCTCGTGGCCTTCAAGAGAGGTCACCGTCATAGCTTGACGTTGCGGCGTGCCGTGGGGAAGGTACATAGTTCGAAGAGATTCCATCTTCAACCACAGGGGCATCATTGCGTCTTTGAGCACTTTGATGTAGATCTTGTGGAAGAGGTGCATGACGATGCGAAGAACTTGCCGAGCTTGATGCGCGTGAACGTGGTCTTGCCATGTCGTCGATGAGGCGTCGAAGATTGTCATTTGTTTCGGCGACGGAGCATTGAAGCGCTTCATTTTGGTGGCCAAAGTTGTGATGCATTGCATACATTTGTCGTTCAAGCTCGTCGAAGCGGTTGTCGATGTTCTTGAACTCGGCTTGTGTCTCGCCAAATTGTTCATCTTGTCGCGTCTCAAGTGCTTGGCAATGTTCACGAAACACTTGTCGAACGATGAACTGACTTGCGTGCGTCATGTACGGACCTTGATCTTCTTCTTGGGGAGGTGGTTGGCTCGTCTCACCGTGCCTATCCATCATGCAAAACACACTCGTATTGTATATGGAAGTGGAATATGGTGGTGTTAGCCTTGTACCTCACCTTGGGGATTGCACGAAACTAGAAACCACAAGTGAGAGCTATAAGTGATGCAGCCCGTCCTACGGACGCTTCTACATCTACACCAACAAGTCCCCCAAGTGGACCCATGACTCGTGCCCGAGCCAAACTCCTGCAAGCTAAGGTGAACTCACTCCTCTCCTCGTGCCAATTTGATACCTCCTTGGATAGCGTGCTACTTCATACCTCTACTCTGTGCATCATCAGGTACGAACCCCCGCCGCGTCGACCCACGAGCCCTGAAGCTGCACCTGAGCGGAAGCTGCCAGAGTGTCCGGCCGAATCCAGCCGGAGTGTCTGGCCACCCTGGAGTGTTCGGCCCGACTCAGCCGGAGTGTCCGGCCTGCCTGAGCCCGAACCTGGCGTGGACATTCAGAAGGTCAAATCGAACACTGCCCAGACACTTCCCAGAGTGTCCGGCCACCCCGGACTGTCCGGCCCACTCGACTCGGAGTGTCGGTCACCCCGGACTGTCCGGCCCACTCGACGCGGAGTGTCCGGCCCAATTGATGGGCCTGCGAGCCTAGCTGGGCCCTATTGGCCATGTACCCCTCTACTTCGCCCAGAACTCCACTTTAATGCCTGAATTACCCCTGAACTTCTGGCTGGCCTATATATAGACCCCCACCTCCATTGTAAACCCTAGGCATGATATTGGAATTAGTGGAAACCCCTTTGTGGATCTTTCTAATTCTTGCCTCATGCTCCTTGACTAAGGAGCACCAATATCCCCAAACCTCGTTGGAGTTTGCATCGTGCCTCCGCGTTGTACAAGGCCTAGGCATTGGTGTTCCTTTGCCTAGACGTCAAGATCTCACCGAGTCTCCCATCTCGCCGTGCCGGTTCGAGAGAGAGTCCTCCGCCCGACCCCGATCCTAGGGATTGCGCCGGACCGGTCACCGCCGGCGTGAGCTATTGGTGTTTATCGTGGTTTTGCGTGTGTGTGTTCATCGCGTTCTTTGTGCGTGTGTTCGTCGTGTTCGTCCTTCCCTCCTTCCCCCGCACTCCACCCTCGATTTGAAAGGGAATCGTGAAAGATCGGGCCACCCTAGAGGTTTGCCCTCAACATATTGGTATCAAGAGCTTCGTTACACACGATTTCCCCAACAAATTTTTCTTCTATCCACCAAAAATTTGAAAATCCCCACAAAAAACATCCCATATTTGCCTTTGGATCGATCTCTTGATTTGGAGTGTTATTTGTGGTTTTGATCCGACCAAACCTTGTCTAAGGAGTTGGTCCAGCTTTATCCTGCGTTTTCCCAGCCCGATTTGGCCTGTTTTTCGCGGATTTGAGGCCCGAAGGCGAGGATTTCCGCTTAAGAACACGAGCAGGAAACTCACGCCGGAGTGTCCGGCTCGTTCCGACCAGAGTGTCCGGTCCAACCGGAGTGTCCGGCCAGACCGGAGTATCCGGCCTAGACAGACCAGAGTGTCCGGCTGTAACGCCAGTTTTGACAGTTTTGCCTCATTTTTCGCATTGGCTAATCTCCTTTGTTTGCTCGTGTCCCGTGTGCGTGTCAGCAAGTACCAGCAAGCTTCCGCATCATCAACTTCCACGCTCATCGACACCACGGACCACGAACATCACCTCGCACCACCGACACCAAGTTCATCATCAAAGAAGATATAACTTGCTTCACCTTGTTAACCCCCATCTTCCTTTGTGTGTACCTATCCCATGAGAGTGGCTCATCTTGTGTTTGCTTGAGCATTGTGCATTTTACTTGGATAGTGAGAGTGCAAGAGCAATATCAAGTGTGACTAGGTAGCATCAAGGGAGAGCAAAAAAAAATATATACAAAGAAAAAAAACAAAAGAAAAATAGTCTCCCCTTGCAAAAGAGAGTCTCAAAGCTTGTAAGCAAGAGAGAAAGAACAGCGCCCAAGGCAAGTGCACAAATCCTTTGCTCACTTTTCCTCTTTGCAAACGAGCCACGGTCTCTCCTTGCATTGGCACGACAACGAGCTTAGTCTTCTTTAGGACATTTTGTTTGCTCATTTTCATAGTCGTATCAATCCCAACTTTCTCCACGTGTGTGTACATAGTCGTAGGTTCCCGTCACCCTTTTGAGTTGTTGACCCTCGCCTTTTACTTGAGTTTTGTTGGATTTTTACCATTTGACTATCCCTTTTCTTTTGGTTGGTTCTTTGGCTTTCCACAACCCTAACCTACCACCAACAAGCTTTTGAGAGTTAGTGTGAGTTTTCTTGGCATTTCCACTTTGCACGCTAATAGCTCTCACTTGTGGTTTCTAGTTTGGTGCAATCCCCAAGGTGAGGTACAAGGCTAACACCACCATATTCCACTTCCATATACAATACTTGTGTGTTTTGCATGATGGATAGGCACTGATATGGGGTGGCCCGATCTTCTCAGCAAGCTCTTGGCGATGGTGATGGTGGATGATAGATAACTAGTGCATAGCTATGATCTCTCCCGCTCGATCCCTGATGCCAATGCAACAGCTCTCGAACCTTGTAGGATATTCACAACACCACACTCTTGCGCACGCAGCCGTGACCACGAACGGTAGTATGCAATCTACTAATTCCCAATGGAACAACAGATCACACTCAATTATAGTTGGCAGATTCGAACACAGGGTAATTCCAGAGGTTCTATGAAAGAAACAACTCCAAAATATTTTAACGTGGTCTAAAAACTAACTTGTGACGGCTACGGAGGTTTATAAGAGGGCTGGGGCGTCCTCCCCTCTAAACGGGCCTAAAAACAGCCATAACTTGGCCCAAACTGACTCGGTTCGACTCAAACTGATACATACCAACCCATATATGGGTTCAGCCTTATTGGCACGCAGTCCAAACGTCGTGGAACACCTCAAACATGTAATTCTTGGTGCGCCATCTCTCTCTCTTGCTCATACGTCGTGGAACCTACGACTATGTACACACACGTGGAGAAAGTTGGGATTGGCACGACTATGAAAATGAGAAAAACAAAATGTCCTAACGAAGACTAAGCTCGTTGTCGTGCCAATGCAAGGAGAGACCGTGGCTCGTCTGCAAAGAGGAAAAGTGAGCAACGGATTTGTGCACTTGCCTTGGGCGCTCTTCTTTCTCTCTTGCTTACATGCTTTGAGACTCTCTTTTGCAAGGGGAGACTATTTTTCTTTTGCTTTTTCTTTGTATCTTTTTTTTTGCTCTCCCTTGATGCTACCTACTCACACTTGATATTGCTCTTGCACTCTCACTATCCAAGGACAAATGCACAATGCTCAAGAAAACACAAGATGAGCCACTCTCATGGGATAGGTACACACAAAGGAAGATGCGGGTTAACAAGGTGACGCAAGTTATACCTTCTTTGACGATGAACTTGGCGTCGGTGGTGCGGGATGATGTTTCTGGTCCGTGGTATCGATGAGCGCGGAAGTTGATGATGCGGAAGCTTGCTGGTACTTGCTGACACGCACACGGGACACGAGCAAACAAAGGAGATTAGCCAATGCGAAAAAATGAGGCAAAACAGTCAAAACATGCGTTACAGCCGGACACTTCGGTCTGCCTGGGCCGGACACTCCGGTCTGTTTTGGCCGGACACTACGGTCGGGCCAGACACTCCGGTCGATATGAGCCGGACACTCCGGCGCGGGTTTCCTGCTCGTGTTCTTGAGCGGAAATCCTCGCCTTCGGGCCTCAAATCCACGAAAAACTGGCCAAATCGGGCTGGGAAAACGCAGGATAAAGCTGGACCAACTCCTTAAATAAGGTTTGGTCGGATCAAAACCACAAATAACACTCCAAATCAAGAGATCAATCCAAAGGAGAATATGGGCTGTTTTTTGCGGGGATTTTCGAATTTTTGGTGGATAGAAAAAAATTTGTGGGGGAAATCGTGAGCAACGAAGCTCTTGATACCAATATGTTGAGGGCAAACCTCTAGGGTGGCCCGATCTTTCACGATTCCCTTTCAAATTGTGGGTGGAGTGCGGGGGAAGGAGGAGAGGAGGAACACGATGAACACACGCACGAAGAACGCGATGAACACACACACGCAAAACCACGATAAACACCAATAGCTCACGCCGGCGGTGACCGGTCCGACGCAATCCCTAGGATCAGCGTCGGGCGAAGGACTCTCTCTCGAACCGGCACGGCGAGATGGGAGACTCGGTGAGATCTTGACGTCTAGGCAAAGGAACACCGATGCCTAGGCCTTGTACAACGCGGAGGCACAATGCAAACTCCAACGAGGTTTGGGGATATTGGTGCTCCTTAGTCAAGGAGCATGTTGCAAGAACTAGATAGATCCATAAAGGGGTTTCCACTAATTCCATTATCATGCCTAGGGTTTACAATGGAGGTGGGGGTCTATATATAGGCCAGCCACAAGTTCAGAGGTAATTCAGGCATTAATGTAGAGTTCTGGGTGAAGTAGAGGGGTACATGGGCCATAGGGCCCAGCTAGGCTTGCAGGCCCATCACTTGGGCCGGACACTTCGGGTCGAGAGGGCCGGACAGCCTGGGGAGGCCGGACAGTCTGGGTCAGATCGACCGGACAGTCCTGGGTGGCCGGACACTCCTGGAAGTATCCGACCAGTGTCCGATTCGACCTTCTGATTGTCCACGCCAGGTCCGGGCTCGGGCAGGCTGGACACTCCGGCTGAGTCGGGCCAGACACTCCGACTGAGTCAGGCCGGACACTCCGGGGTGGCCGGACACTCCGGCTAGATCCGGGTGGACACTCTGGCTCTGGCAGCTTCAGGTCAGGTGCAGCTTCTGGGCTCGTGGGTCGACGCGGCGGGGGCTCGTACCTGATGATGCACAAAGCAGTGGTATGAAGTAGCACGCCATCCAAGGAGGTATCGAATTGGCACGAAGAGAGGAGCGAGTTCACCTTAGCTTGGAGGAGTTTGGCTCGGGCACGAGTCATGGGTCCACTTGGGGGACTTGTTGGTGTAGATGTGGAAGCGTCTGTGGGACGAGCTGCATCATCTTGTTTATAGCAAATCACTTGAGGACCATATAACACATGTCAAGGAAGTTTTGAAAATCCTTCGACATGAAAAGCTTTATGCTAACCTTCCCAAGTGCACTTTTGCTAAAGACAAGTTGATGTTTCTTGGATTTGTCGTTTCTTCGAAGGGAATTGAAGTTGATGTTTCCAAGGTAAAGGACATACAAGATTGGCCCATACCAACAAATGTGAGTGAACTCCAAAGTTTTCATGGGTTGGCCGGTTTCTATCGTCGCTTTGTGAAAGACTTTTCAACCATTGCTTGTCCCCTTAATGAATTGACCAAAAAGAATGTCACCTTCGTGTGGGGCAAAGCACAACAAAAAGCTTTTGATGAACTTAAAAAGAGGCTCAGCGAAGCACCTCTTCTTGCTTTACCGGATTTCACAAAAACTTTTGAGATAGAGTGTGATGCTAGTGGTATTAGCATTGGAGGAGTCCTTATGCAAAACGGACGTCCTATAGCCTACCATAGCGAAAAACTTGATGGTGCTCGCCTTAACTATCTGATTTATGACAAAGAGCTTTTTGCCTTAGTTCGTGTCCTTCAAGTTTGGCAACACTACCTTTGGCCCATGGAATTTATCATACATTCCGACCACGAGTCATTGAAATATCTCAAAGGCCAAGCTAACTTGAGCAAGAGACACGCTAAGTGGGATGAGTTCATGGAGTCTTTTCCGTACATTGTCTAGTATAAGAAGGGCAAAGATAATGTAGTTGCGGACGCATTGTCTCGCAAACATAGAAGCCTTCTTACGAGACTTGAAATCAACGTGTTGGGTCTTGAGGAAATAAAATCTTTGTATGCTTCCGACCCGTTCTTTGAACCAATTTTCGGAAAGTGCTCCAATGACAAGGGAGTTGATGATTTCTATTTGCATAAGGGCTTTCTTTTAAAACAAAACAAGCTATGCATTCCGAAGTCGTCGCTTCAACTTTTGCTTCTCGAAGAATCTCATGGTGGAGGCCTTATGGGTCACTTTGGTCGCGACAAGACATTGGACATGCTCTCCAATCACTACTTTTGGCCCAAGATGAAGCGTGACATGGAGCGCTACGTTCAACGATGCACGACATGTGTTCAAGCTAAGTCGCAAGCTAATCCCTATGGTCTTTATATGCCATTGCCTATTCTTCATACACCTTGGTCCGACATTAGCATGGATTTCGTCTTAGGATTGCCTAGATCTAAGCATGGTCATGATTCTATATTTGTTGTTGTGGATCGTTTTTCCAAGATGGCACACTTCATATCGTGCCATAAGACCGACGATGCTTCACATGTTGCAAATCTGTTTTTCAGGGAAATCGTCAGTCTTCACGGTGTGCCAAGGACAATCATCTCCGACCTTGACGTCAAATTCATGTGCTACTTGTGGAAGACCCTCATGGCCAAGCTCGGCGTCAAGCTCCTCTTTTCATCCGCATCACATCCTCAAACTGATGGCCAAACCGAAGTTGTCAACCGAAGCCTCGGAACTCTCCTTCGTGTGTTGATCAAGAAAAACCTGAAGGATTGGGAGGAATGCATTCCACACGCCGAGTTCGCCTATAATCGAGCCAAGCACTCAACAACCAAGATGAGTCCATTCATGATCGTCTATGGTTTCGAGCCCCTCACCGCGCTCGACATCCTACCAATACCTCTCCATGAGCGCACAAACATGGACGTCGAGAAGCGCGCACAAGCTATGAAGAAGCTTCATGAAGAAACAAGAGCAACTATCGAACAAGTCCTTCGCCAAGCTTCAAGGTTAAACAAGGACAAGAAGGAGATGATATTTGAAGAAGGTGACCTTGTGTGGATACACCTAAGCAAGGACCGCTTCCCCAAGGAACGTGACTCCAAGCTCAAGCCAAGAGGAGATGGTCCCTTCAAGGTCCTCAAACGAATCAACAACAACGCCTACATCATCGACATCCCAACCTCCAAGTACCTTGCAAGCAATACATTCAATGTCAAGGATCTCTCACCCTACCATGGAGATGTTCAAGATGATATCCATGAAGAGTCGAGGACGACTCTTTCCCAGGGGGGGGAGCTGATGTAGCCCGTCCTACGGACACTTCTACATCTACACCCACAAGTCCCCCAAGTGGACCCATGACTCGTGCCCGAGCTAAACTCCTCCAAGCTAAGGTGAACTCGCTCCTCTCCTCGTGCCAATTCGATACCTCCTTGGATGGCGTGCTACTTCATACCACTACTTTGTGCATCATCAGGTACGAGCCCCCACCGCATCGATCCACGAGCCCTGAAGCTGCACCTGTGCTGAAGTTGCCAAAGCCGGAGTGTCCGGCGCGACTCAGCCGGAGTGTCCGGCACAGCCGGAGTGTCCGACGTGACTCAGCCGGAGTGTCCGGCCTACCCGAGCCACCACCTGGCGCAGTCATTCTGTGTGCCAGTTCAGACACTGCCCGGACACTTCCCGGAGTGTCCGGCCACCCCGGACTGTCCGGCCCACTCGACCCAGAGTGTCCGGTCGCCCCGGACTGTCCGACCCACTCGACCCGGAGTGTCCGGTCCAAGTGATGGCCTGCGAGCCTAGCTGGGCCCTATGGCCCATGTACCCCTCTATTTCGCCCAGCACTCTACTATAATGCCTGAATTACCCCTGACTTTGTGGTTGGCCTATATATAGACCCCCACCTCCATTGTAAACCCTAGGCATGATATTGGAATTAGTGGAACCCCCCCTTTGTGGATCTATCTAATTCTTGCCTCATGCTCCTTGACTAAGGAGCACCAATATCACCAAACCTTGTTGGAGTTTGCATTATGCCTCCGCGTTGTACAAGGCCTAGGCATCGGTGTTCCTTTGCCTAGACGTCAAGATCTCACCGATTCTCCCATCTCGCCGTGCCGGTTCGAGAGAGAGTCCTCCGCCAGACGCCGATCCTAGGGATTGCGCCGGACCGGTCACCTTAGGTGTGAGCTATTGGTGTTTATCGCGGGTTTGCGTGTGTGTGTTCATCGCGTTCTTCGTGCGTGTGTTCGTCGTGTTCATCCTTTCCTCCCTCCCCCGCACTCCACCCCCGATTTGAAAGGGAATCGTGAAAGATCGGGCCACCCTAGAGGTTTGCCCTCAACACAAGATGAGTCCATTCATGATCGACTATGGTTACGAGCCCTACACCGCGCTCGACATCCTACCGCTACCTCTCCATGAGCGCACGAACATGGACGTCGAGAAGCGTGCACAAGCTATGAAGACGCTTCATGAAGAAACAAGAGCTACTATCGAACAACAAGTCCTTCACCAAGCTTCAAGGTTAAACAAGGACAAGAAGGAGATGATGTTTGAAGAAGGTGACCTTGTGTGGATACACCTAAGCAAAGACCGCTTCCCCAAGGAACGTGACTCCAAGCTCAAGCCAAGAGGAGATGGTCCCTTCAAGGTCCTCATAAGAATCAACAACAACGCCTACATCATCGAGATACCGACCATCAAGTACCTTGCAAGTAATACATTCAATGTCAAGGATCTCTCACCCTACCATGGAGATGTTCAAGATGATAACCATGAAGATTCGAGGACCACTCTTTCCCAAGGGGGGAGCTAATGCAGCCCATGCTACGGACGCTCCTACATCTACACCAACAAGTCCCCCAAGTGGACCCATGACTCATGCTCGAGCCAAACTCCTACAAGCTAAGGTGAACTCGCTCCTCTCCTTGTGCCAATTTGATACATCCTTGGATGGTGTGCTACTTCATGAAACTACTCTATGCATCATCAGGTACGAAGCACCAAAACATCACCAAGCACCCCAGGATGGAGAACAAGTAGAAGAGTATGAAGCAATAGCCGCTGGAGCTGCTCAGACCGGAGTCTCCGGTCTGCGCACACCGGAGTCACCGGTCCACCAAAGTCTCCAGCCTGATGACCCCGGAGACTCTGGCCCACTCTGCGGTCTGACCCGTACACCGGGCCCTAGGACAATCTGAAGGCCCCTCCGGAGGCTGGTCCAGAGACTGACCGAAATCTCCGGCCTAGACCGGAGTCTCCGGTCCGATCGACGCCAGGCATGGAAAGGCCTTTGGGCCTGCAGCCCATGTACCCCTTAGTCTATCGAGAACTTGTCTTTTATTCCTAAAGTACCCCTGTTTAAGTGGCTGGCCTATATATAGTCTCCCACCTCCATTGTAAACCGTAGGCATGATATTGGAATTAGTGGAAACCCCTTTGTGGATCTATCTAATTCTTGCCTCATGCTCCTTAACCAAGGAGCACCAAATGTCCCAAACCTTGTTGGAGTTTGCATCATGCTTCCGCGTTGTACAAGGCCTTGGCATCGGTGTCCCTTTGCCAAGACGACAAGATCTCACCAAGTCTCCCATCTCGCCGTGCCGGTTCGAGAGAGAGTCCTCCGCCCGACGCCGATCCTAGTGCCGGACCGGTCACCGCCGGCGTGAGCTATTAGTATGTATCATGGTTTTGTGTGTGTGTGTGTGTGTGTTCATCGCGATCTTCGTGCGTGCGTTCGTCATGTTCATCCTCCCCTCCTCTCCCCGCACTCCATCCTCGATTGAAAGGGAATCGTGAAAGATCGGGCCACCCTAGAGGTTTGCCCTCAACATTGTCATTTGTAGTCTCAATCAATGGAATCCTTCGACCTGAGGTGATCACATGATCCGAGTTGTGGATCGCCATCTTAGGTCCTATCAAACGCTGTTCCGTAAATGGGCAGTTATAAAGGTAGGGTTCGGGTTGGTTGTGAAGCAAGCTACGTGACGTGGATTACCAAGATGGGATTTGCCCCTCTGTAATGGAGACATATTCTCTGGGCCCTCTCGTGTGATATGATTCGGAAGCATGGCCATGCGCGACTTGGTTAAGTGTTATACAAGGAGTCAGACTAAGTGTTAGTCCAGTGAATCGTACATCACGGAACGAGAAGAGAGAGTTGAGCTATTAAAGGGATGGCAACTACTCGCCTATAGGGTGATAAGATATAGAGTGAGGCAAATGGACTTGGACGAAAGTCACATTGATAAAGGTCTGTCTTCTGACTTTGCGGCACTTGGGAGTTGGCATGTCTTGTTAGAGGCCGCTACCAACTATCGACTAGAAGTGGTGACTCGTGTCGTGTCTAGGTGAACGTGAACCTATAGGGTCACACACCTAAGGGTAAGGAGCCCATGTGGATTAGATCCATATGGAGATTGGGGAACAGCCTAGATGGACCTCAAGCGTTGAGCCCAGCTAGGAGTGTATATAAGTGGAGTAACAAGGGATTGTCCCTGACCCGTCACTTTCTCCACTCCCATTTCGGGCTAGACAGGATCTAGCAGTCCTCTGCCCGGAGCTCCTTCATGTACGTGTGGATACCGGTAGAGGTGTTGCACGTGCGGCGCTAGGGACAAGGAGGTCGGTGGGGATCTGGATGTGCTGTACGGGGATTGTTCGGCACGGCATCAACTGACACGCTTAATCAACAATCCGCACCTGCGTGTCTAGTGGTAAATCTTGTGGCCTATCAGCTGAGCTGGATCTTGGGAGTACCGCGTAGGGGAAAAAGGTTTTGTTTATCTTTGCGTGGCCCAACAGTGGTATCAGAGCGTTAGCTTCTGGTTTTAGGCTCGAGATCTTGCATATGTGATATGCGGTTGGCATTATATTTGATCTAATTGCAGTTTTGGTGGTTAATCTATGAGATAGATCGGTTTTGTACGAAGTTGATTGGATCAACTGTATTCGGGGGAATGGATGATCTGGTTTTCATGATCTAACTGCTAAGGTCGTGGAACGACATACCCCTATCGGTCGGCTTCCGCCATCGGGGTAGACTGTGACACGTAAATCCGGATGTGGTGATCGAAGATCAAAGAGTTTGGTCGAATCGGAGTACGGATCGGATTTGGGTAAAATTATTTTATCTGATGAAGAAATTGTCTGGAATGCAGATGATTGCAATATTAGTTATTACTTGTTCTCGATTTCGGGTAGGAATTAAGACCCTTGTTGGTCAGGTTGATCGTGCTTCTACAAGATCGGTAACCTCAAGGAGATTGGCCTAGCGATTGCATTGGCGCTCGTGCTCGCACGTGTAGTCGGATCGTCAAACCCGAACTCTACCCAAATCGATTATCATCATCTCATCGAAATATCGGACACCTTTGCCCTATCATGAGTGCCAACTCGCATCCACATAACCAGTTACATTTAGAGCTTCATCACTACCTCCATAGACTAGGAACATATCCTTTGTTCTCTTGAGGTACTTTAGGATATTTTTTACATCTGTCCAGTGATCCATTCCTAGATTACTTTGGTATCATCTCATCAAACTAGGAGCCAATGCCACATCAAATCGAGTACCTAGCATTGCATACATGATAGATCCTATGGCTGAAGCATAGGGGATGTAAGACATGCTTTCTCTATCAGCATCCGTTGTCGGAAATTGAGTCAAACTCAGTGTGCTATTTCTTGTCATAGGCACCAAACCCTTTTTGGCATCTTCCATTTTGAACATCTTCAAAATAGTTTCAAGTTAAGTACTTTGACTTAATGCAATCAAGCGTCTCAATCTATCTCTCTAGATTTTGACGCCTAATATGTATGCAGCTTCACCTAGGTCCTTCATGGAAAATTGATTACTCAAATATGCTTTCACGCTTTCCATAAGTTCCACATTATTTCCCATAAGTAATATGTCGTCCACATATACTACTAGGAAAACCACGGAGCTCCCAACTGCTTTCTTGTAAACATAGAACTCTTGTTGATTTTGGACAAATCTAAAACTCTTGATCACTTGATCAAAATGCTGGTTCCAACTCCAAGATGCTTGCTTCAGTTCATAAATGGATCGCTGATGTTTGCACACCTTCCCAGCATCCTTAGGATCAACAAAACCTTTTGGTTGCATCATATACAACTCTTCATCAATATGTTCATTGAGAAACGCGATTTTGACATCCATCTGCCATATTTCATAGTCGAAATGAACAGCAATTGCTAGTAGAATCCGGAAAAATTTAAGCATCACTATAAGAGAGTAAGTCTCATCGTAGTCAGCTCCTTGAATTTGTTGAAACCCCTTTGCAACAAGTTGAGCTTTGTGAATGGTCACATTACCATTCGCATCTGTATTTTCTTAAAGATCCATTTATTTTCCACGGCCTTCCGGAAGATCTACTAAGGTCCAAACTTGGTTTTCATACATGGATCCTATTTCAGATTTCATGGCTTCTAGCCATTTCCCAGAATCAACACTTTCCATAGCTTCTTCGTACGTTGCAGGTTCTTCTAGTTCATTCAGAATAACAGTCATCACAAGACTACTGTACCAATCAGGTGTGGCACAAATTCTTGTGGACTTGCGAACCGTAGGAGTTTCGATGTGGTTGTATTGATCATTATCATTTGATTCTTTTTCCATGTTGGAGGGCAGTTTCGGAACAGCTTCTATTGCGCTACTCAGAATCTGGAGAGAAGGATCAACAATCTCATCTAGCTCAATTTTCCTTCCACTTACTCCTTTAGCGAGAAACTCTTTCTCAAGAAAGGTGTCGTTCTTCGCAACAAATGTTTTGCCTTAGGCCTGATTGTAGAAGGTCTACTCAACAGTTTCCTTTGGGTATCCTACAAAGATACATTTTTCCACTTTGGGTTCGAGTTTGTCAGGCTGTAATTTCTTGACGTAAGCCTCACACCCCTAAACATTTAGAAATGACAATATTGGCTTCTTGCCATACCATATCTCATATGGGGTTGTCTCCACGGATTTGGGCGGTGCTCTGTTTAAAATAAAAGCGTCCATTCCTAACGCATATCCCCAAAACGACACGGACAAATCAGTCAAAGACATCATGGACCGCACACTATCCAATAGAGTATGGTTACACCATTTCGACACACCGTTACACTGTGGTATTCTGGTTGGCATAAGCTGTGGTATGATCCCACAGTCCTACAAGTGCATGTTAAACTCATAACTCAAATACTCACCTCCCCAATCTAATCGAAGATGCTTGATTTTGTTGTTAAGTTGATTCTCTACTTCCTTCTGAAATTCCGTAAACTTTTGAAAGGTTTCAAATTTGTGCTTCATTAAGTAGATATATCGATATCTACTCAAGTCGTCAATAAATGTAACAAAATAACAATAATCATTGCATGTTGAGACGCTCATTGGTCCGCATACATCCATATGTATGATCCCAAGTAGGTCTGCAGCCCTCTCCATTGTGCCGGAGAAGGGTGTCCTGATCATCTTGCCCATGAGGCAAGGCTCACATGTATCAAGAGATTCAAAATCCAATTATCCAAGAAGTCCATCTGAATGAAGCTTCTTCATGCGCTTTACGCCAATGTGACCAAGACGGTAATGCCACATAAACATGGAATTATCATCATTATGCTTACAACATTTAGCATCAATATTATGGATATGAGTATCACAATCAAGATCTAGCAACAATAAACCATTACACACAGATGCATGAACATATAAAACATCGTTCATATAAATAGAACAACCATTTGTTCTGGATTTAAATGAATAATGATCTTGCAACAAGCAAGATCCACTCACAATATTCATACTTAATGCGGGTACATAGTAGCATTTATTCAAAACCAAAATCAATCCTGACGGCAGACGTAGAGGTAAGGTGTCGACGGCCACCACATCGACCTTCATTCCATTACCGAAGCGCATCGTCACCTCATCCTTCCCCAGGTGCCTCTTACTCCGCAGCTCCTACTGAGAGTTACAAATATGAGCAATAGAACCGGTATCAAATACCCTGGTGTTACTCCTGGCGCTAGCAAGGAACACATCTACAACATGTATATCACATATACCTTTGTCTTTGGCAGCTTTCTTATCTTCAAGGTACTTGGGGCAGTGGCACTTCTAGTATCGATCCCCTTTGCAGTAGTAGCACGTGGTGTCGGGCCTAGGGCTGGGCCTAGTAGCCTTAGAAGTGTTAGCAACTATTTTTCTATGCTTCTTAGGCTTCTTTCCCTTGCCCTTTTGCCCTGGCTTCTTAAAGTTTGTGGTCTTATTGGCCATCAACACCGTGTGATCCTTCTTGATCTCTACCTTAGCAGTTTTGAGCATGGTGAACACCTCAGCAAGGGTCTTAGTCATCCCTTGCATGTCATAGTTCATCACAAAGCTCTTGTAGATAGGGCCAGCGTGTGCAACACCCTATCAGTCGCGAGCTCCTCCAGGATTTTGCAATCCAGGGCATTCAAGCGGTTAACGTAGCCAAGCATTTTGACTACGTGCTCACTAATACTGTTGCGCTCTTCCATCTTGGCAGAGAAGAAGAGCTCAGAAGCATCATATCTCTCCACTTGAGCCTGTGGAGCAAAGACAACCTTGAAATCTTCAATGATCTCAAAATCATTCATCTTTCTCAAAACGCTTATGAAGCTCTGGCTCCATGGCATAGAGCATTCCACTCTAGATGAGGGAGAAATCATCCGCCTTGGACTACCAAACATTCTTTTTCTCCTGGGAGTCGGAATCTGCATGCTTAGCTGTAATGATATGGGCTGGCCCGATCTTCTCAGTAAGCGGATGGCGATGATGATGGTAGATAACTAGTGCGTAGCTATGATCTCTCCTGCTCGATCCCTGATGCCAGTGCAACAGATCTCGAACCTTGTAGGATATTCACAACACCACACTCTTGCGCACGCAGCCGTGACCACGAACGGTAGTATGCAATATACTAATTCCCAATGGAACAACAGGTGACACTCAATTATAGTTGGTAGATTCGAACACAGGGTAATTCCAGAGGTTCTATGAAAGAAACAACTCCGAAATATTTTAACGTGGTCTAAACCCTAACTAGAGGTCATCCCAGGGCTTATAAGGGCAGCTGGGGCGGCCAGAAACCGAAACTAAACGCAAACGACTCAAACTGATACAAACCGACTCGGACCAGATTCGATCGGCGGGCGGACACTCCGGTCGAAATCGGCCGGACAGTCCGGTCAGGCCGGACACTTCGGGTGGAGCGTGCCGGACAGTCCGGTCTGGCCTGAAACTTTGAAGTTTCCGGGTGATGTCCGGGTAGTATCCGAACTGGAAGACAGAATGTCCACGCCAGTTTGCCTCTCGACTAGGTCGGACAGTCCGGGTGGATCCGGCTGGACACTCCGGTCATGGCAAATCTTTTTCCTTCGTCTTGATGATCTTCTCTTGCGCCTTCCACCTACTCCTCCCTCGCGCATCCTTGGGCGATCATCATGTTGGGCTCTTCTTGTAGCCCTTCTCCTCCTTGCGCCATGCTTGTTTCTCCAACGAACCTGATCATACATAAATGCATAGACTTAGGCAGTATAAAGTTCTCATCAGTCAAAGTACCAGATTCGTTTAGGAGTAAATTCACCTGTTGTTCCAGTAGCTTAGCACAAGCTCTTATAATAGGTCCAATTCTAATCTCATTGGACTAATCCTTTCTTGCAACAATTGTAGCATCTTAAGTAGTCATTGGGGTAGGTGTAATTGTAGGGATGTCCTCATCATCTCCCCCCCTTCAAAAGGCGTCGACCTCGACGCTCCAAGGTCTTCTCCAGCATATGGTGACAAATCAGCACGTTGAAGCTGTTGCTAACTCCACCAAACTCCTCAATAGGTATATCCACCGAGTAGGCGTTATCATTAATCTTGGCTAACACCTTGTAAGGACCAGCACCACGTGGCTTCAATTTGGACTTTCGAAGTAGTGGAAACCTATCCTTGCGTAGATGCACCCAAACCATATCTCCAGGCTCGAACAACACTTCTTTCCTTGCTTGATTCCTTGCAGCAGCAATGTTCTTGCCTTTCTTCTCAATAGCCTCTCGAGTCTTCTCATGTATTTTCTTCACATAATCAGCACGTTTTGATGCCTCCATATCAACTCTCTCATGTAATGGCAGAGGCAACATATCAAGTGGCGTCAATGGTTTGAAACCATACACCACCTCAAAAGGGCAAAGCTGAGTAGTTGAATGCACAACCCTGTTGTAAGCAAATTCAACATGTGGCAAACACTCTTCCCACTCCCGCAGATTCTTTTTAATCATGGTCCTTAACAGCTGTGACAATGTTCGATTCACCACCTCCGTTTGACCATCTGTTTGGGGATGACATGTAGTACTGAACAGCAACTTCGTTCCTAGCTTTCCCCATAAGGTCTTCCAAAAGTAGCTCATGAACTTCACATCCCAGTCAGAAACAATTGTCTTTGGTACTCCATGTAATCTCACGATGTCCCTAAAAAACAGGTTAGCAACTTGCGACGCATCGTCGCTTTTCTGGCAGGCAATAAAATGAGCCATCTTAGAGAACATATCCACTACCACATATATAGAATCATGCCCTCTCTGAGTTTTAGGTAGACCTAGCACAAAATCCATACTAATATCTTCCCATGGAGTAGTCGGTGCAGAGAGAGGTGTATACAAACCGTGAGGCTTCAGCTTAGATTTCGACTTGTGGCAAGTAATACATCGGCTCACAAATCTATACACATCACGCCTCATCTTGGGCCAATAAAAGTGATCAGCAAGCATGAGCAACGTCTTCTCACGCCCAAAGTGACCCATCAAACCACCAGCATGTGACTCCTGCACTAAGAACAAACGCAACGACGATTCTGGAATACATAGTTTGTTAGCTCGAAACAAATATCCATCATGTATATGATACTTATCCCATGCGTTTCTAAGAGCACACAAACGATATGGTTCAGCAAAATCATGGTCAGTTGCATAAAGTGCACAAATAGCTTCTAATCTAGGAATTTTAACATCAAGATTGGTTAATAGCATGTTCTTCCTAGATAGAGCATCAACAACAACGTTCTCTTTTCCCTTCTTATAGTTAACGATGTAAGGAATAGACTCAATGAACTCAACCCATTTAGCTAATCTTCTATGCAAGTTTGATTGAGCTTTCAAGTATTTCAATGCTTCATGATCAGAATGTATGATGAATTCCTTTGGCCACAAATAATGTTGCCAAACCCCAAGTACTCAAACAAGTGCATACAATTCTTTATCATAGATAGAATAATTCAAACGAGCACCGGTCAATTTCACAGAACAATAAGCTATAAGCCGACCCTCTTGCATCAAAACGCCACCTATGCCTATACCACTAGCATCACATTCAACTTCAAATTGCTTTGAAAAATCAGGTAATGCAAGTAATGGTGCTGAAGTAAGCAAACGTTTTAATGTATCAAATGCAATGTCTTGGGCCGCGCCCCACACAAAAGGAACACCTTTCTTTGTCAAATCATTTAATGGTGCAGCAATGGTGCTAAAATATTTCACAAAGCGCCTATAGAAACCAGCGAGACCGTGGAAACTACGCACTTGACTTACATTCATTGGAGTAGGCCAATTCTGAATTGATTCAATTTTAGATTGATCTACCTCTACTCCATGCTTAGAAACAACAAATCCTAGGAATATGACCTTATCTTTTGCAAATGTACACTTCTCAAGATTAGCACACAGTTTATTATCACGTAACACTTGCAAAACTTGTCTAATATGAGTGCAATGTTCAGATTCGGTGTGGCTGTATATAAGTATATCATCAAAGTAAACAACCACAAAACGACCAATAAACTCTCTCAAAACATGATTCATCAAACGCATGAAAGTACTAGGTGCATTAGTAAGACCAAACGGCATGACTAACCACTCATACAAACTGAATTTAGTTTTGAAAGCAGTTTTCCATTCATCCCCTTCTTTCATCCTAATTTGATGATAACCACTTCGCAAGTCAATTTTAGAGAAAACAGCAGCACCACTCAATTCATCTAGCATACCCTCTAAGCGTGGAATAGGATGATGATATCGAATAGTGATGTTATTAATCGCTCTACAATCAACACACATGCGCCATGTACCATCTTTCTTAGGAACTAAAATAACAGGAACAACACAAGGGCTAAGAGAGACACGAATGTACCCTTTATCCAGCAACGCTTGTACTTGCTTCTGAATTACCTTAGTTTCTTCAGGATTAGTCCTGTAAAGTGCACGGTTGGGAAGTGTGGCGCCAGGAATCAGGTCCACTTGATGTTCTATACCATGCAGTGGAGGCAAACCTGCGGGTACGTCTTCTGGAAACACATCCCCAAAGTCCTGCAAAATAGAAGAGACACCAAGAGAAATAGGGGTCATGTCGTTAGAAACCAATACCTCGCCCTTATACATGAGCACAAGTGGCATGGCTGTAGGATCCTCACGAAACTCTCTCATATCCTCCTTGGTGGTTAATATCAATAACCCAGGCACTCTCTCACTTTTCGTTATATCACTCAATTTAGGCTCAATTACATCAAGAACAGATGTGACACAGTCTCGCCGAGTGGTAGTATCTTCCTTCAAGTTCACCTCTATCTTCTGGCGAGAATCATTCACAATTTCTTGTTGTGTCATTGGCTGCATAGTAATCTTCTTTCCTTTGAATTCCAAGTGATATGTATTGGCTCGGCCATTGTGTTGCACATGGCGATCATAGAGCCAAGGCCGACCCAATAGTAGGTGACAAACAGTCATAGGAACCACATCAAAATCAATAGAATCTTTGTATGGCCCTATTTGAAAATTCACACGTACCATATGATTTACCTTCATCTCACCATTGTTGCTCAACCATTGTATGTAGTATGGCTTCGGATGAGGTAAGTATGTCAAATTCAGTTTGGCACATAGTTCCTTACTTGCAAGATTTCTGCAGCTACCTCCATCAATAATTACCTTGCAAGCTTTGTGATGAGGATATATACATGGATTATGATGATTCTGACTACCTGAACTGGAAGGAAATATTGGGTCAAATCAATAATGACTATCAGGTGAATTCATTCTTAATTGAACCTGATGTTTGACTTAATGAGAACTTTATACTACCTAATTCTATGCATCTTTGTATGATCAGGTTTATTGATAACACAAGCGTTGCGCGAGGAGGAGGAGAGTTGCAGCAAGAAGGACAAGCGCTGATTTCCAATATCAACAAGTGCGCGAGGGAGGAGCGGGAGGCATGCGCACTAGGAGGCAATAAGGAAATCACGTATGAGCAAGAGAGAGAGATGACGCACCAAGAATTACATGTTTGAGGTGTTCCACGACGTTTGGACTGCGTGCCAATAAGGCCGAACCCATATATGGGTCGGTATGTATCAGTTTGAGTCGAACCGAGTCAGTTTGGGCCTAGTTATGGCTGTTTTTAGGCCCGTTTAGAGGGGAGGACGCCCCAGCCCTCATATAAACCTCCGTAGCCGTCACAAGTTAGGTTTAAGACCACGTTAAAATATTTTGGAGTTGTTTCTTTCATAGAACCTCTGGAATTACCCTGTGTTCGAATCTGCCAACTATAATTGAGTGTGATCTGTTGTTCCATTGGGAATTAGTAGATTGCATACTACCATTCGTGGTCACGGCTGCGTGCTCAAGAGTGTGGTGTTGTGAATATCCTACAAGCTTCGAGAGCTATTGCATTGGCATCAGGGATCGAGCGGGAGAGATCATAGCTATGCACTAGTTATCTATCATCCACCATCACCATCGACAAGAGCTTGCTGAGAAGATCGGGCCACCCCATATCATCTTGGTTTGTGGATGGATTTGTGGATGCTTACCGAGGCAACACTAGAAATCTGATACCAAGATGATATGGGGTGGCCCGATCTTCTCAGTAAGCGGATGGCGATGATCATGGTAGATGGTAGATAACTAGTGCGTAGCTATGATCTCTCCCGCTCGATCCCTGATGCCAGTGCAACAGATCTCGAACCTTGTAGGATATTCACAACACCACACTCTTGCGCACGCAGCCGTGACCACGAACGGTAGTATGCAATCTACTAATTCCCAATGGAACAATAGATCACACTCAATTATAGTTGGTAGATTCGAACACAGGGTAATTCCATAGGTTCTATGAAAGAAACAACTCCAAAATATTTTAACGTGGTCTAAACCCTAACTAGAGGTCGTCCCAGGGCTTATAAGGCCAGCTGGGGCGGCTAGAAACCGAAACTAAACGCAAACGACTCAAACTGATACAAACCGACTCGGACCAGATTCAGTCGGCGGGCGGACACTCCGGTCGAAATCGGCCAGATAGTCCGGTCAGGCCGGAGACTCCGGGTGGAGCGTGCCAGACAGTCCGCTCTAGCCGGAAACTTTGAAGTTTCCGGGTGATGTCCCGGTAGTAACCGAACTGGCAGACAGAATGTCCACGCCAGTTTGCCTCTCGACCAGGCCGGACAGTCCGGGTGGATCCGGCCGGACACTCCGGTCGTGGCAGATCTTTTTGCCTCCGTCTTGATGATCTTCTCTTGCGCCTTCCTCCCACTCCTCCCTCGCGCATCCTTGGGCGATCATCATGTTGCGCTTCTCTTGTAGCCCTTCTCCTCCTCGTGCCATGCTTGTTTCTCCAACGAACCTGATCATACATAAATGCATAGACTTAGGCAGTATAAAGTTCTCATCAATCAAAGTACCTGATTCGTTTAGGAGTAAATTCACCTGTTGTTCCAGTAGCTTAGCACGAGCTCTTGTAATAGGTCCAATTCTAATCTCATTGGGCTGATCCTTTCTTGCAACAGTTGTAGCATCTTCAGTAGTCATTGGGGTAGGTGTAATTGTAGGGATGTCCTCATCATGTAAGCTCAGCCTCGATGATATAAGTCAAATTGTAGGAGACAAGGAGGATCCTCAGATTGCAGAACCAGGCGGTGAAGTTGGTTCCATCAGTTTTCAGCTTGTCCTTCTCTAGGAACGTTCTAAGGTTGAAGGTGGGTGGGCGAGACATATATAATGGATTTCCAAAGTGTTTAGACCATGGTCATAATAATGAGTCCAAGTTTTAATTTTATGCTACTAAACTAAAACAAAAGGAACTCCCACTCAAATGAACATCCCTCTATTCGTTTAGTGATCACATGACCTCAATCCGCTACTCCACCCCAATAGTCATGGCCAGCAAAATAGTTTCAAAGGTAGACATTCTCAATGTCAATCACATCCCATGTGATTCATGCTCGACCTTTCGGTCTCTTGTATTTCGAGGCCATGTCTACACATGCTAGGCTCGCCAATTCTAACTTGTGTGTATCCGCACTGCAACATGGCTTACACCCACCGTATGCGAACACAGATATGTCTAACATCCGATCGTCACGGCCTGCCTCATAATGGAGAACTTTCTTGGTGGTGCACACACAAGGGGAATACTATAACTAGAATTCTGTGAGGGGTTATCTTATTGCGCTACCGTCATATATTCTAATCATACTAGCATAATAAGGTGCAAATGGAATACTTCAAAAGTATAGTGCCATGACATGGTTTCAGCATCTTGATCGCCATCGAGAGCTCCAATGAAAAGTTTCACAAACTTGTCATTGCCATGTCACAACACATGCTCCTATGCTAAATAAAGATAGACGCCTCTACTTTATCTATTGCAAGTTTTACGTAGCCTTAGGGCTTTCGTGGTAGAACCCCTTCCCACCTACGAACGTAGAGCCACAACATGGATTCAATGATTACTGTTTTACTTCCCTTTTCAGGGCCCTCCAATGTTGATGCCATATCAACTACTGTAGAGAGACAGACACCCCCCAAAGCCACTTAACTGTAGACCAGTCTCGTGAATCACCACATAAGGTCGATTGGGGGTCACTTCATCAAAAAGTGTCGCGATATGAACAAGAACATAATGATGAGGACATCCCTATACTTACACGTTCCCCAATTGCTAATGAAGATGTTCTAGTTGCTACAAAGAAGGATCAGTCCAATGAGATTAGAATTGGACCTATTACAAGCTAAGCTACAAGAACAACAGGTGAACTTGTTTCTTAATGAACCTGATGTTTTAATTAATGAGAATTTTATACTACCTAAGTCTTTGTGCTATTGTATGATCATGTACATGGGTGAAGAAGGCGTGGCACGGTGCGAGGAGCTGAAGCATATGGAGCATGGCGTGTTGATCAATGAAGAATGCACGAGGGAGGAGAGGGAGGAAGTGCAAGGAGCTGACAAAGGTGAAGATCAACACTTGGTGGAAGATCTCTATCGCGGCAGAGAAAAGCCACTATTCTCTACCACGGCAGGCGGCCGCAGCACAGAAATAGTGTGATGCGCTGCCATGGTAGGCTACCACGCCACCAAAACCGCACCAAAGTCTGCCACGACAGAGCCATGGGTCGAACCCACTATGGGTCAGTTTGTATCCTAGTTTAGGTGGGACCAACTCGGTTTCCCAGCATTGGCCGCCGCCCCCACTTCTTAAATAGATGGGGCGCCGCATAAGTTAGGGTTTAGACCACGTTAAAATATATTGGAGTTGTTTCTTTCAAGAACCTCTGGAATTACCTATGATCGAATTACCTACTACAATTGAGTGATCTATTGTTCCATTGGGAATTAGTAGATTGCAAACTACCATTCGTGGTCGACGGCTGTGTGCGCAAGAGCGTGATGTTGTGAATATCCCACAGGGTTCGAGAGCTGTTGCATTGACATCAGGTTCGAGCGGGAGAGATCATAGCTACACGCTATGATAAGGATCAAGCCAATGATCCTATACGCCATGTGGACAACCCAACGCTGCCACCATTGCCTTGCTAATGCCATTAGTACAGCTTCCTCCATCAACAATCAACTTGCATGTTTTGCCTTTGATCATACACTACGCCTGAAACAAATTCCAATGCTGGTCCTTGTCAACTATCATGCAAGCATCGTCTTGTACCTTGTTGACTTGCAAATTCAGCCCACTCAATGGTACAACATCCTCAGAACTAACCACCTTGTCTAGCTCCTTGGACTTCTCCCAAAATCTAGTGCGCAGAAATTGCTTCAAATCTGTGCAGCTAGGTGTTGTTATGCCCTTTGCGGTCCTCTCTTCCTTCCACCAACTAGCCACAGTCTCAACCACACGCCGGTGTGCAAGAACAAGTTCAGTGCGACCACCAAACTTGGAATCGATTGAACGACATTTGGCGAAACCATCATCCATGTCAGACCTCCAAGATCTAAACTCTGCATATGTGGCAGAACTGTCCAACTTCCATTTTATATCTGCAGAATTAAGTGACAATCCCACAACAATAGTAGTGTAGTCAAAGTACACATCATCCGCTCTGTCTATCTTACGATCTTCCTTTGCTATTCCCATATTACTTATTTCCTAGAGTCCACGCAACAAACTTGGCGACTGTAACTCGCGATACGGAAAGGAAAAAAACAGATTGATCTGTAGTTTTTTGTTGTCCACCACCGAAGCAAAACTTCCTTTTTTTTCTAAACTACACCTGATCAAAGACTTGGTATGATCTTCAAACAATAACACCTGATGATCTCTCCCGCTCGATCCCTGATGCCAATGCAACAGCTCTCGAACCTTGTAGGATATTCACAACACCACACTCTTGCGCACGCAGCCGTGACCACGAACGGTAGTATGCAATCTACTAATTCCCAATAGAACAACAGATCACACTCAATTATGATGAGGATATCTACAGGGATTATGATGATTCTGACTGCCTGAACTAGAAGGAAATACTGAGTCAAATCAATAATGACTACTAGGTGAATTCATTCCTAATTAAACCGGATGTTTTACTTAATGAGAACTTTATACTACCTAAGTCTATGCATCTTTGTATGATCAGGTTTATTGATAACACAAGCGTTGCGCGAGGAGGAGGAGAGCTGCAGCAGGAAGGACAAGCGCTGATTTCCAATATCAACAAGTGCGCGAGGGAGGAGCGGGAGGCAGGCGCACTAGGACGCAATGAGGAAATCACGTATGAGCAAGAGAGAGAGATGGCGCACCAAGAATTGCATGTTTGAGGTGTTCCACGACGTTTGGACTGCGTGCCAATAAGGCCGAACCCATATATGGGTCGGTATGTATCAGTTTGAGTCAAACCGAGTCAGTTTGGGCCAAGTTATGGCTGTTTTTAGGCCCGTTTAGAGGGGAGGACGCCCCAGCCCTCATATAAACCTCCATAGCCGTCACAAGTTAGGTTTGGAGACCATGTTAAAATATTTTGGAGTTGTTTCTTTCATAGAACCTCTCGAATTACCCTGTGTTCGAATCTGCCAACTATAATTGAGTGTGATCTGTTGTTCCATTGGGAATTAGTAGATTGCATACTACCGTTCGTGGTCACGGCTGCGTGCGCAAGAGTGTGGTGTTGTGAATATCCTACAAGGTTCGAGATCTGTTGCGCTGGCATCAGGGATCGAGCGGGAGAGATCATAGCTACGCACTAGTTATCTATCATCCACCATCATCATCGCCATCCGCTTACTGAGAAGATCCGGCCACCCCATATCATCTTGGTATCAGATTTCCTCGTTGCCTCGGTAAGCAATCCAAAATCCATCCATAGATTAGAGAGTGTTTTTCATCCTATACAGAAAAAGCCCCACAAAAAGAGTTGCCATAGCCTAGATTACATCGTATTCGAGTAATAGTTGCTGGTCGCGTTCCTCTATTAGATTAGATATAGATCTGTTCTTCGTAGATTTGTTTTCTAGTTGTTCTAGTTGTTTTCCACCATCTTTTTCCGCTACCATCAAGTCAAATCCGATCCAAGTAAAGAGTCCTAGTTGTGTATTACTTCGCGAGTCGGAATATAAAAAAAATCGGCTCGCTGCCTCCTGCCTGACCGCAGACAGGTTTGTGCTCCCGCGTGAAAAAAAAATTCTGAAAAACAATCGGCTTGCTGCCTCAAGCCTGACCACAGACAAGTCTGTGCTCCAGCGTGACAAAAAAAAATTCCGAAAAAAAAAAATTCTGCCGCCATCCTGCCGCGGCAGGATTTTAGGCCGTTTTTCTGCCGTGGCAGAGACCAATTCTCAGGCCAATTTTTTTTCTTTTTTTGTTTATTTTTTTTACTGAGTCCACATAGCGTACCTATCCTTGTGAGCCTTAGTAAACCTTTCTTTGTGTCTAAAACTATCCTACGAGACTAGCGTGCTTAGTGCTCTGCGGGCTGCTCAGTTTAGCAATCCTGTGCCCGTTTCGTTGCGACATTGCTAGCGTCTCTCCTTGTGCATTGCAACACGAGCATTCCTCCGACATACCTCACTTTTTTGAGCTCATTTTCATAGTTGTAATTGCCCCATTTATCTCCACCGTGTGTGTTTCCGTGGGTCTATGTCATACGATCAGCACTAGGACTTGTTTGCGGTGTAGTTAGGATACCATACCTACAGCTCCACCATCAATACCCTGTGTGCCCTGTGATCGTTCTCTATACCTTTGATATTTACTTCATCACATCAGTGCATCAGTTTTTGATTTCATTTGGTAGATCATCTCTATTCACTTTGGAACGGTAAGATCTCCTTTCTTATTAGTTGTGAGTGAGTTGTGAGAGTTTCCACCATACTGATTTTGATTTGTGCACTAATGTACTAATAATGTCTTCTAGTAGTGTTGATGTGATGCAGAAAATGGAGGCAGGTGATGTTACAAATAATGTGGAGACGTATAGTTACAAATTCATCGACAATTGGCATTGTAGTGGATCTTTTTGGAAGGAAGAACGTGGTATTTTTGATGGTGATGGTCTTTTCCACCATAGTGTGATGATTGGTGAGCGATGTGCTTCCATTACCATTGATAGTAACTCTACTATTAATTTGATCAGCGTTGAAGTTGTACAAAAGTTGCAGCTACCCACATGTGCCCGTGCGGTGCCATATCTCTTGCATTCATCATATGGCACATTGCTGATTTCACACACCGCTGATGTTCCTATGACTTTTAAAGAGCATACTGAGATTGTGCGCTGTGATGTATCTCCTATACCACTTGATTCTTGTCACATACTATTGGGAGAACCTTGGAGCAGAAGGTTTGACGCTGAAATATGTCCTGTTGTTGGAAGGATTTCTTTCAAATGGAACATGAAGAGGCGATGATGAGAACATCCAAACTATTCCACTATCTCCTACTCCTATTCACAATGAAGATGTTGCTGCAAAGAACAAGTCCAATGAAATCAGGATTGGACCCATTACAAGAGCTCGTGCAAAGCTGATTGAGCAACATGTGAATTCACTCTTAATTGAACCTGATGTTTTACTTAATGAGAACTTTATACTACCTAAGTCTATGCATACTACCGTTCGTGGTCACGGCTGCGTGCGCAAGAGTGTGGTGTTGTGAATATCCTACAATGTTCGAGAGCTATTACATTGGCATCAGGGATCGAGCGGGAGAGATCATAGCTACGCACTAGTTATCTATCATCCACCATCACCATCGACAAGAGCTTGCTGAGAAGATCGGGCCACCCCATATCATCTTGGTATCAGAGCGCTGGATTTACTCGGTGAGCAATATCATCTTGGTATCAGATTTCCTTGTTGCCTCAGTAAGCAATCCACAATCCATCCATAGATTAGAGAGTGTTTTTCATCCTATATAGAAAAAGCCCCACAAAAAGAGTTGCCATAGCCTAGATTACATCGTATTCGAGTAATAGTTGCTGGTCGAGTTCCTCTATTAGATTAGATCTAGATCTGTTCTTCATAGATTTGTTTTCTAGTTGTTTTCCACCATCTTTTTCCGCTACCATCAAGTCAGATCCGATCCAAGTAAAGAGTTCTAGTTGTGTGCTACTTGGCGAGTCGGAATAAAAAAATCGGCTCGCTGCCTCACGCCTGACCGCAGACAGGTTTGTGCTCCGGCGTGAAAAAAAATCCGAAAAAAAAATCGGACCTTCGCGTTACCACAGACAAGTCTGTGCTAGTACGAGAAAAAAAAATTCTGCCGCCAACTAGAGCTTTATTTGGTCTAACTAGAGCTTTTGTTTGGAACAAGTTGCAACGCTGGTATTCCTCAACTGGTTGCACACTAAGTACACGTGAAGACACGACGATAGTTGGTGCACTCTCAGCATATGCATCAGCACCACCCTCGCCGTCATCAATATCATCATCAGAAGCTTCATCTCCACTTTCTACTTCACCTTGTTCATTAACAAACATAACCTTGCTGTTTGGACAATCCTTCTTGTAGTGACCTCTGCCTCCACAAGTATGGCACACCACATCACGAGTACGTGCAGTAGACATGTTGGAACCTGAGCTAGCAGCAGGAGCAGCGGGTTTCCGAGTATTAGAACCAAACGAAGGTGTACTTACTGGTTTGGCTGATGGTGTAAACGGAACAGCAGCTAGTGGCATGACAGTGGGAGGTGTAGATCTGGCCGAAAATCTGCTAGAAGATGGAAATCGAGCACGTGACTTTGCCTCTTCAGCCAGCTGGGACTCGGCCTCTCTAGCATGGTGCAGCAGCTCGTTCATTGTCTCATACTTGTGATAACGCACAATACTCTTGATTTGAAGCTTCAAATTGTTGAGGAAACGTTGCATCGTCATCTCTCGTGATTCACGAACATTAGCACGCTGCATAAGCATCTCCATCTCCATGTAGTACTCATCAACTATCATTGTGCCTTGCCTCAACTGTGTGAGCTTGTCAAACACAGAACGCAAATAATTGGAGGGAACAAAACGATCCGCCATGATGGCCTTCATCTCACGCCAATCCCTCACAGGAAGTTCATTGTCGTTCCGTCTATTCTGCACAATAGCTTCCCACCAACGCAAAGCGTAACCATCAAATTCTGATGCAGCAAGTTTGACCTTCTTGTCTTCTGGGTAATCAAATAAATGCCAGAGCTTTTCAATCTTCAACTCCCAAGTAATATAATCCTCAGGATCAAGCGAGCCATTGAACGAAGGAATTGAGAACTTGGGCTTGCCCAAACTATCATCAGCTGGATTGTAAGCACGCTGGGCACGTGCAAGAGGAGCATACCCACGGCCATACAGAGGAGCAGCCGCAGGTGCAGGGGGATTTGCACGTCCCCTGCCACGATGTGGAGCAGCATCAGCCGCACTCCCCTCATCAAAGTCCTCAAACCCATCATCATGTTGTGCAAGTCCGGGCTGGAGTGTTGCCTGAATTGCCTCAATGGAACGCTGCAAGGTGGCAAAGTTGACATTCATAGCAGTCAGCTGCGTCTGAATATTATTGATGGCTCCAGTATTATTCTCCACAGCATCTTGTATGTCGGTGATATTTCTATCAACAGACTCTCTCCAAGTAACAAGCTCCTCCACCTGCTTTTTCTGTAACACAATTTCATCATCACTCAAAGACATGATTAGTAAGTTAGTGCAAAAATCAAAATCAGTATGGTGGAAACTCTCACAACTCACTCACAACTGATAAGAAAGAAGATCTTACCGTTCCAAAGTGAATACAGATGCTCTACCAAACGTAATCAAAGACTGATGCACTGAAGTGATGAAGTGAATATCAAAGGTATAGAGAACGATCACAGGGCACCCAGGGTATTTATGGTGGAGCTATAGGTATGGTATCCTAACTACACCGCAAACAAGTCCTAGTGCTGATCGTATGACAAAGACCCACGGAAACACACACGGTGGAGATAAATGGGGCAATTGCAACTATGAAAATGAGCTCAAAAAAATAAGGTATGTCGGAGGAATGCTCGTGTTGCAATGCACAAGGAGAGACGCTAGCAATGTCTCAACGAAACGGGCACAAGATTGCTTAACTGAGCAGCCCGTAGAGCACTAAGCACGCTAGTCTCATAGGATAGTTTTAGACATAAAGAAAGGTTTACTAAGGCTCACAAGTATAGGTACGCTATGTGGACTCAGTAAAATAAATAAATAAATAAATGACCTGAAAATTGGTCTCTGCCATGGCAGAAAAACGGCCTAAAATCCTGCCGCGGCAGAAAAACGGCCTAAAATCCTGCCGCGGCGGGATGGCGGCAGAATTTTATTTTTCGGAATTTTATTTTTTTTAATTTTTTTTGGTCACGCTAGAGCACAAACTTGTCTGCGGTCAGGCGTGAGGCAGCGAGCCGTTTTTTAGTAGTACACAACTAGGACTCTTTACTTGGATCGGATCTGACTTGATGGTAGCGGAAAAAGATGGTGGAAAACAACTAGAACAACTAGAAAACAAATCTACGAAGAACAGATCTAGATCTAAGCTAATAGAGGAACGCGACCAGCAACTATTACTCGAATACGATGTAATCTAGGCTATGGCAACTCTTTTTGTGAGGCTTTTTCTGTATAGGATAAAAAAACACTCTCTAATCTATGGATGGATTGTGGATTGCTTACCGAGGCAACGAGGAAATCTGATACCAAGATGATATTGCTCACCGAGTAAACCCAGCGCTCTGATACCAAGATGATAAGGGGTGGCCCGATCTTCTCAGCAAGCTCTTGTCGATGGTGATGGTGGATGATAGATAACTAGTGCGTAGCTATGATCTCTCCCGCTCGATCCCTGATGCCAGCGCAACAGCTCTCAAACCTTGTAGGATATTCACAACACCACACTCTTGCGCATACAGCCGTGACCACGAACGTTAGTATGCAATCTACTAATTCCCAATGGAACAACAGATCACACTCAATTATAGTTGGCAGATTCGAACACAGGGTAATTCCAGAGGTTCTTGGAAAGAAACAACTCCAAAATATTTTAACGTGGTCTTCTCCAGCATATGGTGATAAATCAGCAACGTTGAAGCTGATGCTAGCACCACCAAACTCCTCAATAGGTATATCAACTGAGTAGGCATTATCATTAATTTTGGCTAGCACTTTGTAAGGACCAGCACCACGTGGCTTCAACTTGGACTTGCGAAGTAGTGGAAATCTGTCCTTGCGTAGATACACCCAAACCATATCTCCAGGCTTGAACAACACTTCTTTTCTTGCTTGATTCCTTGCAGCAGCAATGTTCTTGCCTTTCTTCTCAATAGCCTCTCGAGTCTTCTCATGTATTTTCTTCACATAATCAGCACATTTTGATGCCCCCATATCATCTTGGTATCAGAGCGATGGGTTTACTCGGTGAGCAATTCTATTATTTGTCATCTTGAACACGGTGTGCATTACAACCCATGTGAGAATGAGAGCCACATAGCCAAGCTGAGTGAGAGTGTTAACAAAAGTGAGCTATGTGATTCCACTAAACGTGAGGTTGTGAGCATCCATTCTAAGAGTATGAGAGAAAAAGAAAACATCAGTGCAGTAGATGCTAATACATGTGAGGATATTTCTACTAATGTAATCATCTCTACTCCTGGTATTGTTTCTTGTGCTATGCAGGTTGCTTTTGAAGAAAGGGAGCAATCTATTTTACAACCTACATCGTCGGACTGTGCATTGTCACTTGCGGCGGATGTTTTAGTACCTACTACAACTGAGGAGATTGTTGATGACATTGGTACTGTTTTGGAGCTTCATCCAACATGTGCGACATATTGTGAGTCTATTCCTTTACTGAAGCCTCCTTGTGATTTGCCTTGCACTACTGTTTCCGCACCATGTGATAGTTTACCAAATTCAAATTTTGATCATGTGGTACTGATAACACATAAGGAAATACTTGCTCGAATACCACCTGCTGATATTGTGTATTCCATCATGCTAAATGAACCTATGAGTATGAGTTGTGCTATGGATAAGATTTCTGAAATTTCATTTCTGAATTCTAGCACATATTCTCCTTGTTTCACTTTCAATCTGATTGGTGAATATAGCATGCATGAAAATTTTCTTGTGGATCACATATCCATTACTTGTGATCGAATCGCTGAACTGAAAGATATGGGGTGGCCCGATCTTCTCAGTAAGCGGATGGCGCTGATGATGGTGGATGATAGATAACTAATGCGTAGCTATGATCTCTCCCACTCGATCCCTGATGCCAGCGCAACAGATCTCGAACCTTGTAGGATATTCACAACACCACACTCTTGCGCACCTAGCCGTGACCACGAACGGTAGTATGCAATCTACTAATTCCCAATGGAACAACAGATCACACTCAATTATAGTTGGCAGATTCGAACACAGGGTAATTCTAGAGGTTCTATGAAAGAAACAACTCCAAAATATTTTAACGTGGTCTCCAAACCTAACTTGTGACGGCTTTGGAGGTTTATATGAGGGCTGGGGCGTCCTCCCCTCTAAACGGGCCTAAAAACCGCTATAACTTGGCCCAAACTGACTCGGTTCGACTCAAACTGATACATACCGACCCATATATGGGTTCGGCCTTATTGGCACGCAGTCCAAACGTCGTGGAACACCTCAAACATGCAATTCTTGGTGCGCCATCTCTCTCTCTTGCTCATACGTGATTTCCTCATTGCGTCCTAGTGCGCCTGCCTCCCGCTCCTCCCTCGCGTACTTGTTGATATTGGAAATCAGCGCTTGTCCTTCCTGCTGCAACCCTCCTCCTCCTCGCGCAACGCTTGTGTTATCAATAAACCTGATCATACAAAGATGCATAGACTTAGGTAGTATAAAGTTCTCATTAAGTAAAACATCAGGTTTAATTAGGAATAAATTCACCTGATAGTCATTATTGATTTGACTCTGTATTTCCTTCTAGTTCAGGCAGTCAGAATCATCATAATCCCTATAGATATCCTCATCAAATTATAGTTGTAGAATTCGAACACAGGGTAATTTCAGAGGTTCTATGAAAGAATCAACTCCAAAATATTTTAACGTGGTCTGAATCAGTGTAGCAGCCAGGCGCCTGGGCGAGCGATCCCCTGTAGCAAGCGATTCTAGGTGGAAATCCTCCATGTGTGCAACCGTCTTAAACAGGGCACAATGGGCCGGCTCACTATGGTGAGCGGCGAGAGCACCCAGCGCGGGCGAGAACTCCAGATTCGGATCTGAAAACCGAACGCTAGTCACACGTGGACAAGGATCCCCACGATCGATCCAATTCCCACCAAGCGGCAGCGATCCGTTTCCTTCTTCGTTTTTTTTTGCTTTGCCCACGATCAGATCTGAACTTGGCCAATCGATCCAAACGGATCGGACAAGATGGTAAGGCGCGGGCAGATAGCCTCTCTTTTTTTGTAACCAATCGGTACGCGAGGGATCGGCCACACGTGGGATCGGCCACGCGCGGGCGACGCCAGGTAAGGCGTGAGGTGCTTCCTCGATCGTGAGCACGTGCGATGCTAGGCGGAGCGCGAGGCGTACGGCGGGGGAAAACTTTCTGAGTTTTTTTTCCTCTCGACCGGATCGGATCTGAGAAAAATTGCCGACGCGAAGCTGACGAACAAATTGATCCGGAAGAACTCGATGCCGATGAAAACTTCAATGACGAACCAGAACCGATCTGACTTGACTGCCAACGAAGAACACGATCCAATCTAAAAAACTTCAACTTCCAATTCCGATATGTAAACTGCTTGTATCAAAATAGTCAACAGATGATACAAAAAGACGTTGTAATCTACGAGAGCTCTAATACCACCTGATAAGGATCAAGTCGATGATCCTATAGATTTGTCCCGATCTTTCACAGCGAGTCAACCAGATAGACGATCTCCCAATAACGCGATGAACGTCACCTGAAGAAGAGGAACGAATCCAGTAAGTAACGTGATGAAGATCACCATGCCTCAAACCTAAGCACGACAATCCTTGATGATCACAAGAACATTCACAGCAATAATCTGATAAACGGTATCGCCGTCACCGGAGGGATGATACACGGTGGAGCACAATATAGTTTTTAGACTAAACAACTGAACTCCCCTAAATCCTAGGTGGTTGGCTCCTTTATATAGGAGGCCTGCAACTAATCGGTTGGATAGACCCAAACCGAACACACAAACGGACTCGAACCTAACATGGACTCGGACTCAATAACATAGCAACAATATTTGACACAACCTTAGACTTATCATTACATATCGTAGGTCGTCCTGGCGTGCTAATCATCAATGGGATGCGCCCGCATCACCTAGCTTGGTGGAGTCCTAAAATTAGGCTTCACCTCCTCCTTCATGCCCATATCATCATCTTCAAATCGATCAGATCTGAGAAAAACTACCGACGCAGAGCTAACGAACAACTCAATCTGGATGAACTTGATGCCGACAAAACTTCAATGACGAACCAGAACTGATCTGACTTGGCTCCCAATCGATCAATTCTGAAAACTTCAAACATCCAATCTCTTCTCCACAACTTGATGTAGCCCGACCTTCGGTCGTTACCACATCATGGTCTCCAACTTATGCCAGGTCGCCATGGACTCCAAAGGTGAATCAATTCCTCTATGCGAACCCACTTCCTACCCTCTTGAATGGTATACTACTTCATACTCTATCCCATATCAATGATAGGTTCACACCAACAAGTACGGAGGCATGGGAGGAAGCCTGGAGCACCAAGCACAACAAGACGAAGGCTTGGAAGAGAAGATGAACAAGGAGCAGCAAGCTCCAGAACTGGAGTCTCCGCCGTCATCGCCCCGGAGAGTCCGCCCGAAACCAGCCGGAGTGTCCGGCGTACCCCAGCCCCGTCCTGGCGCGGACATTCTGTGTGCTACATCAGACTCTACCCGGACACTACCCGGATTGTCCGGCCACCCCGGACTATCCGGCCCACTCGACCCGGAGTGTCCGGCCCAAGTGATGGGCCTGCGAGCCAACAGTTGGGCCCTTGGCCCATGTACCCCTCTATTTCGCACCAAACCCTAGTTTTATGCCCAAACTACTCCTGAACTTGTGGCTGGCCTATAAATAGAGCCCCCACCCCCTCATGTATTCCTTAGGCATAGATGATAGACTAAAGAAACCCCCCTTTGTGGAATCTCTAGTTTTGCCTCATCCCCTTCTACCAAAGGGGATCGACTATCGTCACCACCTCGTTGGAGTTTGCATCGCGCCTCCCTCGTTGTACAAGGCCTTGGCATCGGTGTCCCTTTGCCAAGACGTCAAGACCCTCTCCAAGGTGTTCTTCCCTCTCCGCTTGGGATTGACGGGAGCACGTTGACCGATCTTTCCTTGCGAGGATTCTATCGGACCGGTGGCCACGGTGAGAGCAATCAGCCTTGTATCATGTGTGTTTTGCGTGTGTTCATCGTGTTCTTCGCGAGGTGTGCGTCCGCTTCCGCTACCTTCTCCCTTTTCCCTCGCTTTCCCATCGATTTGACCACGAGATCCGTGAAGATCGGGCCACCCTAGAGGTTTGCCCTCATCATCTGGCATCAGAGCCCAAGTTGCCACGGATTTCACCCTCGTTCTTCCCCACCAAATTTTTTCTTGAAAAAACACAAAAATAGCCACAAATTCGAGTGGATCTTGTGTCAACCCTCATCATCTGGTATCAGCAGCTTTTGGTTGCCACGGATTTCCCCTCGATTTGGTCTTTTTCCCCATAAATTCGAAAATTCCACCAAAATAGCCCCAATTTGTGTTTTGGACCAATCTATGATTTGAGTGCGTTTTGGTAGGTTTTGATCCGTGGATTACTTGCTTAACTTGTTGATCTACCTTCCCCTGCGTTTCCATAGCCTAATTCCTTGATTTCCCCCATCAATTTGAGGTTTTGGTTTGAGTTTTTCCGCCAAAACTCGTCCTGTTCGTGTTCTGGAAGTTTTGGTATGACTGGACCGGACTGTCCGGCCAAAACGGACCGGAATATCCGCCCCACCGGAGTGGCCGGCCTAAACTGACCGGATTCTCCGCCCCGGCCGGACTGTCCGGCCTACGCGCACCGGACTGTCCGCCCCCCTGCTGACAGAAAAAATCTGCTTCACGGTTTTTGAGCATAACTTTTGCATACGAACTCGGATTTTGGTGTTCTTTAGCTTGTTTTGAAGAGGAAAAAGTGCTCTACATCATCATCTCCATGGTTCATGCTATCTACTCCATCCAAATTCCGTGATCAAGGCGGAATCCACCAATAAAGGGTGAAGATCGGCGACGAAAGGTATAAAAATTCTGCCATTTCTCCCCACTTGCTTTCCTGTGTGAGCTACACTATCTTTGCGTTCAACAAACACCTATTGAGACTAGTTCCTCCTATGATTGCTTGGGCTATGCACATTTGATAATTGTAGAATACCGAGCAAAAGTTGTGAGCGTGCTATCTCTTATAGTTATCTTGTATAGTTGTTGGCACAAGGAAGGGGCAAGTGAAAAAGAAAAGAAAAGTGAAAAAAAAAGAAAAAGAAGAAAAAGAAAGAAATAAACAAGTCCCTCATAGAATAGGAAGCGCAAGCTCGATGAACATCAAATAGGTGGTACTTATTGGGCATATCTTGTAGCCCACCAATTTATTGCAATCGAACTAGCGTCTCTCTTTGCACTTGTGCGACACGAGCTTATAGTCTTCGCTAGGTCATCATTTGGTTCTTAGCTCTCTTTCTCCGTCGCACAAGTCCCATTTACCCACCGTGTGTGTTTCCTTGTATATAATTCCTATCTTGTGGATTGACTTGTTTTGCTTTGTGATCATCGTGGTTCTTTACTTGCCATTACAACATCTTGATTTCGGATTGTTCTTGGACGCGCCACCTTCCATACCTATCCACCATAAGCTTTGTGTGTGTGTGTTTTTTAGTGGTTAGTTGGTTTGGTGTTCCGCGTGAACTTCACTTTGCTTGGTTTGGATTGCACTCAAGTGCTGCCACTTGCACGATACTATCTTCCAAGGTAAAGTAAGGTTTGGCCTTGCTTTCCTAACCCCCCTACCACTTCCATACACACCACTTGGTCTTGTGAATCATGTCTAGGGACTCCGGAACCAAGGATAATTTTTATGAAGAATCCATGATGAGCCACCATGACTACGACTCCACAAATATAGAGGACATGATGGAGCACTACACCGACAATGGCTCCGCATGCTTTGAGGACCCGGAGCATTGCACATATGACGGCTCCACATGCATGGAAGACATGGAGCACGTCATCAACTATGGCTCCTCAAGCATGGAGGAAGTGGAGCTCTACATCGACAATGGCTCCTCGTGCATGGAGCACTACACCGACAATGGCTCCACATGCTTGGGTGATATGGAGTACTACATCAACAACGACTCCCCAAGCATCGACGACTTCGAGTGCTTCAACGACGACGCCTCACCAAGCACGGAGGACATGGCGAGCTTCACCAACTTCGAGGGCTCTTCCATGAGCCATGAAGAATACCTCCACTGCTTGGAGATGGAGGACTACTATGCCAAGCTAGCGGAGACGCATCATCAAGAAACCATGACCTTCAAGGCTAAGCGTGCCATACCAAAGGGCACCACCTACTTCGATGATCCACCTTCAAGGCGTCAAGCGCTACCACCTACATGGCGTCATGGGTCACCATCTCCAAGGCAGCGAGCGCCATCACCTCCAAGCCTTCAAGCACCACCGTCTCCAAGGCGCCAAGAACCACCATCTCCAAGACGCCAAGCAAGGCCACCTCAAAGGCGTCATGTGCAACAACCTCCTAGGCATCAGGCATCAAGTGCCACCAACTACAAAAAGAGCGGCGCCCCAACATCACCTTCCAAAAGAGGCGCCAAGAAGCAAGAATCTTCATCAACATACGTCCTCTCGTGATCATCACCAACATCAAGAGGATACAAGACGTCGTTCAAGGCATCTTCGCCATGAAGACGAAGAATACATGTTGAGCACCATCCATAATGCTCAACCAAGCTCAAGAATACACCACCATCACAAGAAGAGTGCCAAGGACAAGGAGCATCGTCGCGGGCGTCATGTGGATGATCAAGTGCGCCATCTACATCAACCTTTGGCAAGGCACGTCAATGACCTCCGTCGACACCATCATAAGGCACCTTCAACTACTCGTGCCACCACCAAAATGGCACCAAGAGCAAGCTCTCCTCCACGCCATCAAGCTTCAACGCCAAGACTTGACGTCCTAGATGACGCATGCAACCTCATGGATGAGGAGGACGAAGACCTCTACTTCGCCAAGTTGGACGAGTACGTCAAGAAGACTACACAAGCCAAGGTGCAAGATGGCGACGAAAAGGTCAAGAATGGTGAGCATGGGACTTTCCCTTCACCAAAGGAGGCGCAAGGAGTTGAGAGAACCGAACCTACCCCCATATGCTTGAGTGATGATGTGGTACCAATCCCATGTGAGTATGAGAGCCACTTAGCCCACTTGAGTGAAAACAAGAGTGAGATGAGTGACTCCACCATATGTGAGATTGAGTGCTTCCACTTGGAGGGCATGAGTGATACACCTAGTGATTTGAGAGTGGTAGTTGATAGGTCATGTGAGACCACTTTGATTTCTAACGACTTACCCTCTACCTCTAGTGTGTTATCCCATGATGTGCTAGGTTCCATGGATAAAGAAGCTCCAAGCTTGGAGATGATGATGCCTCCGACCGATAAGATGTACATGGTGGATGAAGATGATGCCATCCCCATACATGATGAAGAAGTCGTCCACATGGAGGCCAACACTACCACAACACCCACTTTATATGAGAGGTATGAACAAGGTAAGAATAAGGGTGTTGATGATGCCATGATCCCACTAGTCGACATGATGACTTGTGATGATTGGCATGCTATGGATGATGTTTGTGATATCACATATGCTTCATTGATATTTCCATGTGATACTTTGCATTTGCATATTGTTGAGCATGTGAAATTATTTGATTGTAATGATGTTGCCATAGACATGCCATGCTATAAACGTTACATTGATGATATCATTGCTTGCACTTTGTTGAACAATTGCTCTTTCCAATGTTTTCCTTGCAATGATTTTACCAATGGTACCCCTCGGATAATGATTTGTCATGAATGTTTTACAATCTCTCCTGTTGCTTGCAATAAGTTGAATAATTGCTCTTTCACTTGTTTTGCTTGCAACAATAATTCTCATATGGTTTTTATTGAGATGGCCCCCATAGCTTTCTCAAATTTTGGAGATTTTGATGATTGCCATGATAAGAATGTTCACCACTTGCATATTCACCATGCATCTACTTCATACTTGATTGACACTCATGGTGATGTGCACAAGAAGAGATATGTCATGATGTATGATGTATTTCTCTACCATGCACACACGTTCTTCCTTTTGTGTTTGATGTGTGTAGGTACCCGCATGATCATGTCAACCTCGGTTGAGCACGAGTTGACAAAAAGAGCTCTAGAGAGCATCCCCCCAGTGAGTTAAAGATCGAACCCAGCTCTGATACCTTTTGCATGCTTTGCATCTTTCATGTTAAAAAATTGCTCTTTCCTATGGTTTGCTTGCAAGCATGTTAATGGTATTATTTCACCTTGTGACAATCATGTTTCGTTGCTATTGGATATTGATGCTTTGTGTGTTGCCACAAAAATGTTGAACAATTTCTCTTTCCGATGTTTTGTGTGCAACCATAATGCCATTTTGAGCATGTATTGTCATGAGAGCTTCCAAGTCTCTCGTACTGTTGTTGCAACAAACATGAGGACCACTTGCTCTTTAATATGGTTTGTTTGCAAACATGTTGTTTTTGCTTCCGCTTGCGATACTCATAGCCCCATGATTTTGGCTTTTGATGATATGTGTATGGCATCCAATATATTGAACAATTGTTCTTTTCAATGGTTGGTTTGCACACATAATGATGTTGCTTTGGATATTCTCCCTCATGTGTTTTTGCCGAATTCTCCTAGCTATGCATCAAAGATGTTCATCAATATTTTAGTCAATTGCTTTGAGTGCCACATATAATGTTATGTGGAGTTTTTGAGTTCCCACATTTGGATGATGTTCAAGCAACTTTCATGCACTTTGACCTTGCATACGCATTTCGTTTGCGATACTTGAGTTGTGCTAATAGTGTTGTGAACAAGAACAGACATGCCACAAATGACATGCTCCTCTATCACACACAAACATATGTTGCTTGGTCTTTGTTGTGTGAATGTACAATTTCTTACGCGTCAACCTCTATGGACCAAGAGTTGACAAGACGAACCGTAGAGAGTCACCAATGGCTGCCCTTCAACGAGCCATCTCTACATCCTAGCTTGGTGGAGTCCTAAAATTAGGCTTCACCTCCTCCTTCTTGCCCATATCATCATCTTCAAATCGATCGGATCTGAGAAAAACTGCCGATGCACAGCTAATGAACAACTCAATCTGGATGAACTTGACGCCGACAAAACTTCAATGACGAACCAGAACTGATCTGACTTGGATCCCAATCGATCAATTCTGAAAACTTCAAACATCCAATCTCTTCTCCACAACTTGATGTAGCCCGACCTTCGGTTGTTACCACATCATGGTCTCCAACTTATGCCAAGTCGCCATGGACTCCAAAGGTGAATCCATTCCTCTATGCGAACCCACTTCCTACCCTCTTGAATGGTATACTACTTCATACTCCGTCCCATATCAATGATTGGTTCACACCAACAAGTACGGAGGCATGGGAGGAAGCCTGGAGCACCAAGCACAACAAGACGAAGGCTTGGAAGAGAAGATGGACAAGGAGCAGCAAGCTCCAGAACTAGAGTCTCCGCCGTCATCGCCCCGGAGAGTCCGCCCGGAACCAGCCAGAGTTTCCGGCCTACCCCAGCCCCGTCCTGGCGCAGACATTCTGTGTGCTACATCGGACTCTACCCGGACATTACCCGGATTGTCTGGCCACCCCGGACTGTCCGGCCCACTCGACCCGGAGTGTCCGGCCCAAGTGATGGGCCTGCGAGCCAACAGCTGGGCCCTTGGCCCATGTACCCCTCTATTTCGCACCAAACCCTAGTTTTATGCCCAAACTACCCCTGAACTTGTGGCTGGCCTATAAATAGAGCCCCCGCCCCCTCGTGTATTCCTTAGGCATAGATGATAGACTAAAGAAAACCCCCCTTTGTGGAATCTCTAGTTTTGCCTCGTCCCCTTCTACCAAAGGGAATCCACTATCGTCACCACCTCGTTGGAGTTTGCATCGCGCCTCCCTCGTTGTACAAGGCCTTGGCATTGGTGTCCCTTTGCCAAGACGTCAAGACCCTCTCCAAGGTGTTCTTCCCTCTCCGCTTGGGATTGACGGGAGCATGTTAACCGATCTTTCCTTGCGAGGATTCTTTCAGACCGGTGGCCACCGGTGGAGCAATCGGCCTTGCATCATGTGTGTTTTGCGTGTGTTCATCGTGTTCTTCGTGAGGTGTGCGTCCGCTTCCGCTACCTTCTCCCTTTTCCCTCGCTTTCCCATCGATTTGACCACGTGATCCGTGAAGATCGGGCCACCCTAGAGGTTTACCCCCATTACAACTGATCTATAAACTGCTTATAGAAAAACAGTCCGTAGATGATCCAAAAGCACGCTGTGATCAACGAGAGCTCTGATACCACCTGATACGGATCACGCCGATGATCCTTGAGTTTTGTCCCGATCTTTCACAGCGAGTCAACCAGATAGATTATCTCCCAATAAAGCAATGAACGTCACCTGAAGAAGAGGAACGAATCTAGCAAGTAACATGATGAATATCACCACGCCACAAACCTGAGCACGACAATCCTTGGTGATCACAAGAACCTTCGCAACAATAATCTGATAAATGGTATCGCCATCCTCGGAGGGATGATACACGGTGGAGCACAATATAGTTTGTAGACTAAACAACTGAACTCCCCTAAACCCTAGGTGGTTGGCTCCTTTATATAGGAGGCCTGCAACTAGTCAGTTGGATAGACCCAAACCGAAAACACAAACGGACTCGAACCTAACATGGACTCGGACTCAATAACATAGCAACAATATTTGACACAACCTTAGACTTATCATTACATATCGTAGGTCGTCCTGGCGTGCCAGTCATCGATGGGATGCGCTCGCATCACCTAGCTTGGTGGAGTCCTGATATTAGGCTTCACCTCCTCCTTCATTCCCATATCACGCTAGTTATCCACCATCCACCATCATCATCGACAAGTTGATGCAGCCCGTCCTACAGACGCTTCTACATCTACACCAACAAGTCCCCCAAGTGGACCCATGACTCGTGCCCGAGCCAAACTCCTACAAGCTAAGGTGAACTCGCTCCTCTCCTCGTGCCAATTTGATACCTCCTTGGATGGTATGCTACTTCATGCAACTACCCTATGCATCATCAGGTACGAAGCCTCGACACATCACCAAGCACCCAAGGATGGTGGACAAGGAGCAGAACGTGACGCAAACGCCGCTGGAGCTGCTTAGATCGGAGTCTCCGGTCTGTGCACACCGGAGTCTCCGGACCCACCTCCGGTCTGCCTCCAGGACCAAGCGCTGGGTCAATCTGTCTTCCCCTCTGGAGGCTGGTCCGGAGACCGACTGGAGTCTCCGGACCGACCGTCACCAGGCATGTAAAAGGCCTTTGGGCCTTCGGCCCATGTACCCCTTAGTCCATCCAGAACTTGTCCTTTATTCCTAAAGTACCCCTGACTATGTGGCTGGCCTATATATAGTCCCCTACCTCCATTGTAAACCCTAGGCTCATTATTGGAATTAGTGGAAACCCCTTTGTGGATCTATCTAATTCTTGCCTCATGCTCCTTGACTAAGGAGCACCAATATCCCCAAACCTCGTTGGAGTTTGCATCGTGCCTCCGCGTTGTACAAGGCCTAGGCATCGGTGTCCCTTTGCCTAGACGTCAAGATCTCACCGAGTCTCCCATCTCGCCATGCCGGTTTGAGAGAGAGTCCTCCGCCAGACGCCGATCCTAGGGATTGCACCGGACCGGTCACCACCGGCGTGAGCTATTGGTGTTTATCATGGTTTTGCGTGTGTGTGTTCATCGCGTTCTTCGTGTGTGTGTTCGTCATGCTCATCCTTCCCTTGCTTCCCCGCACTCCACCCTCGATTTGGAAGGGAATCGTGAAAGATCGGGCCACCCTAGAGGTTTGCCCTCAACATATTGGTATCAAGAGCTTCGTTGCTCGCGATTTCCCCCACAAATTTTTCTTCTATCCACCCAAAATTCGAAAATTCCCAAAAAAGAGCCCAAAATTTGCCTTTGGATCGATCTCTTGATTTGGAGTGTTATTTGTGGTTTTGATCCGACCAAACCTTGTCTTAGGTGTTGGTCCAGCTTTAGCCTGCGTTTTCCCAGCCCAATTTGGCCAATTTTTCGCGGATTTGAGGACCCAAGGCGTGGATTTCCGCTCAAGAACACGAGCAGTTCGCGATCTGACTCCAGACCGGAGTCTCCGGCCTACACCGGAGTCTCCGGCCTACACCGGAGTCTCCGGCCTGGACAGGAGTTTCCGGCATGAAACCCCGGAGTCTCCGGCCTGATGCCTGATTTTGTCAGTTTTGCCTCTAATCTTGCAGTGGCTAATTTCTCCTTGTTTGTTTGTGCCCTTCTGCGTGTCGTCAACTAACAACAAGCTTCCGCATCGACAACCCCCGCGCTCATCGACACCACGGCTCGCGAACATCATCCCGCACCACCGACGCCAAGTTCATCATCCAAGAAGGTATAACTTGCGTCACCTTGTTAACCCCTATCTTCTTTTGTGTGTACCTATCCTATGAGAGTGGCTCATCTTGTGTTTGCTTGAGCATTGTGCATTTGTCCTTGGATAGTGAGAGTGCAAGAGCAATATCAAGTGTGACTAGGTAGCATCAAGGCAGAGCAAAAAAATGAAAAAAAAGAAAGAAAAAGATACAAAGAAAAAAGCAAAAGAAAAAAAATATAGTCTCCCATTGCCAAAGAGAGTCTCAAAGCTTGTAAGCAAGAGAGAAAGAAGAGCGCCCAAGCCAAGTGCACAAATCCGTTGCTCAATTTTCCTCTTTGCAAACGGGCCACAGTCTCTCCTTGCATTGGCACGACAACGAGCTTAGTCTTCATTAGGACATTTTGTTTGCTTATTTTCATAGTCGTGTCAATCCCAACTTTCTCCACGTGTGTGTACATAGTCGTAGGTTCCCGTCACCCTGTTGAGTTGTTGACCTTCACCTTTGACTTGAGTTTTGTTGGATTTTACCCACTTTTGACTATCCCTTTTCTTTTGGTTGGTTCTTTGGCTTTCCACAATCCTAACCTACCACCAACAAGCTTTTGAGTGTTAGTTCTTTCTTTAGTGTGAGTTTTCTTTGCAATTCCACTTTGCACGCTTATAGCTCTCACTTGTGGTTTCTAGTTTGGTGCAATCCCCAAGGTGAGGTACAAGGCTAACACCACCATATTCCACTTCCATATACAATATTTGTGTGTTTTGCATGATGGATAGGCACGGTGAGTCGAGCCAACCACCTCCCCAAGAAGAAGATCAAGGTCCATACATGACGCGCGCAAGTCACTTCATCGTTAGACAAGAGTTCCGTGAACGTTGCCAAGCCCTTGAGACGCGACAAGATGAACAATTTGGCGAGACGCAAGCCGAGTTCAAGAACATCGACAACAGCTTCGACGACCTCGAACGACAAATGCATGCAATGCATCAAAACTTCGGCCACCAAAATGAAGCGCTTCAATGCTCCGTCGCCGAAACAAATGACAATCTTTGACGCCTCATCGATGGCATGGCAAGACCATGTCCACACGCATCAAGCTCGGCAAGTACTTCGCATCGTCATGCACCTCTTCCACAAGAGCTACATCAAAGTGCTCAAAGACGCAATGATGCTCTCGTGGTTGAAGATGGAATCTCTTCGAACTATGTACCTTCCCCACAACACGCCGCAATGTCAAGCTATGATGGTGACCTCTCTTCAAGGCCACGAGCAAGGCAAGAAGCACACCATCATCACACAAGGGCACTAGTGATCTGACAAGAGCAACCACAAGAGGAACCGCAACCGCAACTGCAAGTCTACCACCATCGACCGCGACACATACTTGACACAACAAGTGATGACTCCAACTTGGAGAATCAAGCTCGTCATCGACGTGAAGCTCTCCAAGATCATCCTCTTCGCCATCAACGTCATGAACGTCAACAACGACAGCACGGTCATCACGCGGCGCCTCCTCCACATCAACAAAACTTGGAGCGTCAAGTGATACAAGTGGAGCGACGCCCACCACGTCAAGAGGCTCATGACCATGTTCTTCGTCGTGAGGCCCATGTGCCTAACCAACATCACCAACCGAGGAACGAGCCTCCTCTTCGTCATCAACCGCGTCAAGAGGCTCCACACCCTCGCCACAATGAGGCTCAAGCACCTCAACAACAATACCAAGAGCAAGCTCTGCAACAAGGACGCGAGAACCAAGTTCCACCTCCCCAACTACAAGATCATCAACACGGTCACCAAGCTCGTCGCAATGACCGCAACGATGAAGAAACTTTTGGCAAACTCAAGTTCACCGGATCCAATGACCCCGACGAATACCTCTCGTGGGCACTCAAAGTCGACAAGATCTTCCGCATGCACAACTATAGCAGAAGATGGTCGCCATGGCTTTGCTAGAGTTTGATGATTACGCCAACCTTTGGTGGGAACAAGTTCAAGTTGCTCATGATGCAAGACAAGAACCGCCAATCACAACTTGGCATGAGATGAAGGCTCACATGAGATCCCGGTTCGTCCCCGCACACTGCACGCGTGACCTCTTCAACAACCTTCAAGCGCTTCGTCAAGGGACAAAGACCGTGGAAGAGTACTTCAAGGAAATGGAACTCCACTTGATTCGCGCCAACATTGATGAGCGCATGGAGCAAACAATGGCATGTTTCCTTATTGGGTTGAACCACCCAATCAAGCGCATCGTCGAGTTCCAAACCTACAACAACATGGTTGAGCTTGTACACATCGCAACAAAGGCTGAACGTCAAGTGCAAGAGGATATCAAGTACAACAAGCCCAAGACGTACTTCACATATAAGCAAGCTTCAACCGCTACACCAACAACTTTCAATGGTAGCTCCTCAAGTATCTCCAAGCCTTCCTTCAAGCCCACACTTCCTCAAGGAAAACTGCCCCCAAGTGGCAAGCAAGCAAAGAGTGATACACCTTTCAACGGTGAATGCTACAAGTGTGGAGGTAAAGGACACAAGTCGGCCAAATGTGGAAACAAGAAAGTCTTGTTCATCCATGACAATGGTGATGAAGAGTACTTGAGTGAAGATGAGTTTGATGCCCGTGTCAAGGAAGCATTGCCAAGACAACGAGTGGAAGATGATCAAGAACTCCTCATGTGTGAACATGACGCAAGTCCATCTCTTGTCATCACAAGGATCTTGACCACTCAAGCACAAGAACATGAAGACCAACGCTCCAATATCTTCCAAACACGAGCCAGCATCAATGGCAAATCTATCAAGGTGATCATTGACGGAGGGAGTTGCCACAACCTTGCTAGCACTGAGTTGTGTGAGAAGCTCAACCTCACCCTCCATCCACACAAGCACCCCTACCACGTGCAATGGCTAAGTGACCAAGGGTCCGTGAAGATCAAGCATACCGTATCGGTCTCCTTCGCCATTGGTCCTTACAAAGATATGGTGGAGTGTGATGTGGTTCCTATGACAGTTTGCCACATGCTTCTTGGTCGACCATGGCAATTTGACAAGGCTGCTCAACATGATGGTCGGACCAATATATACACCTTCAAATGGCTCAACAAAACATGTGTTTTGCAACCGATGACTCCTAGCCAAATAATTGCGGACAATGCAAAGGCTTTAGCGAGGGCGCAAAGCACAACACCTACTTGTGAGAAGAGCGGTGAGACAGAGAACCACCTCATAGTGAGTGAGAGCCACAAGCCAAATTCGAGTGAAAAAACTAAGAGTGTTCTCCTTGCCACCAAAAGTGAGATGAGAGATGTTCGGAACAACCCATCCATCTTGCACTATGTCCTCCTTTGCAAGGGACTAGCGCAAGGAACTAACAAATTAACCAATGTTCCTCCATCTTTGATGAGTGTTTTGCAGGAATTCAAGGATGTGTTCCCCGAGGAGCTTCCACATGGACTACCTCCTCTTCGCGGCATAGAACATCGCATTGACCTCATCCCCGGTGCACCACTTCCAAACCGCGCTGCTTACCGCACGAACCCGGAGGAGACAAAGGAGATCGAACGTCAAATCAACCAACTCGTCTCCAAAGGTTTGATCCAAGTTAGCACTAGTCCAAGTGTCATACCCGTGATTCTTGTTTTAAAGACGGATGATACGTTATGGTTATGCATGGACTGCCGTCCAATCAATGCTATCACCGTGCGTTATCGACATCCCATACCACGCCTCGATGACTTGCTTGATGAGTTGTGTGGAGCCACTATTTTTTCGAAAATTGATCTTCGTAGTGGTTCCCATCAAATACGCATGGCTGAAGGTGATGAGTGGAAAACCGCCTTCAAGACCAAACTTGGTCTCTATGAATGGTTGGTTATGCCCTTTGGTTTATCAAATGCCCCATCCACCTTCATGCGCCTAATGAATCACATCTTGCGTTCTCTCATTGGAAAAAGTGTTGTTGTCTATTTCGATGATATTCTTGTTTATAGCAAATCACTTGAGGACCATATAACACATGTCAAGGAAGTTTTGCAAATCCTTCGACATGAAAAGCTTTATGCTAATCTTCCCAAGTGCAATTTTGCTAAAGACAGGTTGATTTTTCTTGGATTTGTCGTTTCTTCGAAGGGAATTGAAGTTGATGTTTCCAAGGTAAAGGACATACGAGATTGGCCCATACCAACAAATGTGAGTGAACTCCGAAGTTTTCATGGGTTGGCCGGTTTCTATCATTGCTTTGTGAAAGACTTTTCAACCATTGCTTGTCCCCTTAATGAATTGACCAAAAAGAATGTCACCTTCGTGTGGGGCAAAGCACAATAAAAAGCTTTTGGTGAACTTAAAAAGAGGCTCACCGAAGCACCTCTTCTTGCTTTACCGGATTTCACAAAAACTTTTGAGATAGAGTGTGATGCTAGTGGTATTGGCATTGGAGGAGTCCTTATGCAAAACGGACGTCCTATAGCCTACCATAGCAAAAAACTTGATGGTGCTCGCCTTAACTATCCGATTTATGACAAAGAGCTTTTTGGCTTAGTTCGTGTCCTTCAAGTTTGGCAACACTACCTTTGGCCCAAGGAATTTATCATACATTCCGACCACGAGTCGTTGAAATATCTCAAAGGCCAAGCTAACTTGAGCAAGAGACATGCTAAGTGGGTTGAGTTCATTGAGTCTCTTCCGTACATTGTCAAGTATAAGAAGGGCAAAGATAATGTAGTTGCGGAAGCATTGTCTCGCAAACATACAAGCCTTCTTACGAGACTTGAAATCAACGTGTTGGGTCTTGAGGAAATAAAATCTTTGTATGCTTCCGACCCGTTCTTTGAACCAATTTTCGCAAAGTGCTCCAATGACAAGGGAGCTGATGATTTGTATTTGCATAAGGGCTTCCTATTTAAACAAAACAAGCTATGCATCCCGAAGTCGTCGCTACAAATTTTGCTTCTCCAAGAATCTCATAGTGGAGGCCTTATGGGTCACTTTGGTCACGACAAGACATTGGACATGCTCTCCAATCACTACTTTTGACCCAAGATGAAGCGTGACGTGGAGCGCTACGTTCAACGATGCACGACATGTGTTCAAGCTAAGTCGCAAGCTAATCCCTATGGTCTTTATATGCCCTTGCCTATTCCTCTCACACCTTGGTCCGACATTAGCATGGATTTCGTGTTAGGATTGCCTAGATTTAAGCATGGTCATGATTCTATATTTGTTGTTGTGGATCGTTTTTCCAAGATGGCACACTTCATACCGTGCCATAAGACCGACGATGCTTCACATGTTGCAAATCTGTTTTTTAGGGAAATCGTCCGTCTTCACGGTGTGCCAAGGACAATCGTCTCCGACCGCGACGTCAAACTCATGAGCTACTTGTGGAAGACCCTCATGGCCAAGCTCGGCGTCAAGCTCCTCTTTTCATCCGCATCACATCCTCAAACGGATGGCCAAACCGAAGTTGTCAACTGAAGCCTCGGAACTCTCCTTCGTGTGTTGATCAAGAAAAACCTAAAGGATTGGGAGGAATGCATTCCACACGCCGAGTTCGCCTACAATCGAGCCAAGCACTCAACAACCAAGATGAGTCCATTCATGATCGTCTATGGTTTCGAGCCCCTCACCGCGCTCGACATCCTACCACTACCTCTCCATGAGCGCACAAACATGGACGTCGAGAAGCGCGGACAAGCTATGAAGAAGCTTCGTGAAGAAACAAGAGAAACTATTGAACAACAAGTCCTTCGCCAAGCTTCAAGGTTAAACAAGGACAAGAGGGAGATGATATTTGAAGAAGGTGACCTTGTGTGGATACACCTAAGCAAGGACCGCTTCCCCAAGGAATGTGACTCCAAGCTCAAGCCAAGAGGAGATGGTCCCTTCAAGCTCCTCAAACGAATCAACAACAATGCCTACATCATCGACATCCTGACATCCAAGTACCTTGCAAGCAATACATTCAATGTCAAGGATCTCTCACCCTACCATGGAGATGTTCAAGATGATATCCATGAAGAGTCGAGGACGACTCTTTCTCAAGGGGGGGGAGCTGATCCAGCCCATCCTACAGACGCTTCTACATCTACACCAACAAGTCCCCCAAGTGGACCCATAACTCGTGCCCGAGCCAAACTCCTGCAAACTAAGGTGAACTCACTCCTCTCCTCGTGCCAATTTGATACCTCCTTGGATGACGTGCTACTTCATACATCTACTCTGTGCATCATTCGGTACGAACCCCGCCGCGTCGACCCACGAGCTCTAAAGCTGCACCTAAGCTGAAGCTGCCGGAGCCCGAATCCAGCCGGAGTGTTCCGCCACCCCGGAGTGTCCGGCCTGACTCAGTCGGAGTGTCCGGCCTACCCGAGCCCGGACCTGGCGTGGACATTCAGAAGGTCGAATCGGACACTCCCCGGACACCACCCGGAGTGTCCGCCCTGCCCGGACTGTCCGGCTGTGCCGGCCCGGACTGTCCGGCCCAAGTGATGGGCATGCGAGCCTAGCTGGGCCCTATGGCCCATGTACCCCTCTACTTCACCTAGAACTCTACTTTAATGCCTGAATTACCCCTGAACTTGTGGCTGGCCTATATATAGACCCCACCTCCATTGTAAACCCTAGGCATGATATTGGAATTAGTGGAAACCCCTTTGTGGATCTATCTAATTCTTGCCTCATGCTCCTTGACTAAGGAGCACCAATATCCCCAAACCTCATTGGAGTTTGCATTGTGCCTCCGCGTTGTACAAGGCCTAGGCATCGGTGTTCCTTTGCCTAGACGTCAAGATCTCACCGAGTCTCCCATCTCACCGTGCCGGTTCGAGAGAGAGTCCTCCGCCCGACGCCAATCCTAGGGATTGCGCCGGACCGGTCACCACCGGTGTGAGCTATTGGTGTTTATCGCGGGTTTGCGTGTGTGTTTCATCACGTTCTTCGTGCGTGTGTTTGTTGTGTTCATCCTTTCCTACTCCCCCCCCGCACTCCACCCTCGATTTGAAAGGGAATCGTGAAAGATCGGGCCACCCTAGAGGTTTGCCCTCAACAGCTTTTGTTTGGAACAAGTTGCAACGCTGGGATTCCTCAACCGGTTGCACACTAAGTACACGTGAAGATACGACAATAGTGGGTGCACGCTCAGCATAGGCATTAGCACCAACCTCGCCGTCATCAATATCATCATCAGAAGCTTCATCTCGGCTTTCTACTTCAGCTTGTTCGTTAACAAACATAACCTTGCTGTTTGGACAATCTTTCTTGTAGTGACCTCTACCTCCACAAGTATGGCACACCACATCACGAGTACGTGCACTAGACATGTTGGAACCCGAGCTAGCAGCAGGAGCAGCGGGTTTCCGAGCATTAGAACCAAATGAAGGTGTACTTGTTGGCTTGGCCGATGGTGTAAAGGGAGCAGCAGCTGGTGGCGCGGCCGTAGAAGGTGTAAACCTGGCCGAAAATCTGCTGGAGGACGGAAAACGAGCACGTGACTTCGCCTCTTCTGTCAACTGATATTCGGCCTCTCTAGCATGATGCAACAACTCATTCATGGTCTCATACTTGTGATGACGAACAATGCTCTTGATCGGTAACTTCAAATTGTTTAGGAATCGCTGCATAGTCATCTCAATGGACTCATGAATTCTAGCACGCTGCATAAGCATCTCCATCTCCATGTAGTACTCATCAACTGTCATGGTGCCTTGCTTCAGTTGCGTCAATTTATCAAAAACTGATCGCAAGTAGTTGGTTGGTATGAAACGAGCTTTCATGATTTGCTTCATCTCACGCCAATCCCTCACAGGAAGTTCATTGTCCTCCCTCCTATGTTGCACCAGAGCATCCCACCAACGTAAAGCATAACCATCAAATTCAGATGCTGCAAGCTTGACCTTCTTATCTTCTGGATAGTAAAATAAGCGCCAGAGTTTCTCAATCTTCAACTCCCATGTGCGGTAGTCTTCAGGATCAATGGAACCATCAAACATAGGAATTGAAAATTTTGGCTTGCCCAAACTATCATCAGCAGCTTGGTTGGGTACACGTTGACCATGCCCAAGATTGGCAAACCACGACCATAAGCAGGTGCGTGGACAGGGGGAATAGCACATCCCCTGCCAACATGTGGAGCAGCATCCACAGCGCTACCCTCATCGAAATCATCAAAGGAATCATCATGTTGAGGATCTTCCCTTCTATGTAAGGCGGCTGTCAAACCCTCAATGGACTGCTGCAAAGCGCTGACATTGACATTGAGCGTAGCCACTTGCGTTTGGATAGTATCAACCGTCCCAACATTCTGATCCAATCTCATATTCATATCTTGGAGATTCTTGTCAATGGCATCTGTCGTGTTAGTAAACACACGTGTCAAGTGGGATTTCAAAGCCTCATATTCACGCCAATTGATGAGCTCCTCATCCTTCTTTTTCTGCAACACAACATCATCATCACTAGTAGACATGAATAGTAGGTTAGTGCAAAAATCAGAATTTGTATGGTGGAAACTCTCACAACTCACTCACAACTAATAAGAAAGGAGATCTTACCGTTCCAAAGTGAATAGAGATGCTCTACCAAATGAAATCAAAGACTGATGCACTTGATGTGATGAAGTGAATATCAAAGGTATAGAGAACGATCGCAGGGCACACAGGTTATGTAAAGGTGGAGCTATAGGTATGGTATCCTATCTACACCGCAAACAAGTCCTAGTGCTAATCGTACAAATACCCAAGAAACACACACAGTGGAGATAAACGTGGCAAAGCAACTTATGAAAAGGAATATTGCAAAGCACAAGAGAGACGCTAGTAATAGCTCAAATAGAACAGGCACAAGATTGCTCAATCTACTAGTGCTATACACAACAAGGCCTCCAATATTGCACACTTCTATATCTCTTTTTTTTTGTCAGGCTTGTAGCTCTTTTCTCTTTTTTTTATATTGATTCTCTTTTTTTTGATTTTTCAACTATATTACTCAATGCAAACGAGTACAGCAACGTATAACAGAACTGGGCCGGATAGTCCGGTTGATATGCACCGGAGACTCCAGTTGAGCCGGATAGTCCGGTGTGATTCGGCCGGATAGTCCGGTTTTGCCTGTCGAAAATTTCTGCAGGTCAAAAACCTAATGAGCAGCCTGTCGGAGCAAAGCAACTAATCTCGTGGGTACGTTCCTAGGCACAGATGATGTAGATAGGCATTGTCTATGGTATGCAAACAAAAGTACGCTATGTGGACTCGGAAAAAACGGTAAAGACTTGCGGAAACGGTAATGGTGGGAACAGCGGAAAACAAGATCAAACCCTAAACCTAGACACAAACGGAAACTAGACTCCTATGAGGAAAATCTACAGATCGGATCTACGAGAATATACAATCAGCAACTAAAACTCGAAAACGATGCAATCTAGTCTATGGCAAATCTTTTTGTAAGGCTTTTTCTGTATAGGACGAAAAACACTCTCTAAGCTATGGATGGATTTGTGGATGCTTACCGAGGCAACACTGGAAATCTGAAACCAAGCTGATATGGGGTGGCCTGATCTTCTCAGTAAGCGCATGGCGGTGATGATGGTGGATGATAGATGACTAGCATGTACCTATGAACTCTCCCGCTCGATCCCTGATGCCAATGCAACAGCTCTCGAACCTTGTAGGATATTCACAACACCATGCTCTTGCGCACGTAGCCATGACCACGAACGGTAGTATGCAATCTACTAATTCCCAATGGAACAACAGATCACACTAAATTATAGTTGGTAGATTCGAACACAGGGTAATTCCAGAGGTTCTATGAAAGAAACAACTCCAAAATATTTTAACGTGGTCTAAGCCCTAACTAGAGGTCGTCCCAGGGCTTATAAGGGTGGCTGGGGCAGCCAGAAACCAAAACTAAACGCAAACGACTCAGACTGATACAAACCGACTCGGACCAGATTCAGTTGGTGGGCGGACACTCCGGTTGAAATCGTTCGGACAGTCTGGTCAAGCCGGACACTCCGGGTGAAGTGTGCCGGACAGTCCGGTCTGGCCGGAAAGTTTGAAGTTTCCGGGTGGTATCCGGATAGTGTCTGAACTGGCAGACAGAATGTCCACGCTAGTTTGCCTCTCGACCAGGCCAGACAGTCCGGGTGGAACTGGCCAGACACTCCGGTCGTGACAGATCTTTTGGCCTCCATCTTGATGATCTTCTCTTGCGCCTTCCTCCCGCTCCTCCCGCGCGCATCCTTGGGCGATCATCATGTTGGGCTTCTCTTGTATCCCTTCTCCTCCTCGCTCCATGCTTGTTTCTCCAACGAACCTGATCATACATAAATGCATAGACTTAGGCAGTATAAAGTTCTCATCAATCAAAGTACCAGATTCGTTTAGGAGTAAATTCACCTGTTGTTCCAGTAGCTTAGCACGAGCTCTTGTAACAGGTCCAATTCTAATCTCATTGGACTGATCCTTTCTTGCAACAGTTGTAGCATCTTTAGTAGTCATTGGGGTAGGTGTAATTATAGGGATGTCCTCATCACAAATAAGATAATCCCTATTTAATTCCAATGTTCCGTGTTCCCCTTATGTGTGCACCACCAAGAAAGTTCTTCGGTATGAGGCGATCCAGGGTTACAGGCCTTGGTGTCAGACATATCTACGTTCGCATACAGTGGGTGTAAGCCATGTTGCACAGCGAATACACACAAGTTAGATTTGGCGAGCCTAGCACGCTAGAGAAGCGTGGCCTCGGAACACAAGAGATCGAGCATGAGTCACATAGATGATGTGATTGGCATTATTGAATGTCTACCTTTGATACTGCACTGATGGCCGTGACGATCGGGGGAGGTGCAGAGGATAGGGATCATGTGATCACTAAAATCGTCCAGGGGATGACCGTTTTAGTGGAGACCAATTATAAATTGATCTCTTATTATAAACTTAGTCTAGATGTCTATTTGCAAATATCTTAGTAGACCTTACCCTATCCCATTGAGGTCCTTTGCAACCATGGGAATATATTGCTTAATATGGTACTTAGCAAAAGGGTCCAACTTCATAGATTAATACCGGCGCCTGAGGGATATCCTCGTAAAAGGTGATCTTCTCTTCTTGATACAATAACCATTAGGAGATAATTCGATGACTCCAGAATGTTTGGAAAAACACTTAGCGATCTAGCATTAGAGTTAAGAACTCTTAGAAGGGCTTGATTGCAAAAGGAGGTCATGGATGAAAAAGGTATATGTTAGATATACAAAATTATAAATGTGGTTCTTGCAGAACTCATTGCAGTTTGCAAAGTATTTGATACTTATCCCGTTTTGTGAAAACGGGATGATCTTCTTCAGAATTGCTGGATTTGAGGCAAAGTGACTTGATGGCGGCAAGCAAAACAGTTGATGGCCGACATCACCTCTTTCCTCAAAGTTTATCATTTGGATTAGTGGATTTGAATATAAATTTGTAATCCATGTCTGTGTGTCTTGCTTTTGGCGAGACGATTATTCATATGAACAAGTTACAAAGCAGTTTGTACTATTCTTATGAACAATACCATTATGGTCACAATACGATTAGAATGCTAAAAGATAACCGTTTAAACATTTATAAACGATTAGAATGCTAAAAGATATCCAAAGCTTAATAATGAAAAGACACTAGAGTTTAAGTCATTTTGGTTATTGCAGGTTCTTTATGAAAGATCGGGGGCCTAGATGCTTAATCTAGAGACTTTGCAAAACCATGCCTCTTAGGCAGAATGACTAAAACTCCGCATTCTGGTAAAACGGTGATATGCGAAGAAATATTGAATCTTATACATAGTGATGTATCGTATTTTCAACAAGTAGTGGAAATCATTAGTTAATTGTGGACTTAAGTGAATAAGTGTATTTACTTAATGAAACATGAAGTTTGAAATGATTTGAATTGTTCAAATGAGTTCATAACTAAATGGGATATTGAAGTTAACAAGAATATGAAGTCTCTTCGATTTGATCGACATGACTACAGTATTCAAGTTAAGTTTAGCATAAAAGGAACTTGTGAAAGATGTTTCACAAATTATGATAATTGGATGAATTCAAACCATGTTGAAATATCTAAACATTTTGTATTAAATACATATGATATCATATTATCTCTTATCGGGGTTATAGTTGTCATTTAGAGTTAGAGATCGAAATAAGCAAACAACCATTTGAAATACAAAGGAACATCTAAAGATTCGTGGAAACAACACCATAAGTGTTATGGCAAGTTTGAGTTTCTAGAGACTTCGACAAGTCGAAGTCGTGGCGAATAAACAAGTCTTTGTAGAGCATTCTTAGGAAGCTATGAATGCATCTTCCACAAAGGGGCAAACCCGTAGTTGTCCTAAATTGATGTGTCTTGATGAAGATACAGGTGGAAGAAAGTAAAATATCAAAACAAGGTATTTGACCTTACCTCCGAATTGTTGAGTGGCGCAGCGGAATTTGTTTCGTGAAACCAAACTCTACAAATAGAGGAGAAACTATTGATAATGATCATAAAGTTTCAAGTGAATACTTTTACTAAAGAAAGTAGGATTCAACTATATATTCTACAAGCTTGTGGAATTATATTATTGATTCACTTGTCATGTTTTGAACAGGACATACCTACGAAATACAAAGAAGCGTGATGGACCTAAGTACGAGAAATGAATGGTCATTGAAATCTCGTTAGTGGAATTCTCGATTTGATGATGATCAAGGAATTTTGGAATGTCCAAGATTATCGAGAGGACCTAGATTTGAGTGGGAGAAAATCAGCTTGGCTAATTCATAATATGTAGCTGACATATTCTGAGTGGGAGCTAAGTGAAATCCCTGGATCTCAAACATGAATGTCATATTTGAGTGGGAGCGTGAAATCATTCTGGGATATGTGGATGACATATGTGAATGATGTGATTGGTGTTAATAACATTTAAGTTAGATAAATAAGGATGAAGTTGAAGTTATTAAACAAAGAGATCTATCACGATAGATTGGTGAGTTTAATAAACACTGAATGTCTAATGCTTCCTGGACTTGATTCTGAAAGATGTTCAGAAAGTCCTAACAAGATTCTAAAGAAGTTCATAATGGAGCAAGGTAAGAAAGTAGTTCTTACTATATGAAGCATTGAGTTAGTATTGCAACTATGGTTGAAAGAAAGAGATGCGTTACATCTCCTATGCCTCAGTCATAGGTTCTTCCCTAAAACCATGTTGTATACTTGACATACTGTGACCTGAAGTTCTGGTTGGTAGGACAAAGTCTTAACTATAAGAACATGTCTTTAACTGATTCCTGAGTTGATCACTGAACCAGAATTAAGTTTGTACTTAAGTAGCAAGAAGCAATGTAAGTGGCATAGATGCATTTCATGCACTAGGATCTACATAGATACAGAAGTATAAAGGCTACATCTAATGTGATGTATAATGTTATGGCGGGGCTAATTCGCTTTTAATGTAGAATGATGTGTCCCAGGGCCCAGTGCCCATGAGAAAGCCCTCGAGGTTGATCTAAAGTCACTGTAAGCTCCTGGAATCAGGCCTCGTTCTACTGCCATGACTATAGTATATACACAAAGGATAGCAAAGTGTGTTTCGAAGTTTAGATGACAACAGTGAATAACGACCGTCATCATAAACACTAGCAACAAAAGTCTCACTTTGTTGCCAAACAAATACTTCGACCCATTATAAGATAATGGAGTGAATGTCAAAATTAGGAAGACATTAACGATTTGAAAAAAGACATAATGATCTGGTAAAACAAAACATGGACATGACGTTTCCCATGAGCATGCATGATCTGTAATCACATATGGTATATGGTTTATATGAGTAAAATGCAAGCTAGTTTATTTGTACTCTAGTGCAAGTGGGAGACTGAAGGAGATATGCCCTAGAGGCAAATAAGAAATAGGTTTTTATTATCATATCTCAATTAGTTTATAATAGTTTCATATTGTGCTATAACTGTGCCAAGTAGAAACATTGGTACATGTGTGGTATGAAACAACCAAGTCCCTAGTAGCCTCTATTCATACTAGTTCGTTGGTCATGAAGATGATCTGGGTTTCAAGATCATGGGCATTTATGCCGACTAATAACGAGATCATATCATTGGAGAATGATGTGATTGGACATTCCTCGAAGGATTGCAACACGATCAAGTCATACAGTTCATTGTTGCAACAGCTATACCTAGACTCCTTCTCCTTAGACCGTGAGCTCATATTACTCACACATGTTCTTGATCGTGTTCCTTAGAACAACAAGTCATGCTACAGCAAAGAATACTAAGCATAAAGCTAAAACAATATCAAGCATGGCACGACAAAGCATAGGCCACAATCAAAAACAAGCTCTTTTTACCACATAAGCATGAACTTTCCTACTCTTTCCCAAACCAAACCAAACTATTTGCAAACCAATGTATGAAAGAGGGGGTCCAACCAATTTATTTAGCAAACTAAGAAAACCAAAGCAAACGAAAAACCAAAACGAAAACGAAAAAGAAGACGCTCCAAGAACAACACAACTGTGCATTAAACAATAAAAATGAAGCGTTTGGAAGAAACCTGGAATTTTTATTGATGAAGAAGGGGATGCCTTGGGCATCCCCAAGCTTTGACGCTTGTACTTCTTGGATATTTCTTGGGGTGACATGCGTGGCATCCCCAAGCTTGAGATTTAGTCCATCCTTCATCTCATTACTTATTCCTTCCATACACCTGAAATTTTTCCTTCATACAAAACTTCACACAATCTTTATTAGCAACATTAGTGCACTCAAGATAAAAGGTCTTAAGGTTCAGTTCTAACACCAAATAAACTTCCATTAGAATGCTAGCTACTGAAGTACTTCCCTCAAAAAGCTCAATTCCCCAAAAGAACTCAAAAAGGAACCAACAACAAGCAAATGCAGAAAATGGCAGAAATCTGTCAAAACAGACCAGCAGGTAAAGAAGATTTTTTCGAAGGCCTTCTATTTCTCAAATCAAAAAGTGTTGAACTAACGAAAGTTAGATAACAACCTGTGGCAGAAGCACAAAAACTCACGCCTCAAAAAGACGTTCAGAGATTTTACACAAATTTTTACGGTGAAGCACGGAAATCTATTTCGGGACAATAACTTTTTCCCAATCATTACTTCTCTCTCATTAGAGGTTACTCTTGGCACAAAAAGCAAATAAAAAGGATAAGGAGCGGTTATTACTGTAATAACCTCCAAGACTCATCTAAAACTTTTGGGTTATCTCCCAATAAGTACTTTTCTTTAATGCCTTTAAGTTAGGCATAAGAAGCAAGAAAGAATCAAGTGTTCTCAAATGAAGAAGCATTAAGACCAAATTTTGTTTTCATAGGAGAAGCAAAAGAAATCTTGATGCAGCCCGTCCTACGGACGCTTCTACATCTACACCAACAAGTCCCCCAAGTGGACCCATGACTCGTGCCCGAGCCAAACTCCTGCAAGCTAAGGTGAACTCACTCCTCTCCTCGTGCCAATTTGATACCTCCTTGGATGGCGTGCTACTTCATACCTCTACTCTGTGCATCATCAGGTATGAACCCCCGCCGCGTCGACCCACGAGCCCTGAAGCTGCACCTGAGCTGAAGCTGCCGGAGTGTCCGACCGAATCCAGCCAGAGTGTCCGGCCACCCCGGAGTGTCCGGCCCGACTCAGCCGGAGTGTCCGGCCTGCCCGAGCCCGAACCTGGCGTGGACATTCAGAAGGTCAAATCGGACACTGCCCGGACACTTCCCAGAGTGTCTGGCCACCCCGGACTGTCCGGCCCACTCGACCCGGAGTGTCCGGTCACCCCGGACTATCCGGCCCACTCGACCCGGAGTGTCTGGCCCAAGTGATGGGCATGCGAGCCTAGCTGGGCCCTGTGGCCCATGTACCCCTCTACTTCGCCCAGAACTCTACTTTAATGCCTGAATTACCCCTGAACTTGTGGCTGGCCTATATATAGACCCCCACCTCCATTGTAAACCCTAGGCATGATATTGGAATTAGTGGAGACCCCTTTGTGGATCTATCTAATTCTTGCCTCAAGCTCCTTCACTAAGAGCACCAATATCCCCAAACCTCGTTGGAGTTTGCATTGTGCCTCCGCGTTGTACAAGGCCTAGGCATCGGTGTTCCTTTGCCTAGACGTCAAGATCTCACCGAGTCTCCCATCTCGACGTGCCGGTTCGAGAGAGAGTCCTCTGCCTGACGCCGATCCTAGGGATTGCGCCGGACCGGTCACCGCCGGTGTGAGCTATTGGTGTTTATCGTGGTTTTGCGTGTGTGTTCATCGCATTCTTCGTGCGTGTGTTCGTCGTGTTCATCCTTCCCTCCTTCTCCGCACTCCACCCTCGATTTGAAAGGGAATCGTGAAAGATCGGGCCACCCTAAAGGTTTGCCCTCAACATATTGGTATCAGAGCTTCGTTGCTCACGATTTCCCACACAAATTTTTCTTCTATCCACCAAAAATTCGAAAATCCCCACAAAAACAGCCCATATTTGCCTTTGGATCGATCTCTTGATTTGGAGTGTTATTTCTGGTTTTGATCCGACCAAACCTTGTCTAAGGAGTTGGTCCAGCTTTATCCTGCGTTTTCCCAGCCCGATTTGGCCAGTTTTTCGTGGATTTGAGGCCCGGAGGCGAGGATTTCCGCTCAAGAACACGAGCAGGAAACCCGCGCCGGAGTGTCCGGCTCGTTCCGACCGGAGTGTCCGGCCGAACCAGACCGGAGTATCCGGCTAGACCGGAGTATCCGGCCCAGACAGACCGGAGTGTCCGGCTGTAACGCCAGTTTTGACAGTTTTGCCTCATTTTTCGCATTGGCTAATCTCCTTTATTTGCTCGTGTCCCGTGTGCATGTCAGCAAGTACCAGCAAGCTTCCGCATCATCAACTTCCGTGCTCATCGACACCACGGACCACGAACATCACCCCGCACCACCGACGCCAAGTTCATCATCAAAGAAGGTATAACTTGCGTCACCTTGTTAACCCCCATCTTCCTTTGTGTGTACCTATCCCATGAGAGTGGCTCATCTTGTGTTTGCTTGAGCATTGTGCATTTGTCCTTAGATAGTGAGAGTGCAAGAGCAATATCAAGTGTAACTACGTAGCATCAAGGGAGAGCAAAAAAAATATACAAAGAAAAAAAACAAAAGAAAAATAGTCTCCCCTTGCAAAAGAGAGTCTCAAAGCTTGTAAGCAAGAGAGAAAGAAGAGCGCCCAAGGCACGTGCACAAATCCGTTGCTCACTTTTCCTCTTTGCAAACGAGCCACGTTCTCTCCTTGCATTGGCACGACAACGAGCTTAGTCTTCGTTAGGACATTTTGTTTGCTCATTTTCATAGTCGTGTCAATCCCAACTTTCTCCACGTGTGTGTACATAGTCGTAGGTTCCCGTCACCCTTTTGAGTTGTTGACCCTCGCCTTTGACTTGAGTTTTGTAGGATTTTTACCACTTTTGACTATCCCTTTTCTTTTGGTTGGTTCTTTGGCTTTCCACAACCCTAACCTACCACCAACAAGCTTTTGAGAGTTAGTGTGAGTTTTCTTGGCATTTCCACTTTGCATGCTAATAGCTCTCACTTGTGGTTTATAGTTTGGTGCAATCCCCAAGGTGAGGTGCAAGGCTAACACGATCATATTCCACTTCCATATACAATACTTGTGTGTTTTGCATGATGGATAGGCACGGTGAGACGAGCCAACCACCTCCCCAAGAAGAAGATCAAGGTCCGTACATGACGCGCGCAAGTCACTTCATCGTTCGACAAGAGTTCCGTGAATGTGGCCAAGCACTTGAGACGCAACAAGATGAACAATTTGGCGAGACGCAAGCGGAGTTCAAGAACATTGACAACCGCTTCGACGGCCTCGAACGACAAATGCATGCAATGCATCACAACTTCAGCCACCAAAATGAAGCGCTTCAATGATCGATGGCATGGCAAGACCACGTTCACGCGCATCAAGCTCGGCAAGTTCTTCCCATCGTCATGCACCTCTTCCACAAGATCTACATCAATGTGCTCAAAGACGCAATGATGCCCCCGTGGTTGAAGATGGAATCTCTTCGAACTATGTACCTTTCCCACGGGACGCCGCAACGTCAAGCTATGACGGTGACCTCTCTTCAAGGCCACGAGCAAGGCAAGAAGCACACCGTCATCACGCAAGGGCACTAGTGATTCAACAAGAACAACCACAAGAGGAACCGCAAGTCTACCACCATTGACCGCGACACATTCTTGACACAACAAGTGATGACTCCAATTTGGAGAATCAAGCTCGTCATCGACGTCAAGCTCTTCAAGATCCTCCTCCTCGTCATCAATGTCATGACCGTCAACAACGACACCATGGTCACCACAAGGCGCCCCCTCCACATCAACAAAACTTGGAGCATCAAGTGATGCAAGTTGAGCGACGCCCATCACGTCAAGAGGCTCATGACCATGTTCTTCACCGTGAGGCCCATGTGCCTAACCAACATCACCAACCGAGGAACGACCCTCCTCTTCGTCATCAACTGCGTCAAGAGGCTACACACCTTCGCCACCATGAGGTCCAAGTACCTCAACCACGTCCATAACCGCGCCAAGAGCAGGAGCAAGCTCCTCCTCAACAACAATACCAAGAGCAAGCTCCGCAACAAGGACACGAGAACCAAGTTCCACCTCCCCAACTACAAGATCATCAACAAGGTCACCAAGCTCGTCACAATGACCGCAACGATGAAGAAACTTTTGGCAAGCTCAAGTTCACGATGCCCAAGTTCACCGGATCCAATGACCCTGAAGAATACCTCTCGTGGGCACTCAAAGTCGACAAGATCTTCCGCATGCACAACTATAGCAACGAGAAGATGGTCTCCATGGTTTCGCTAGAGTTTGATGATTACGCCAACCTTTGGTGGGAACAAGTTCAAGTTGCTCGTGATGCAAGACAAGAGCCGCCAATCACAACTTGCCATGACATGAAGGCTCACATGAGATCCCGGTTCGTCCCCGCACACTACACGCGTGACCTCTTCAACAACCTTCAAGCACTTCGTCAAGGAACAAAGACCGTGGAAGAATACTTCAAGGAAATGGAACTAAACTTTATTCGCGCCAACATTGATGAGCGCATGGAGCAAACAATGGCACGTTTCCTTATTGGCTTGAATCATCTAATCAAGCGCATCGTCGAGTTCCAAACATACAACACCATGGTTGAGTGTGTGCACATTGCAACAAAGGCTGAACGTCAAGTGCAAGAGGATATCAAGTACAACAAGCCCAAGACGTACTTCACCTACAAGCAAGCTTCAACCCCTACACCAACAACCTTCAATGGTAGCTCCTCAAGTACCTCCAAGTCTTCCTTCAAGCCGACACTCCCTCAAGGAAAACTGCCACCAAATGGCAAGCAAGCAAAGAGTGATACACCTTTCAACGGTGAATGCTACAAGTGTGGAGGTAAAGGACACAAGTCGGCCGAATGTGGAAACAAGAAAGTCTTGTTCATCCATGATAATGGTGATGAAGAGTACTTGAGTGAAGATGAGTTTGATGCCCGTGTCAAGGAAGCAATGGCAAGGGAACGAGTGGAAGATGATCAAGAACTCCTCATGTGTGAACATGACGCAAGTCCATCGCTTGTCGTCACAAGAATCTTGACCACTCAAGCACAAGAGCATGAATACCAACGCTCCAATATCTTCCAAACACGAGCCGGCATCAATGGCAAATCTATCAAGCTGATCATTGATGGAGGGAGTTGTCACAACCTTGCTAGCACCGAGTTGTGTGAGAAGCTCAACCTCCATCCACACAAGCACCCCTACCACGTGCAATGGCTAATTGACCAAGGGTCCGTGAAGGTCAAGCATACCGTATCGGTCTCCTTCGCCATTGGTCCTTACAAAGATATGGTGGAGTGTGATGTGGTTCCTATGACAGTTTGCCACATGCTTCTTGGTCGACCATGGCAATTTGACAAGGCTGCTCAACATGATGGTCGCAACAATATATACACCTTCAAATGGCTCAACAAAACATGTGTTTTGCAACCGATGACTCCTAGCCAAATAATTGTGGACAATGCAAAGGCTTTAGCGAGGGCGCAAAACACAACACCTACTTGTGAGAAGAGCGGTGAGAGAGAGAACCACCTCATAGTGAGTGAGAGCCACAAGCCAAATTCGAGTGGAAAAACAAAGAGTGTTCTCCTTGCCACCAAAAGTGAGATGAGAGATGTTCGGAACAACCCATCCATCTTGCACTATGTCCTCCTCTGCAAGGGACTAGCGCAAGGAACTAACGAATTAACCAATGTTCCTCCATCTTTGAAAAGTGTTTTGCAGGAATTCAAGGATGTGTTTCCCAAAGAGCTTCTACATGGGCTACCTCCTCTTCGTGGCATTGAACATCGCATCGACCTCATCCCTGGGGCACCACTTTCCAACCGCGCCGCTTACCGCGAGAACCCGGAGGAGACGAAGGAGATCGAACGTCAAATCAACCAACTCGTCTCCAAAGGTTTGATCCAAGTTAGCACTAGCCCAAGTGTCGTACCCGTGATTCTTGTTCCAAAGACGGATGATACGTTACGGTTATGCATGGACTGCCGTCCAATCAATGCTATCACCGTGCGTTATCGACATCTCATACCACGTCTCGATGACATGCTTGATGAGTTGTGTGGAGCCACTGTTTTTTCGAAAATTGATCTTCGTAGTGGCTACCATCAAATACGCATGGCTGAAGGTGATGAGTGGAAAACCGCCTTCAAGACCAAACTTGGTCTCTATGAATGGTTGGTTATGCCCTTTGGTTTATCAAATGCCCCATCCACCTTCATGCGCCTAATGAATCACATCTTGCGTTCTCTCATTGGAAAAAGTGTTGTTGTCTATTTCGATGATATTCTTGTTTATAGCAAATCACTTGAGGACCATATAACACATGTCAAGGAAGTTTTGCAAATCCTTCGACATGAAAAGCTTTATGCTAATCTTCCCAAGTGCACTTTTGCTAAAGACAGGTTGATTTTTCTTGGATTTGTCGTTTCTTCGAAGGGAATTGAAGTTGATGTTTCCAAGGTAAAGGACATACGAGATTGGCCCATACCAACAAATGTGAGTGAACTCCGAAGTTTTCATGGGTTGGCCGGTTTCTATCGTCGCTTTGTGAAAGATTTTTCAACCATTGCTTGTCCCCTTAATGAATTGACCAAAAAGAATGTCACCTTCGTGTGGGGCAAAGCACAACAAAAAGCTTTTGATGAACTTAAAAAGAGGGTCACCGAAGCACCTCTTCTTGCTTTACCGGATTTCACAAAAACTTTTGAGATAGAGTGTAATGCTGGTGGAATTGGCATTGGAGGATTCCTTATGCAAAACGGACGTCCTATAGCCTACCATAGCGAAAAACTTGATGGTGCTCGCCTTAACTATCCTATTTATGACAAAGAGCTTTTTGCCTTAGTTCGTGTCCTTCAAGTTTCTCAACACTACCTTTGGCCCAAGGAATTTATCATACATTTCGACCACGAGTCGTTGAAATATCTCAAAGGCCAAGCTAACTTGAGCAAGAGACACGCTAAGTGGGTTGAGTTCATGGAATCTTTTCCGTACATTGTCAAGTATAAGAAGGGCAAAGATAATGTAGTTGCGGACGCATTGTCTCACAAACATACAAGCCTTCTTACGAGACTTAAAATCAACGTGTTGGGTCTTGAGGAAATAAAATCTTTATATGCTTCCGACCCGTTCTTTGAACCAATTTTCGCAAAGTGCTCCAATGACAAGGGAGTTAATGATTTCTATTTGCATAAGGGCTTTCTTTTTCAACAAAACAAGCTATGCATTCCGAAGTCGTCGCTTCAACTTTTGCTTCTCCAAGAATCTCATGGTGGAGGCCTTATGGGTCACTTTCGTCACGACAAGACATTGGACATGCTCTCCAATCACTACTTTTGGCCCACGATGAAGCGTGACGTGGAGCGCTATGTTCAACGATGCACGACATGTGTTCAAGCTAAGTCGCAAGATAATCCTTATGGTCTTTATATGCCATTGCCTATTCCTCATACCCTTGGTCCGACATTAGCATGGATTTCGTGTTAGGATTGCCTAGATCCAAGCATGGTCATGATTCTATATTTGTTGTTGTGGATCGTTTTTCCAAGATGGCACACTTCATACCGTGCCATAAGACCGACGATGCTTCACATGTTGCAAATCTGTTTTTCATGGAAATCGTACGTCTTCATGGTGTGCCAAGGACAATCGTCTCCGACCTCGACGTCAAATTCATGAGCTACTTGTGGAAGACCCTCATGGCCAAGCTCGGCGTCAAGCTCCTCTTTTCATCCGCATCACATCCTCAAACTGATGGCCAAACTGAAGTTGTCTACCAAAGCCTCGGAACCCTCCTTCATGTGTTGATCAAGAAAAACCTGAAGGATTGGGAGGAATGCATTCCACACGCCGAGTTCGCCTACAATCGAGCCAAGCACTCAACAACCAAGATGAGTCCATTCATGATCATCTATGGTTTCGAGCCCCTCACCGCGCTCGACATCCTACCACTACCTCTCCATGAGCGCACAAACATGGACGTCGAGAAGCGCGCACAAGCTATGAAGAAGCTTCATGAAGAAACAAGAGCAACTATCGAACAACAAGTCTTTCTCCAAGCTTCAAGGTTAAACAAGGACAAGAAGGAGATGATATTTGAAGAAGGTGACTTTGTGTGGATACACCTAAGCAAGGACCGCTTCCCCAAGGAACGTGACTCCAAGCTCAAGCCAGGAGGAGATGGTCCCTTCAAGGTCCTCAAATGAATCAACAACAACGCCTACATCATCGACATCCCGACCTCCAAGTACCTTGCAAGCAATACATTCAATGTCAAGGATCTCTCACCCTACCATGGAGATGCTCAAGATGATATCCATGAAGAGTCGAGGATGACTCTTTCCCAAGGGGGGAGCTAATGCAGCCCGTCCTACGGACGCTTCTACATCTACACCAACAAGTCCCCCAAGTGGACCCATGACTCGTGCTCGAGCCAAACTCCTGCAAGCTAAGGTGAACTCACTCCTCTCCTCGTGCCAATTTGATACCTCCTTGGATGGCGTGCTACTTCATACCTCTACTTTGTGCATCATCAGGTACGAACCCCCGCCGCGTTGACCCACGAGCCCTGAAGCTGCACCTGAGCTAAAGCTGCCAGAGTGTCCGGCCGAATCCAGCCGGAGTGTCTGGCCACCCCGGAGTGTCCGACCCGACTCAGCCGGAGTGTCCGGCCTGCCCGAGCCCGAACCTGGCATGGACATTCAGAAGGTCAAATCGGACACTGCCCGGACACTTCCCGGAGTGTCTGGCCACCCTGGAGTGTCCGGCCCACTCCACCTGGAGTGTCCGGTCACCCCGGACTGTCCGGCCCACTCGACCCGGAGTGTCCGGCCCAAGTGATGGGCCTGCGAGCCTAGCTGGGCCCTATGGCCCATGTACCCCTCTACTTCGCCCAGAACTCTACTTTAATGCTTGAATTACCTGAACTTGTGGCTGGCCTCCCCACCTCCATTGTAAACCCTAGGCATGATATTGGAATTAGTGGAAACCCCTTTGTGGATCTATCTAATTCTTGCCTCATGCTCCTTCACTAAGGAGCGCCAATATCCCCAAACCTCGTTGGAGTTTGCATTGTGCCTCCGCGTTGTACAAGGCCTAGGCATCGGTGTTCCTTTGCCTAGACGTCAAGATCTCACCGAGTCTCCCATCTCGCCGTGCCGGTTCGAGAGAGAGTCCTCCGCCCGACGCCGATCCTAGGGATTGCGCCGGACCGGTTACCGCCGGTGTGAGCTATTGGTGTTTATCGTGGTTTTGCGTGTGTGTGTTCATCGCGTTCTTCGTGCGTGTGTTCGTCGTGTTCATCCTTCCCTCCTTTCCCCGCACTCCACCCTCGATTTGAAAGGGAATCGTGAAAGATCGGGCCAGCCTAGAGGTTTGCCCTCAACAAATCTTCTCCCTCTTCTTAGGGAAGTGTTCTATACCTTTCTTCAGTGGGAGTTGATATTTAATGGTGCCTTCTTTCATATCAATAATGGCACCAACAGTTCTAAGAAAAGGTCTTCCCAAAGTAATAGGACGAGAAGCATTGCATTCAACATCCAAAACATAGAAATCAACGGGGACATAAGCATTGTTAACCATAATAAGAACATCATTAAGACTCCCCATGAGTTTCTTTTTAGCATTATCATCAAGTGGGACATTCAAATAAAAATCTTCAAGTGGAGGCAAATCAAGCATATCATAAATCCTTCTAGGCATAACAGAAACACTACTATCAAGATCACATAAAGCTTTGAAATCAAAATCATTCACTTTCATATTAATGATGGGTTCCCAACCATCTTCTTGTTTTATAGGAATAGAAGCTTTATGTTTCATCTTTTCTTCTTTAATCTTTATGAGAGCATCAGTAATGTGTTTTGTAAAGGCCATGTTCATAGCACTAGCATTAGGACTTTTAACAAGCTTTTGTAGGAACTTAATAACTTCAGAGATATTGCAACCATCAAGATCAAAATCAAATTTATCATCTAAAGTAGTAGAACTATTACTAGCCTCGACACTAGTGGTGGTGATAGTAGAAACACTAATATTTCTAGCAATTTCATCTTCTCTTTCCCACTTAGCATGTAATTCAGCTAATAGTCTAACATTTTCATCAATTCTTACTTGTATAGCATTAGTAGCTGCAAAGGGATTATCATTAGTTTCAGGTTTAGCAACCATTTTATTCAAAGAAGATTGAGCTTCAGCCAAAGATGCTATATTTCTTTCAGCATTAGAGAGTTTTTCCTCAATAGTTTTATTGAAAGCAGTTTGCTTACTAATAAAGTCTTTGAGCATAACTTCAAGTTCAGAGGGTGCACTCCTATTATTGTTGTAAGAATTTCCATAAGCATTACCATTGTTGGGAGGATACGGCTTATAATTGTTGTTACCAAAATTACTCCTATAAGCATTATTGCCAAAGTTGTTATTTCTTATGAAGTTCACATCAACTTGCTCTTCTTGAGCAACCAAAGAGGCTAAAGGAACATTATTTTGATCTATATGAGCTTTCCCATTAACAAGCATAGACATAATAATATCAATCTTATCACTCAAGGAGGAGGTTTCCTCAATAGAATTTACCTTCCTACCTTGTGGAGCTCTCTCAGTATGCCACTCAGAATAATGAACCATCATATTGTCCAGAAGTTTTGTTGCAGCACCCAAAGTGATGGTCATAAAGGTACCTCCAGCAGCAGAATCCAATAGGTTCCTTGAAGAATAGTTCAATCCTGCATAAAAAGTTTGGATGATCATCCAAGCAGTCAGTCCATGAGTGGGACAATTCTTTACCAAAGATTTCATTCTTTCCCAAGCTTGAGCAACATGTTCATTATCAGATTGTTTAAACTTCATGATTTCACTTCTCATAGATATAATCTTAGCAGGAGGATAGTACTTTCTAATAAAAGCATCTTTGCACTTAGCCCAGTAATCAATTCTATTCTTAGTTAGGGAATTCAACCATTCTTTAGCTTTTCCTCTCAAAGTGAAAGAAAACAATTTCAGCTTAATAATATCTCCATCTACATCCCTATGCTTTTGCATCTCACAAAGTTCAACAAAGTTATTTAGATGGGCAGCATCATCTTCATTACCAATACCAGAAAATTGTTCTCTCATAACAAGATTGAGTAAAGCGGGTTTTATCTCAAAGAAAGTATCTTCAGGCATAGGTGGAGCAATAGGTGTGCTCATAAAATCATTGTTGTTGGTGCTAGTGAAGTCACACAACTTAGTGTTTTCAAGAGTAGTCATTTTTCTGTGTTTTCAAATAAGAAAGCAAACTAGTAAAAATAAATTTTTGTGTGTTTTTGATAAAGAAACAAGCAAACAAAACAAAAGTAAACTAAGCAAAAAAATAACAAAGTAAAGAGATTGGTTATGAGGGACTCCCCTTGTGAAGATGTCCTTGACTCCCCGGCAACGGCGCTAGAAAAATGCTGGTGCGGTGTTGATGTGGGAGTTTCTTCTTCTTCGTTCCCTGGCAATGGCGCCAGAAAAATGCTTGATGGCTCGGTGTTGATGTAGAGCTTGTTGGGAACCCCAAGAGGAAGGTATGATGCGCACAGCAGCAAGTTTTCCTCAATTATGAAACCAAGGTTTAATCGAACCAGTAGGAGCAAGGAAACACCCCAAAGGTGTTGCTAGCTGAGCCTTGGCAGGGCGCACTCCGGTGCTAGTAGCAACGTGGAGACCTGCACAACACAACCACAGAACTTTGTCCCCAACTTGCGATGAGGTTGTCAATCTCACCGTGTTTTGCTGAAAACAAAGGATTAAACGTATCGAATGGAAGCAAGTAATAGTTTGCAGAAAGTAAACACAAAGCAGTAACAGATTGTAGATTGTATGTAAAGAAAAGGACCGGGATCCATAGTTCACTAGATGTGGCTCTCCTTAAGATAGATAACATGCCGGGTGAACAAATTACAGCGGGGCAATTGACAAACACCGAGAAAGAAATACATGCATATACTAATCATCTTGACTCCTTTGGAACTTGATTGGGCATTACAACATTATACATAGACCGCCATCCAACAACATCTATGACTAATAATCCACCTTCAGGTTATCATCCGAACCCCCTCCAGTATTAAGTTGCAAGCAACAAATTATTGCTTTACGAATTGCGTGTAAAGTAAACAATATGATTGTTCTATGAACAAAGGATTGTTGTTTTCTCCCTAGTAGCAACAGCACATCTAGTACCTTAGAGATTCTGTCACTTCCCCAGATTACCAGAGCCATGAACCCACTATCAAGCATAAATACTAACTCTTGGAGTTGCTAGCATCTACTTGTCAAAGATAGCTACTAACAACAGAAAGCATGCAAGATCACAAATAACAAATACATGATAGAATCAATAATCAATCTGAAATAGCATCTCAATATCCATCGGATCCCCGCAAACACAACATGCAGAATTACAAATAGATGATCTTGATCATGAACGGAGCTCACAAGATCTAAACATGAAAGCACAAAGGAGGAGAACCAGCCATCTTGCTACTACATGGATCCGTAGTCCAAGGATGAACTACTCATGCATCACACCGGAGGCTTGCATGGTGATGAAGAAGGCCTCTAGGGTGAATTCCCCTCTCTGGCAGGGTGCCGGGAAGAGCTTCAGATCCCTCTCGATCTAGGGATAGAGATGACGGCGGCTATAGACTCTTTCGTGGATTTTTGATCGGGTCCTTAGGGTTTCGTCCCGATGGCATCTTATAGGCGGAAGGGGAGGCCGAGGGGGTGCCGAAGGTGGCCACACCACCCCCTGGCGCGGGCCAGGCTAGGCCGCGCGGCCAGGTGGTGTGGTGCCCCCTGGACCCTCTTCGTCTCGTATTCTAGCATCTGGTGACTTCCGGAAAAATAGGCACTTTGGCTTTTGTCTCGTCCAATTCCGAGAATATTCATTTTCTGACTTTCCTGGAACCAAAAACAACAGAAAACAGGCAGCTGGCACTGTGGCTCTTGTTAATAGGTTAGTCCAAGAAATCATATGAAAAGTACTCCAAAGTGTGGACAAAACACAAGAAAATGGATGAAACCAAGCATGGAACATCAAAAATTATAGATACATTTGCAATGTATCAAACTCCTTACGTAGGAATGCGTATGTTGATGAAGACGAGCAGCTCCAAGCACCCCAAGTATGGTGCCTCCGAACTACTACACACGTCCGGTGTAGGCGGTATCACCCGGTCTCTGGTCCAGCTGAGCAGCGGAAGAGGAAGATGGCAGACCAAAGATCACACGACAGTGGTGTGCAAGTGGAGAACTCAAAACCCTTGAAGTTGATGCGGCCCGTCCTACGGACGCTCCTACATCTACACCGACAAGTCCCCTAAGTGGACCCATGACTCGTGCCCGAGCCAAACTCCTACAAGCTAAGGTGAACTCGCTCCTCTCCTCATGCCAATTTGATACCTCCTTGGATGGTATGGTACTTCATGCAACTACCCTATGCATCCTCAGGTACGAGGCTTCGACACATCACCAAGCACCCAAGGATGGAGAGCAAGGAGCAGAGCATGAAGCAGGAGCCGCTAGAGCTGATCAGACCGGAGTCTCAGGTCCGCCAAAGTCTCCGGTCTGCCCCTAGAACCAGGCGCTAGGACAATCTGAAGGCCCCTCCGGAGGCCAGTCCGGAGACCGACCGGAGTCTCCGGCCTAGACCGGAGTCTCCGGTCCACTACACCGGAGTCTCCGGTCCGACCGTCACCAGGCATGAAAAGGCCTTTGCGCCTGCAGCCCATGTACCCCTTAGTCCGTCCAGAACTTGTCTTTTATTCCTAAATTACCCATGTTTAAGAGGCTGGCCTATATATAGTCCCCCACCTCCATTGTAAACCCTAGGCATGATATTGGAATTAGTGGAAACCCCTTTGTGGATCTATCTAATTCTTGCCTCATGCTCCTTGACTAAGGAGCACCAATATCCCCAAAGCTCGTTGGAGTTTGCATCGATCCTCCGTGTTGTACAAGGCCTAGGCATCGGTGTCCCTTTGCCTAGACATCAAGACCTCACCGAGTCTCCCATCTCGCTATGCTGCTTCGAGAGAGAGTCCTCTGCCCGACGCCGATCCTAGGGATTCCGCCGGACCGGTTACCGCCGCGTGAGCTATTGGTGCGTATCGTGGTTTTGTGTGTGTGTTCTTCGCATTCTTCCTGCGTGTGTTCGTCGTGTTCATCCTTCCCTCCTCTCCCCTCACTCCATCCTCGATTTGAAAGGGAATCGTGAAAGATCGAGCCAGCCTAGAGGTTTGCCCTCAACATATTGGTATCAAGAGCTTCGTTGCTCACGATTTCCCCCACAAATTTTTGTTCTATCCACCAAAAATTCGAAAATCCCCAAAAAACAGCCCATATTTGCCTTTGGATCGATCTCTTGATTTGGAGTGTTATTTGTGGTTTTGATCCGACCAAACCTTGTCTTAGGTGTTTTTCCAGTTTTATCCTGTGTTTTCCCAGCCCAATTTGGCCAATTGTTTGCGGATTTGAGGACCCAAGGCGTGGATTTCCGCTCAAGAACACGAGCAGTTCGCGATCTGACTCCAGACCGGAGTCTCCGGCCTGCACACCGGAGTCTCCGGCCTACCCACACCGGAGTCTCCGGCCTGCACCGGAGTTTCCGGCCTGAAACCCCGGAGTCTCCGGGCCGGACGCCTGATTTTGACAGTTTTGCCTCGAATCTTGCATTGGCTAATTTCTTCTTGTTTGTTTGTGCCCGGGTGCGTGTCGCCAACTAACAACAAGCTTTCGCATCGACAACCCCCGCGCTCATCGACACCACGGCCCACGAACATCATCCCGCACCACCAACGCCAAGTTCATCATCAAAGAAGGTATAACTTGCGTCACCTTGTTAACCCCTATCTTCCTTTGTGTGTACATATCCTATGAGAGTGGCTCATCTTGTGTTTGCTTGAGCATGGTGCATTTGTCCTTGGATAGTGAGTGTGCAAGAGCAACATCAAGTGTGTCTAGGTAGCATCAAGGGCGAGCAAAAAAAGATACAAAAGAAAGAAAAAGAAACAAAGAAAAAGCAAAAGAAAAATAGTCTCCCATTGCCAAAGAGAGTCTCAAAGCTTGTAACAAGAGAGAAAGAAGAGCGCCCAAGGCAAGTGCACAAATCCGTTGCTCACTTTTCTTCTTTGCAAACAAGCCATGGTCTCTCCTTGCATTGGCACGACAACGAGCTTAGGCTTCGTTAGGACATTTTGTTTGCTCATTTTCATAGTCGTCTCAATCCCAACTTCCTCCATGTGTGTCTACATAGTCGTAGGTTCCCGTCACCCTTTTGAGTTGTTGTCCTTCGCCTTTGACTTGAGTTTTGTTGGATTTTACCCACATTTGACTATCCCTTTTCTTTTGGTTAGTTCATTGGCTTTCCACAATCCTAACCTACCACCAACAAGATTTTGAGAGTTAGTTCTTTCATGATGGATAGGCACGGTGAGCCGAGCCAACCACCTCCCCAAGAAGAAGATCAAGGACCATACATGACTTGCGCAAGTCACTTCATCATCCGCCAGGAGTTCCGTGAACGTTGCCAGGCTCTTGAAACGCGACAAGATGAACAATTTGGCGAGACGCAAGCCGAGTTCAAGAACATCGACAACCGCTTCGATGGCTTCGAAAGGAAAATGCAAGCAATGCATCACAACTTCGGGCACCAAAATGAAGCGCTTCAATGCTCCGTCACCGAAACAAATGACAATCTTCGACGCCTCATCGACGGAATGGCAAGACCGCGTTCACGTGCTTCAAGCTCTTCAAGTTCTTCGCGTCGTCATGCACTCCTTCAACAAAATTTACATCCAAGTGCTCCAAGACACAATGATGCCCCCGTGGTTGAAGATGGAACCACTTCGAACTATGTACCGTCCTCACGCCACGCCGCAACGTCAAGCTATGATGGTGACCTCTCTTCAAGGCCAAGTGCAAGGAAAGAAGCACACCGTCATAACGCAAGGGCACTAGTGATCCTACAAGAGCAACCACAAGAGGAACCGCAAGCGCAACCGCAAGTGCAACCGCAAGTCTAGCACCATCAACCGCAACACATACTTGACACAACAAGTGATGACTCCAATTTGGAGAATCAAGCTCGTCATTGACGTGAAGCTCTCCAAGATCCTCCTCCTCGTCATCAACGTCATGAACGTCAACAACGACACCATGGTCATCACGAGGCGTCTCCTCCACATCAACAAAACTTGGAGCATCAAGTGATACAAGTTGAGCGACGCCCACCACGTAAAGAGGCTCATGACCATGTTCTTCGCCGTGAGGCCAATGTGCCTAACCAACATCACCAACCAAGGAACGAGCCTCCTCTTCATCATCGACCGCGTCAAGAGGCTCCACATCCTCGCCACCATGAGGCCCAAGAGCCTCAACCACGTCAGCAATCGCGCCAAGAGCAAGACCAAGCTCCTCAACAACAATACCAAGAGCAAGCTCCGCAATAAGGACGTGAGAACCAAGTTCCACCTCCCCAACTACAAGATCATCAACAAGGTCAGCAAGCTCGTCGCAATGACCGCAACGATGAAGAAACTTTTGGCAAGCTCAAGTTCACCATGCCCAAATTCACCAGATCCAATGACCCCAAAGAATACCTCTCGTGGGCACTCAAAGTCGACAAGATTTTCTGATGTAGCCCGACCTTCGGTCGTTCCCACATCATGGTCTCCAACTTATGCCAAGTCGCCATGGTCTCCAGAGGTGAATCTGTTCCTCTATGCGAACCCACTTCGTACCCTCTTGAATGGTATACTACTTCAGACTCCGTCCCATATCAATGATAGGTTCACACCAACAAGTACGGAGGCATGGGAGGAAGCCTGGAGCACCAAGCACGACAAGACGAAGGCTTGGAAGAGAAGACGGAAGAAGCTGCAGCTGGAGCACCGGAGTCTCCGTCCTGCACACACCGGAGTCTCTGGCCACACCAGAGTCTCTGGCCTGAAGACACCGGAGTCTCCGGCCTGCATACCCCGGAGTCTCCGGACCCATCTCCGGACCGACCCCCAGATCGAGCTCGAGGACAGTCTGTCTACCACTCCGGAGACGACACCGGAGACAGACCAGAGTCTCCGGCCTACACCGGAGTCTCCAGACCCCACACCGGAGTCTCCGGCCTAAGCGTATGGGCCTGCGCGCCGCCAGCTGGGCCTTTGGCCCATGTACCCCTTAGTTCGCCCAGACTTTCCCCTTTTATTCCTAAAGTACCCTTGAACTAGTGGCTGGCCTATATATAGTGCCCCCACCCCCTCATGTAACCCTAGTCATAGATGATAGACTAAAGAAAACCCCCTTTGTGGAATCTCTAGTTTTGCCTCATCCCCTTCTACCAAAGGGGATCGACTATCGTCACCACCTCGTTGGAGTTTGCATCGCGCCTCCCTCGTTGTACAAGGCCTTGGCATCGGTGTCCCTTTGCCAAGATGTCAAGACCCTCTCCAAGGTGTTCTTCCCTCTCCGCTTGGGATTGACGGGAGCATGTTGACCGATCTTTCCTTGCGACGATTCTATTGGACCGATGGCCACCAGTGAGAGCAATTGGCCTTGTATCGTGTGAGTTTTGCGTGTGTTCATCGTGTTCTTCGCGAGGTGTGCGTCCGCTTCCGCTACCTTCTCCCTTTCCCCTCGCTTTCCCATCGATTTGTCCACGAGATCTGTGAAGATCGGGCCACCCACGGGTTACCCCATAACATCTGGTAGCAGCAGCTTTTGGTTGGCACGGATTTGTCCTCGATTTGGTCTTTTTCCCCATAAATTCAAAAATTCCACCAAAAACAGCCCCAATTCGTGTTTTGGATCGATCTGTGATGTGAGTGCGTTTTGGTAGGTTTTGATCCGTGGATTACTTGCTAAACTTGTTGATCTACCTTCCCCTGCGTTCCCATGGCCTAATTGCTTGATTTCCCCCACCAATTTGGTGTTTTGGTTTGAGTTTTTCCGCCAAAATCGTGTCCCGGACGAGTTCTGGACGTCCTGGAACCTCCGGACCGGAGATTCCGCCCCCCGGACCGGAGACTCCGCCCCCGAGACCGGAGATTCCGGTCCAGACCGAAGTTTCTGCCAAAGTCTCCGCCCTACATGGTGACAGACAAATCTGCTTCACGGTTTTGAGCATAACTTTTGTATACGAACTCGGATTTTGGTGTTCTTTAGCTCGTTTCGAAAAGGAGAAGGAGCTCTACATCACCATCTCCGTGGTTCATGCTATCTACTTCAACCAAATTTCGTGAGCAAGGTGGAATCCACCAATAAAGGGTGAAGATCGGCGAGGAAAGATATAAAAATTCCGTGACTTCTCCCCACTTGCATCCCTTTGTGAGCCACACTATCTTTGCGTTCAAAAAGCACCTATTGAGACTAGTTCCTCCTATGATTTCTTGGGCTATGCACATTTGATACCTTGTAGAATTCCGAGCAAAAGTTGTGAGCGCGCTATCTCATATAGTTATCTTGTATAGTTGTTGGCACAAGGAATAGACAAGTGAAAAAGAGAAAAAAATAGAAAAAGAAAAAGAAGAAAAAGAAAAAGAAAGAAACAAGTGCATCATAGAATAGGAAGCGCAAGCTCGATGAACATCAAATAGGTGGTACTTATGGTGCATATCTTGTAGCCCACCAATTTTATTGCAATCGAACTAGCGTCTCTCCTTGAACTTGTGTGACACGAGCTTATAGTCTTCGCTAGGTAATCATTTGGTTCTTAGCTCACTTTCTCCTTCGCACAAGTCCCATTTATCCCACAGTGTGTGTTTCCTTGTACATATTTCCTTCTTGTGGATGGACTTGTTTTGCTTTGTGATCATCGTGGTTCTTTACTTGCCATTACAATATCTTGATTTCGGATTGTTCTTGGACACGCCACCTTCCATACCCATCCACCATAAGACTTGTGTGTGTGTGTTTTTTAGTGGTTAGTTGGTTTTGGTGTTCCGCGTGAACTTCACTTTGCTTGGTTTTGATTGCTCTCAAGTGTTGCCACTTGCACGATAATATCTTCCAAGGTAAAGTAAGGTTTGACGTTACATCCCTAACCCCCCTACCACTTCCATATACACCACTTGCTCTTGTGAAGCATGTCTAGGAACTCCGGAACCAAGGATGATATCTATGAAGAATCCACGATGAGCCACCATGCCTACGCCTCCACAAGCATGGATGACATGATGGAGCACTACACCGACGATGGCTCCACATGCTTGGGTGATATGGAGTTCTACAACAACAATAACTCCCCAAGCATGGACGACTTCAAGAACGACAATGACAAGCTCCTCAAGTCGCGTCGACCAAGACGGAGCCTCCACCTCGAGAGCACCAAGGTCCACCATCAAATGGACAACTTCAAGCGCGACATGGACAACAACTTCGCCAAAACCATGAGCATGATGGCCAAGACTAATGATGCTTTGCGCTAGCTCGGGTTCCAACATGTCTACTGCACGTACTCGTGATGTGGTGTGCCACACTTGTGGAGATAGAGGTCACTACAAGAAAGATTGTCCAAACAGCAAGGTTATGTTTGTTAATGAACAAGGTGAAGTAGAAAGTGGAGATGAAGCTTCTGATGGTGATATTGATGATGGCGAGGTTGGTGCTGTTGCATATGCTGAGCGTGCACCAACTATTGTCGTATCTTCACGTGTACTTAGTGTGCAACTGGTTGAGGAATCCCAGCGTTGCAACTTGTTCCAAACAAAAGCTCTAGTTGGACCAAATAAAGCTTGCAAGGTCATTATAGATGGAGGTAGCTGCAGAAATCTTGCAAGTAAGGAACTATGTGCCAAACTGAATTTGACATACTTACCTCATCCCAAGCCATACTACATACAATGGTTGAGCAACAATGGTGAGATGAAGGTAAATCATATGGTACGTGTGAATTTTCAAATAGGGCAATACAAAGATTCTATTGATTTTGATGTGGTTCCTATGACTGTTTGTCACCTCCTATTGGGTCGGCCTTGGCTCTATGATCGCCATGTGCTACACAATGGCCGAGCCAATACATATCACTTGGAATTCAAAGGAAGGAAGATTACTATGCAGCCAATGACACCACAAGAAATTGTGAATGATTCTCGCCAGAAGATAGAGGTGAACTTGAAGGAAGCTACTACCACTCGGCGAGACTGTGTCACAGCTGTTCCTGATGTAATTGAGCCTAAGTTGAGTGATATAACAAAAAGTGAGAGAGTGCCTGGGTTATTGATATTAGCCACCAAGGAGGATATGAGAGAGTTTCGTGAGGATCCTACAACCATGCCACTTGTGCTCATGTATAAGGGCGAGGTATTAGTTTCTAACGACATGACCCCTATTTCTCTTGGTGTCTCTTCTGTTTTGCAGGACTTTGGGGATGTGTTTCCAGAAGACGTACCCGCAGGTTTGCCTCCATTGCGTGGTATAGAACATCAAGTGGACTTGATTCCTGGCGCGACACTTCCCAACCGTACACCCTACAGGACTAATCCCGAAGAAACTAAGGAAATTCATAAGCAAGTACAAGCATTGCTGGATAAAGGGTACATTCGTGTTTCTCTTAGCCCTTGTGCTGTTCCTGTTATTTTAGTCCCTAAGAAAGATGGTACTTGGCGCATGTGTGTTGATTGTAGAGCGATTAATAACATCACTATTCGATATCGTCATCCTATTCCACGCTTAGAGGATATGCTAGATGAATTGAGTGGTGCTGCTGTTTTCTCTAAAATTGACTTGCGTAGTGGTTATCATCAAATTAGGATGAAAGAAGGGGATGAATGGAAAACTGCTTTCAAAACTAAATTCGGTTTGTATGAGTGGTTAGTTATGCCGTTTGGTCTTACTAATGCACCTAGTACTTTCATCCATTTGATGAATCATGTTTTGAGAGAGTTTATTGGTCGTTTTGTGGTTGTTTACTTTGATGATATACTTATATACAGCCACACCGAATCTGAACATTGCACTCAAATTAGACAAGTTTTGCAAGTGTTACGTAATAATAAACTGTATGCTAATCTTGAGAAGTGTACATTTGCAAAAGATAAGGTCATATTCCTAGGATTTGTTGTTTCTAAGCATGGAGTAGAGGTAGATCAATCTAAAATTAAATCAATTCAGAATTGGCCTACTCCAATGAATGTAAGTCAAGTGCGTAGTTTCCACGGTCTCGCTGGTTTCTATAGGCGCTTTGATATGGGGTGGCCCGATCTTCTCAGTAAGCGGATGGCGATGTTGATGGTGGATGATAGATAACTAGTGAGTAGCTATGATCTCTCCCGCTCGATCCCTGATGCCATTGCAACAGATCTCGAACCTTGTAGGATATTCACAACACCACACTCTTGCGCACGCAGCCGTGACCACAAACGGTAGTATGCAATCTACTAATTCCCAATGGAACAACAGATCACACTCAATTATAGTTGGTAGATTCGAACACAGGGTAATTCCAGAGGTTCTATGAAAGAAACAACTCCAAAATATTTTAACGTGGTCTAAAAAACCTAAACTAGTGCGCCCCCATCTATTTAAGGGTCTAAGAGGCGGCGGCCTAAGGGTGGATCCGAGTTGGTCCCACCCACCTATGGATACAAACCGACCCAACTTGGGTTCGGTCCAACTGACTCTGTAGTGGCAGAGTTGTAGTCGCTTTCTCTGCCGCGGCAGCCTGTCGTGGCAGAGTAGGACTCGGTTTTCCTGCCGTGGCAGAGAAACGACGCTTTTCTCTGCCGCGGCAGAGAACGTCCTCCTCTTGTTGATCTTTGTCTTGAACAGCTCCTTGCGCTTCCTCCCTCTCCTCCCTCGTGCATTCTTCATTGATCAACACGCCTTGTTCCATTATCTCCTCGCTCCGTGCTTTACCTTCTTCTCCTAAGTACCTGATCATGCAATAATTCAAAGACTTTGGTAGTACAAAATTCTCATTAACTAAAACACCAGGTTCATTAAGAAACAAGTTCACCTGTTGTTCTAGTAGCTTGGCACGAGCTCTTGTGATTGTTCCAATCCTTATCTCATTAGATTGATCCTTCCTTGCAATTGGAACATCTTCATTAGCAATTGGGGTAGGTGTAATTGTAGGGATGTCCTCATCATCTCCCCCCTTCAAAAGGCGTCGACCTCGACGCTCCAAGGTCTTCTCCAGCATAAGGTGACAAATCAGCAACGTTGAAGCTGTTGCTAACTCCACCAAACTCCTCAATAGGTAAATCAACCGAGTAAGCATTATCATTAATCTTGGCTAACACCTTATAAGGACCAGCACCACGTGGCTTCAATTTTGACTTTCGAAGTAGTGGAAACATATCCTTGCGTAGATGCACCCAAACCATATCTCCAGGCTCGAACAACACTTCTTTCCTTGCTTGATTCCTTGCAGCAGCAATGTTCTTGCCTTTCTTCTCAATAGCCTCTCGAGTCTTCTCATGTATTTTCTTCACATAATCAGCACGTTTTGATGCCTCCATATCAACTCTCTCATGTAATGGCAGAGGCAACATATCAAGTGGCATCAATGGCTTGAAACCATACACCACCTCAAAAGGACAAAGCTGAGTAGTTGAATGCACAGCCCTGTTGTAAGCAAACTCAACATGTGGCAAACACTCTTCCCACTCCCGCAGATTCTTTTTAATCATGGTCCTTAGCAGCTGTGATAATGTTCTATTCACCACCTCCATTTGACCATCTGTTTGGGGATGACATGTAGTACTGAACAGCAACTTCGTTCCTAGCTTCCCCCATAAGGTCTTCCAAAAGTAGCTCATGAACTTCACATCACGGTCAGAAACAATCGTCTTTGGTGCGCCATGTAATCTCACGATGTTCCTGAAAAACAGGTTAGCAACATGCGACGCATCATCGCTTTTGTGGCAGGCAATAAAATGAGCCATCTTAGAGAACCTATCCACTACCACAAATATAGAATCATGACCTCTCTGAGTTTTAGGTAGACCTAGCACAAAATCCATACTAATGTCTTCCCATGGAGTAGTGGGTGAAGAGAGAGGTGTATACAAACCGTGAGGCTTCAGCTTGGATTTCGACTTGTGGCATGTAATACATCGGCTCACAAATCTGTACACATCACACCTCATCTTGGGCCAATAAAAGTGATCAGCAAGCATGAACAACGTCTTCTCACGCCCAAAGTGACCCATCAAACCACCAGCATGTGATTCCTGCACTAAGAACAAACGCAATGACGATTCTGGAATACATAGTTTGTTAGCTCGAAACAAATATCCATCATGTATATGATACTTATCCCATGTGTTTCTAAAAGCACACAAATGATATGGTTCAGCAAAATCATGGTCAGTTGCATAAAGTGCACAAATAGCTTCTAATCCAGGAATTTTAACATCAAGATTGGTTAATAGCGTGTTCTTCCTAGATAGAGCATCAGCAACAACATTCTCTTTTCCCTTCTTATAGTTAATGATGTAAGGAAAAGACTCAATGAACTCAACCCATTTAGCTAATCTTCTATGCAAGTTTGATTGAGCTTTCAAGTATTTCAAAGCTTCATGATCAGAATGTATGATGAATTCCTTTGGCCACAAATAATGTTGCCAAACCTCAAGTACTCTAACAAGTGCATACAATTCTTTATCATAGATAGAATAATTCAAACGAGCACCAGTCAATTTCTTAGAAAAATAAGCTATAGGCCGACCCTCTTGCATCAAAACGCCACCTATGCCTATACCACTAGCATCACATTCAACTTCAAATTGCTTTGAAAAATCAGGTAAGGCAAGTAATGGTGCAGAAGTAAGCAAACGTTTCAATGTATCAAATGCAATGTCTTGGGCCGCGCCCCATACAAAAGGAACACCTTTCTTTGTCAAATCATTCAAAGGTGCAGCAATGGTCCTAAAATCTTTCACAAAGCGCCTATAGAAACCAGCGAGACCGTGGAAACTACGCACTTGACTTACATTCATTGGAGTAGGCCAATTCTGAATTGATTCAATTTTAGATTGATCTACCTCTACTCCATGCTTAGAAACAACAAATCCTAGGAATATGACCTTATCTTTTGCAAATGTACACTTCTCAAGATTAGCATACAGTTTATTATCACGTAACACTTGCAAAACTTGTCTAATATGAGTGCAATGTTCAGATTCGGTGTGGCTGTATATAAGTATATCATCAAAGTAAACAACCACAAAACGACCAATAAACTCTCTCAAAACATGATTCATCAAACACATGAAAGTACTTGGTGCATTAGTAAGACCAAACGACATGACTAACCACTCATACAAACCGAATTTAGTTTTGAAAGCAGTTTTCCATTCATCCCCTTCTTTCATCCTAATTTGATGATAACCACTACGCAAGTCAATTTTAGAGAAAACAACAGCACCACTCAATTCATCTAGCATATCCTCTAAGCATGGAATAGGATGACGATATCGAATAGTGATGTTATTAATCGCTCTACAATCAACACACATGCGCCAAGTACCATCTTTCTTAGAAACTAAAATAACAGGAACAGCACAAGGGCTAAGAGAAACACGAATGTACCCTTTATCCAGCAACGCTTGTACTTGCTTCTGAATTTCCTTAGTTTCTTCGGGATTAGTCCTGTAAGGTGCACGGTTGGGAAGTGTGGCGCCAAGAATCAGGTCCACTTGATGTTCTATACCACGTAATGGAGGCAAACCTGCGGGTACGTCTTCTAGAAACACATCCCCAAAGTCCTGCAAAACAGAAGAGACACCAAGAGAAATAGGGGTCATGTCGTTAGAAACCAATACCTCGCCCTTATACATGAGGATGTAGGATCCTCACGAAACTCTCTCATATCCTCCTTGGTGGCTAATATCAATAACCCAGACACTCTCTCACTTTTCGTTATATCACTCAATTTAGGCTCAATTACATCAGGAACAATTGTGACACAGTCTCGCCAAGTGGTAGTATCTTCCTTCAAGTTCACCTCTATCTTCTGGCGAGAATCATTCACAATTTCTTGTGGTGTCATTGGTTGCATAGTAATCTTCTTTCCTTTGAATTCCAAGTGATATGTGTTGGCTCGGCCATTGTGTTGCACATGGCGATCATAGAGCCAAGGCCGACCCAATAGTAGGTGACAAACAGTCATAGGAACCACATCAAAATCAATAGAATCTTTGTATGGCCCTATTTGAAAATTCACACGTACCATATGATTTACCTTCATCTCACCATTGTTGCTCAACCATTGTATGTAGTATGGCTTGGGATGAAGTAAGTATGTCAAATTCAGTTTGGCACATAGTTCCTTACTTGCAAGATTTCTGCAGCTACCTCCATCTATAATGACCTTGCAAGCTTTATTTGGTCCAACTAGAGCTTTTGTTTGGAACAAGTTGCAACGCTGGGATTCCTCAACCAGTTGCACACTAAGTACACGTGAAGATACGACAATAGTTGGTGCACGCTCAGCATATGCAACAGCACCATCCTCGCCATCATCAATATCATCATCAGAAGCTTCATCTCCACTTTCTACTTCACCTTGTTCATTAACAAACATAACCTTGCTGTTTGGACAATCTTTCTTGTAGTGACCTCTACCTCCACAAGTGTGGCACACCACATCACGAGTACGTGCAGTAGACATGTTGGAACCGGAGCTAGCAGCAGGAGCAGCGGGTTTCCGACCATTAGAACCAAACGAAGGTGTACTTGCTGGTTTGGTCGATGGTGTAAACGGAATGGCAGCTGGTGGCGTGACTGTAGGAGGAATAGATCTAGCCGAAAATCTGCTGGAGGATGGAAAACGAGCACGTGACTTCGCCTCTTCTGCCAACTAGGATTTGGCCTCTCTAGCATGATGCAACACCTTATTCATGGTCTCATACTTGTGATGACAAACAATGCTCTTGATTGGTAACTTCAAATTGTTTAAGAATCGTTGCATGGTCATCTCAATGGACTCACGAATTCTAGCACGCTGCATAAGCATCTCCATCTCCATGTAATACTCATCAACTGTCATGGTGCCTTGCTTCAGTTGCGTCAATTTATCAAAAACTGATCGCAAGTAGTTGGTTGGTACGAAACGAACTTTCATGATTTGCTTCATCTCGCGCCAATCCCTCACAGGAAGTTCATTGTCCTCCCTCCTATGTTGCACAAGAGCATCCCACCAACGTAAAGCATAACCATGAAATTCCGATGATGCAAGCTTGACCTTCTTATCTTCTGGATAGTCAAATAAGCGCCAGAGTTTCTCAATCTTCAACTCCCATGTGAGGTAATCTTCAGGATCAATAGAACCATCAAACTTAGGAATTGAAAATTTTGGCTTACCCAAACCGTCAAGCAGCTTGGTTGGGCACACATGGACCACGCCCAAGATGGGCAAACCCACGACCATGAGCAGGTGCATGGACAGGGGGAATAGCACGTCCCCTACCAACATGTGGAGCAGCATCAACAACGCTACCCTCATCGAAATCATCAAAGGCATCATCATGTTGAGGATCTTCCCTTCTATGTAAGGCGGCTGTCAAACCCTCAATGGACTGTTGCAAAGCAGTGACATTGACATTGAGCGTAGCCACTTGTGTTTGGATAGTATCAACTGTCCCAACATGCTGATCCAATCTCATATTCATGTCTTGGAGATTCTTGTCAATGGCATCTGTCGTGTTAGTAAACACATGTGTCAAGTGGGATTTCAAAGCCTCATATTCACGCCAATTGACGAGTTCCTCATCCTTCTTTTTCTGCAACACAACATCATCATCACTAGTAGACATGATTAGTAGGTTAGTGCAAAAATCAAAATTTGTATGGTGGAAACTCTCAAACTCACTCACAACTAATAAGAAAGGAGATCTTACCGTTCCAAAGTGAATAGACATGCTCTACCAAACGAAATCAAAGACTGATGCACTTGATGTGATGAAGTGAATATCAAAGGTATAGAGAACGATCGCAGGGCACACAGGTTATTTAAGGTGGAGCTATAGGTATGGTATCCTATTTACACCGCAAACAAGTCCTAGTGCTGATCGTACAAATACCCAAGAAACACACACGTGGAGAAAAACGTGGTAATGCAACTATGAAGGGTGTTGCACTACGCTCGAGAGACACTAGCAAAGCTCAAAGTAAACAGGCACAAGATTGCTCACTCTACCGGTGCACAAAGATATCACTAGGCCTCTTGCTCAAATTCTCTTTTTCCACAATTTTTTTTCTTTTTCTTTTGGATAGCTTGATTTTATACTTTTCCTTTTGCTATCTTGCTTTTTTTTATAGATAACACATGGCAAATTACAAAGTACGGCACCAAAAATCCTAAGAGCAGCCTGTAGGAGCGGAAACTTGTCTCAATAGGCAAGTTCCTACACCTATGTAGTAGATTGGCTGTGGCTAAGGGTTTTGGGAAAGTGTAAATCAATCACACTTTGTAATTATGGTGTCGTGGCAGAAAAACAGCTCAAAATCCTGCCGTGGCAGAACAAATCCTGCCGTGGCAGAGAAAGACGCAGAAATCCTGCCGTGGCAGAGAAAGACGCAGAAATCCTGCCGTGGCAGACTTGGTAACTTGGTAACTCAGAAAGTCCTGTCGTGGCAGAGAAAGACGCAGAAATCCTGCCGTGGCAGACTCTGTAACTTGGTAACTTGGAAAGTATTTTTTTTGTTTTTTTTTGCAAATTCCGACTCGGCCAAGAGTAGATGACTAGGACTTTTAGAGTAGATCGGATCTGACTTGATGGTGGCGGAAAACAATGGTGGAAAACGACTAAGAACAAAGAGAAAATAAATCTACGAAGAACAGATCTAGATCTAAACTAAAGGATGACCACGACCAGCAACTATTACTCGTCTACGATGCAATCTAGTCTATGACAACTCTTTTTGTGGGGCTTTTTCTGTATAGGACTAAAAACACTCACCAATCTATGGATGGATTGTGGATTGCTTACCGAGGCAACGAGGAAATATGATACCAAGATGATATGGGGTGGCCCGATCTTCTCAGTAAGCGGATGGCGATGTTGATGGTGGATGATAGATAACTAGTGAGTAGCTATGATCTCTCCCGATCGATCCCTAATGCTAGTGCAATAGATCTCGAACCTTGTAGGATATTCACAACACCACACTCTTGCGCACGCAGCCGTGACCACGAACGGTAGTATGCAATCTACTAATTCCCAATGGAACAACATATCACACTCAATTATAGTTGGCAGATTCGAACACAGGGTAATTCCAGAGGTTCTATGAAGGAAACAACTCCAAAATATTTTAACATGGTCTAAAAAACCTAAACTAGTGCGCTCCCATCTATTTAAGGGTCTAAGAGGCGGCGGCCTAAGGGTGGATCCGAGTTGGTCCCACCCACCTATGGATACAAACCGACCCAACTTGGGTTCGGTCCAACTGACTCTGTCGTGGCAGACTTATAGTCGCTTTCTCTGTTGTGGCAGCCTGCCGTGGCAGATTAGGACTCGGTTTTCCTGCCGCGGCAGCCTGCCGTGGCAGAGAAACGATGCTTTTCTCTGCCGCGGCAGAGAACGTCCTCCTCTTGTTGATCTTTGTCTTGAACAGCTCCTTGCGCTTCCTCCCTCTCCTCCCTCGCGCATTCTTCATTGATCAACACGCCTTGTTCCATTATCTCCTCGCTCCGTGCTTTACCTTCTTCTCCTAAGTACCTGATCATGCAATAATTCAAAGACTTAGGTAGTATAAAATTCTCATTAACTAAAACACCAGGTTCATTAAGAAACAAGTTCACCTGTTGTTCTAGTAGCTTGACACGAGCTCTTGTGATTGTTCCAATCCTTATCTCATTAGATTGATCCTTCTTTGCAATTGGAACATCTTCATTAGCAATTGGGGTAGGTGTAATTGTAGGGATGTCCTCATCAAGCTTTGTGAAAGATTTTTGCACCATTGTTGCACCTTTGAATGATTTGACAAAGAAAGGTGTTCCTTTTGTATGGGGCGCTGCCCAAGACATTGCATTTGATACATTGAAACGTTTGCTTACTTCTGCACCATTACTTGCCTTACCTGATTTTTCGAAGCAATTTGAAGTTGAATGTGATGCTAGTGGTATAGGCATATGTGGCGTTTTGATGCAAGAGGGTCGGCCTATAGCTTATTTTTCTGAGAAATTGATTGGTGCTCGTTTGAATTATTCAATCTATGATAAAGAATTGTATGCACTTGTGAGAGTACTTGAAGTTTGGCAACATTATTTGTGGCCAAAGGAATTCATCATACATTCTGATCATGAAGCTTTGAAATACTTGAAAGCTCAATCAAACTTGCATAGAAGATTAGCTAAATGGGTTGAGTTCATTGAGTCTTTTCCTTACATCATTAACTATAAGAAGGGAAAAGAGAACGTTGTTGCTGATGCTCTATCTAGGAAGAACATGTTATTAACCAATCTTGATGTTAAAATCCCTGGATTAGAAGCTATTTGTGCACTTTATGCAACTGACCATGATTTTGCTGAACCATATCGTTTGTGTGCTCTTAGAAACGCATGGGATAAGTATCATATACATGATGGATATTTGTTTCGAGCTAACAAACTATGTATTCCAGAATCGTCGTTGCGTTTGTTTTTAGTGCAGGAATCACATGCTGGTGGTTTGATGGGTCACTTTGGGCGTGAGAAGACGTTGCTCATGCTTGCTGATCATTTTTATTGGCCCAAGATGAGGCGTGATGTGTACAGATTTGTGAGCCGATGTATTACATGCCACAAGTCGAAATCCAAGCTGAAGCCTCACGGTTTGTATACACCTCTCTCTGCACCTACTACTCCATGGGAAGACATTAGTATGGATTTCGTGCTAGGTCTACCTAAAACTCAGAGAGGTCATGATTCTATATTTGTGGTAGTGGATAGGTTCTCTAAGATGGCTCATTTTATTGCCTGCCACAAAAGCGACGATGTGTCGCATGTTGCTAACCTGTTTTTCAGGGACATCGTGAGATTACATGGAGTACCAAAGACAATTGTTTCTGACCGTGATGTGAAGTTCATGAGATACTTTTGGAAGACCTTATGGGGGAAGCTAGGAACGAAGCTACTGTTCAGTACTACATGTCATCCCCAAACAGATGGTCAAACGGAGGTGGTCAATAGAACATTGTCACAGCTGCTAAGGACCATGATTAAAAAGAATCTGCGGGAGTGGGAAGACTGTTTGCCACATGTTGAGTTTGCTTACAACAGGGTTGTGCATTCAACTACTCAGCTTTGTCCTTTTGAGGTGGTGTATGGTTTCAAGCCATTCACGCCACTTGATATGTTGCCTCTGCCATTACATGAGAGAATTGATATGGAGGCATCAAAACGTGCTGATTATGTGAAGAAAATACATGAGAAGACTCGAGAGGCTATTGAGAAGAAAGGCAAGAACATTGTTGCTGCAAGGAATCAAGCAAGAAAAGAAGTGTTGTTCGAGCCTGGAGATATGGTTCGGGTGCATCTACGCAAGGATAGGTTTCCATTACTTCGAAAGTCCAAATTGAAGCCACGTGGTGCTGGTCCTTACAAGGTGTTAGCCAAGATTAATGATAACGCCTACTCGGTTGATATACCTATTGAGAATTTTGGTGGAGTTAGCAACAGCTTCAACGTTGCTGATTTGTCACCATATGCTGGAGAAGACCTTGGAGCGTCGAGGTCGACGCCTTTTGAAGGGGTGGAGATGATGAGGACATCCCTACAATTACACCTACCCCAATTTCTAATGAAGATGTTCCAATTGCAAAGAAGGATCAATCCAATGAGATAAGGATTGGACCAATCACAAGAGCTCGTGCCAAGCTACTAGAACAACAGGTGAACTTGTTTCTTAATGAACCTGGTGTTTTAATTAATGAGAATTTTATACTACCTAAGTCTTTGAATTATTGCATGATTAGGTACTTAGGAGAAGAAGGTGAAGCACGGAGCGAGGAGCTAATTGAACAAGGCGTGTTGATCAATGGAGAATGCGCGAGGGAGGAGAGGGAGGAAGCGCAAGGAGCTGTCCAAGACAAAGATCAACAAGAGGAGGACGTTCTCTGCCGCGGCAGAGAAAAGCATCGTTTCTCTGCCGCGACAGGCTGGCGCGGCGGGAAAACGGAGTCCTACTCTACCACGGCAGGCTGCCGCGGCAGAGAAAGCGACTACAACTCTGTCACGGCAGAGCCAGTTTGACCGAACCCAAGTTGGGACGGTTTGTATCGATAGGTGGGTGGGACCAACTCGGATCCACCCTTAGGCCGCCGCCTCTTAGACCCTTAAATAGATGGGGGCGCTATAGCTTTAGTTTTTAGACCACGTTAAAATATTTTGGAGTTGTTTCTTTCATAGAACCTCTGGAATTACCCTGTGTTCGAATCTACCAACTATAATTGAGTGTGATCTGTTGTTCCATTGGGAATTAGTAGATTGCATACTACCGTTCGTGGTCACGGTTGCGTGCGCAAGAGTGTGGTGTTGTGAATATCCTACAAGGTTCGAGATCTGTTGCACTGGCATCAGGGATCGAGCGGGAGAGATCATAGCTACGCACTAGTTATCTATCATCCACCATCGTCATCGCCACCTGCTTACTGAGAAGATCGGGCCACCCCATATCAACTTCACTCTACTTGAGTACTCATACTATAATCTTCATGAATTGGCTATGCTTTGAGTGTTGCTTCGCTTTTGTGGTGAGCTTTGTAGGATTCATTGAAGGTGAAGGAACATTGAAGTGTTGTCAAGTCAATCTTTTCGAGGACGACTATATGGTGAACCCCAGGATCAAGAAGGTATCTCGACATCTTCTACTTTATGATGAGCGTGTAGAGTCGAGGACGACTCTTTTTGAAGGGAGGGGAGATGATGTAGCCCGACCTTCGGTCATTCCCACATCATGGTCTCCAACTTATGCCAAGTCGCCATGGACTCCAAAGGTGAATCCGTTCCTCTATGCGAACCCACTTTGATGCAGCCCGTCCTACGGACGCTTCTACATCTACACCAACAAGTCCCCCAAGTGGACCCATGACTCATGCCCGAGCCAAACTCCTGCAAGCTAAGGTGAACTCACTCCTCTCCTCGTGCCAATTGGATACCTCCTTGGATGGCGTGCTACTTCATACCTCTACTCTGTGCATCATCAGGTACGAACCCTCGCCGCGTCGACCCACGAGCCCTGAAGCTGCTGGAGTGTCTGGCTGAATCCACCCGGAGTGTCCGGCCACCCCGGAGGGTCCGGCCCGACTCAGCCGGAGTGTCCGGCCTGCCCGAGGCCGAACATGGCGTGGACATTCAGAAGGTCAAATCGGACACTGCCCGGACGCTTCCCGGAGTGTCCGGCCACCCCGGAGTGTCCGGTCCACTCGACCCGGAGTGTCCGGTCACCCCGGACTGTCCGGCCCACTCGACCCGGTGTGTCCAGCCCAAGTGATGGGCCTGCGAGCCTAGCTGGGCCATATGGCCCATGTACCCCTCTACTTCGCCCAGAACTCCACTTTAATGCCTGAATTACCCCTGAACTTGTGGCTGGCCTATATATAGACCCCCACCTCCATTGTAATCCCTAGGCATGATATTGGAATTAGTGGAAACCCCTTTGTGGATCTATCTAATTCTTGCCTCATGCTCCTTGACTAAGGAGCACCAATATCCCCAAACCTCGTTGGAGTTTGCATCGTGCCTCCGCGTTGTACAAGGCCTAGGCATCGGTGTTCCTTTGCCTAGACGTCAAGATCTCACCGAGTCTCCCATCTTGCCATGCCGGTTCGAGAGAGAGTCCTCCGCTCGACGCCGATCCTAGGGATTGCGTCGGACCGGTCACCGCCGGCGTGAGCTATTGGTGTTTATCGTGGTTTTGCGTGTGTGTGTTCATCGCGTTCTTCGTGCATGTGTTCGTCGTGTTCGTCCTTCCCTCCTTCCCCGCACTCCACCCTCGATTTGAAAGGGAATCGTGAAAGATCGGGCCACCCTAGAGGTTTGCCCTCAGCATATTGGTATCAAGAGCTTCGTTGCTCACGATTTCCCCCACAAATTTTTCTTCAATCCACCAAAAATTCGAAAATCCCCACAAAAACAGCCCATATTTGCCTTTGGATCGATCTCTTGATTTGGAGTGTTATTTGTGGTTTTGATCCGACCAAACCTTGTCTAAGGAGTTGGTCCAGCTTTATCATGCGTTTTCCCAGCCCGATTTGGCCAGTTTTTCGCGGATTTGAGGCCCGAAGGCGAGGATTTCCGCTCAAGAACACGAGCAGGAAACCCGCGCCAGAGTGTCCGGCTCGTTCCGACCGGAGTGTCCGGCCGAACCAAACCGGAGTGTCTGGCCAGACCGGAGTATCCGGCCCTGACAGACCGGAGTGTCCGGCTGTAACGCCAGTTCTGACAGTTTTGCCTCATTTTTCGCATTGGCTAATCTCCTTTGTTTGCTCGTGTCCCGTGTGCGTGTCAGCAAGTACTAGCAAGCTTCCGCATCATCAACTTCCGCGCTCATCGACACCATGGCCCACGAACATCACCCCGCACCACCGACGCCAAGTTCATCATCAAAGAAGGTATAACTTGCGTCACCTTGTTAACCCCCATCTTCCTTTGTGTGTACCTATCCCATGAGAGTGGCTCATCTTGTGTTTGCTTGAGCATTGTGCATTTGTCCTTGGATAGTGAGAGTGCAAGAGCAATATCAAGTGTGACTAGGTAGCATCAAGGGAGAGCAAAAAATACAAAGAAAAAAAACAAAAGAAAAATAGTCTCCCCTTGCAAAAGAGAGTCTCAAAGCTTGTAAGCAAGAGAGAAAGAAGAGCGCCCAAGGCAAGTGCACAAATCCGTTGCTCACTTTTCCTCTTTGCAAACGAGCCACGGTCACTCCTTGCATTGGCACGACAACGAGCTTAGTCTTCGTTAGGACATTTTGTTTGCTCATTTTCACAGTCGTGTCAATCCCAACTTTCTCCACGTGTGTGTACATAGTCATAGGTTCCCGTCACCCTTCTGAGTTGTTGACCCTCGCCTTTGACTTGAGTTTTGTTGGATTTTTACCACTTTTGACTATCCCTTTTCTTTTGGTTGGTTCTTTGGCTTTCCACAACCCTAACCTACCACCAACAAGCTTTTGAGAGTTAGTGTGAGTTTTCTTGGCATTTCCACTTTGCACGCTAATAGCTCTCACTTGTGGTTTCTAGTTTGGTGCAATCCCCAAGGTGAGGTACAAGGCTAACACCACCATATTCCACTTCCATATACAATACTTGTGTGTTTTGCATGATGGATAGGCACGGTGAGACGAGCCAACCACCTCCCCAAGAAGAAGATCAAGGTCCATACATGACGCGCGCAAGTCACTTCATCGTTCGACAAGAGTTCCGTGAACGTTGCCAAGCACTTGAGACGCGACAAGATGAACAATTTGGCGAGACGCAAGCCGAGTTCAAGAACATCGACAACCGCTTTGACGGCCTCGAACGACAAATGCATGCAATGCATCACAACTTCGGCCACCAAAATGAAACGCTTCAACGCTCCGTCGCCGAAACAAATGACAATCTTCGACGCCTTATCGATGGCATGGCAAGACCACGTTCACGCGTATCAAGCTCGGCAAGTTCTTCGCATCGTCATGCACCTCTTCCGCAAGATCTACATCAAAGTGTTCAAAGACGCAATGATGCCCCCGTGGTTGAAGATGGAATCTCTTTGAACTATGTACCTTCCCCACGGCACGCCGCAATGTCAAGCTATGAAGGTGACCTCTCTTCAAGGCCACGAGCAAGGCAAGAAGCACACCGCCATCATGCAAGGGCACTAGTGATTCAACAAGAACAACCACAAGAGGAACCGCAAGTCTACCACCATTGACCGCGACACATTCTTGACACAACAAGTGATGACTCCAATTTGGAGTATCAAGCTCGTCATCGACGTCAAGCTCTTCAAGATTCTCCTCCTCGTCATCAACTTCATGACCGTCAACAACGACACCATGGTCATCACGAGGCGCCCCCTCCACATCAACAAAACTTGGAGCGTCAAGTGATACAAGTTGAGCGACGCCCCCCACGTCAAGAGACTCATGACCATGTTCTTCTCCGTGAGGCCCATGTGCCTAACCAACATCACCAACCGAGGAACGAGCCTCCTCTTCGTCATCAACCGCGTCAAGAGGCTACACACCTTCGCCACCATGAGGCCCAAGTACCTCAACCACGTCAACAACCGCGCCAAGAGCAAGAGCAAGCTCCTCCTCAACAACAATACCAAGAGCAAGCTCCGCAACAAGGATGCGAGAACCAAGTTCCACCTCCCCAACTACAGGATCAACAACAAGGTCACCAATCTCATCGCAATGACCACAACGATGAAGAAACTTTTGGCAAGCTCAAGTTCACAATGCCCAAGTTCACCGGATCCAATGACCCTGAAGAATACCTCTTGTGGGCACTCAAAGTCGACAAGATCTTCCGCATGCACAACTATAGCAACGAGAAGATGGTCGCCATGGCTTCGCTAGAGTTTGATGATTACGCCAACCTTTGGTGGGAACAAGTTCAAGTTGCTCGTGATGCAAGACAAGAGCCGCCAATCACAACTTGGCATGACATGAAGGCTCACATGAGATCCCGGTTCGTCCCCGCACACTACACGCGTGACCTCTTCAACAACCTTCAAGCGCTTCGTCAAGGGACAAAGACCGTGGAAGAATACTTCAAGGAAATGGAACTAAACTTGATTCGGGCCAACATTGATGAGCGCATGGAGCAAACAATGGCACGTTTCCTTATTGGCTTGAATCACCCAATCAAGCGCATCGTCGAGTTCCAAACATACAACACCATGGTTGAGCTTGTGCACATTGCAACAAAGGTTGAACATCAAGTGCAAGAGGATATCAAGTACAGCAAGCCCAAGATGTACTTCACCTACAAGCAAGCTTCAACCCCTACACCAACAACCTTCAATGGTAGCTCCTCAAGTACCTCCAAGCCTTCCTTCAAGCCCACACTTCCTCAAGGAAAACTGCCACCAAATGGCAAGCAAGCAAAAACTGATACACCTTTCAACGGTGAATGCTACAAGTGTGGAGGTAAAGGACACATGATATGGGGTGTCCCGATCTTCTCAGCAAGCTCTTGTCGATGGTGATGGTGGATGATAGATAACTAGTGCGTAGCTATGATCTCTCCCGCTCGATCCCTGATGCCAATGCAACAGCTCTCGAACCTTGTAGGATATTCACAACACCACACTCTTGCGCACGCAGCCGTGACCACGAACGGTAGTATGCAATCTACTAATTCCCAATGGAACAACAGATCACACTCAATTATAGTTGGCAGATTCGAACACAGGGTAATTCCAGAGGTTCTATGAAAGAAACAACTCCAAAATATTTTAACGTGGTCTAAAAACCTAACTTGTGACGGCTACGGAGGTTTATAAGAGGTCTGGGGCGTCCTCCCCTCTAAACGGGCCTAAAAACAGCCATAACTTGGCCCAAACTGACTCGGTTCGACTCAAACTGATACATACCGACCCATATATGGGTTTGGCCTTGTTGGCACGCAGTCCAAACGTCGTGGGAACACCTCAAACATGTAATTCTTGGTGCGCCATCTCTCTCCTTCTCATACGTGATTTCCTCATTGCATCCTAGTGCACCTGCCTCCCGCTCCTCCCTCGCGCACTTGTTGATATTGGAAATCAGCGCTTGTTCTTCTTGCTGCAACTCTCCTCCTCCTCGCGCAACACTTGTGTTATCTATAAACCTGATCATACAAAGATGCATAGACTTAGGTAGTATAAAGTTCTCATTAAGTAAAACATCAAGTTCAATTAAGAATGAATTCACCTGATAATCATTATTGATTTGACTCAGTATTTCCTTCCAGTTCAGGCAGTCAGAATCATCATAATCCCTGTAGATATCCTCATCAACACAAGTCGGCCGAATGTGGAAACAAGAAAGTCTTGTTCATCCATGACAATGGTGATGAAGAGTACTAGATTGAAGATGAGTTTGGTGCCCGTGTCAAGGAAGCAATGGCAAGGCAACGAGTGGAAGATGATCAAGAACTCCTCATGTGTGAACATGACGCAAGTCTATCGCTTGTCATCACAAGAATCTTGACCACTCAAGCACAAGAGCATGAAGACCAACGCTCCAATATCTTCCAAACACGAGCCGGCATCAATGGCAAATCTATCAAGGTGATCATTGACGGACGGAGTTGTCACAACCTTGCTAGCACCGAGTTGTGTGAGAAGCTCAACCTCAACCTCCATCCACACAAGCACCCCTACCACGTGCAATGGCTAAGTGACCAAGGGTCCGTGAAGATCAAGCATACCGTATCGGTCTCCTTCGCCATTGGTCCTTACAAAGATACGGTGGAGTGTGATGTGGTTCCTATGACAGTTTGCCACATGCTTCTTGGTCGACCATGGCAATTTGACAAGGCTGCTCAACATGATGGTCGCACCAATATATACACCTTCAAATGGCTCAACAAAACATGTGTTTTGCAACCGATGACTCCTAGCCAAATAATTGCGGCCAATGCAAAGGCTTTAGCGAGGGCGCAAAGCACAACATCTACTTGTGAGAAGAGCGGTGAGAGAGAGAACCACCTCATAGTGAGTGAGAGCCACAAGCCAAATTCGAGTGGAAAAACGAAGAGTGTTCTCCTTTCCACCAAAAGTGAGATGAGAGATGTTCGGAACAACCCATCCATCTTGCACTAGTCCTCCTTTGCAAGGGACTAGCGCAAGGAACTAACGAATTAACCAATGTTCCTCCATCTTTGATGAGTGTTTTGCAGGAATTCAAGGATGTGTTCCCCGAGGAGCTTCCACATGGACTACCTCCTCTTCGCGGCATAGAACATCGCATTGACCTCATCCCCGGTGCACCACTTCCCAACCGCGCCGCTTACCGTACGAACCCAGAGGACAAAGGAGATTGAACGTCAAATCAACCAACTCATCTCCAAAGAATCTCATGGTGGAGGCCTTATGGGTCACTTTGGTCGCGACAACACATTGGACATGCTCTCCAATCACTACTTTTGGCCCAAGATGAAGCGTGACGTGGAGCGCTACGTTCAACGATGCACGACATGTGTTCAAGCTAAGTCGCAAGCTAATCCCTATGGTCTCTATATGCCATTGCCTATTCCTCATACACCTTGGTCCGACATTAGCATGGATTTCGTGTTAGGATTGCCTAAATCCAAGCATGGTCATGATTCTATATTTGTTGTTGTGGATCGTTTTTCCAAGATGGCACACTTCATACCGTGCCATAAGACCGACGATGCTTCACATGTTGCAAATCTATTTTTCAGGGAAATCGTCCGTCTTCACGGTGTGCCAAGGACAATCATCTCCGACCGCGACGTCAAATTCATGAGCTACTTGTGGAAGACCCTCATGGCCAAGCTCGGCGTCAAGCTCCTCTTTTCATCCGCATCACATCCTCAAACTGATGGCCAAACTGAAGTTGTCAACCGAAGCCTCGGAACCCTCCTTCGTGTGTTGATCAAGAAAAACCTGAAGGATTGGGAGGAATGCATTCCACATGCCGAGTTCACCTACAATCGAGCCAAGCACTCAACAACCAAGATGAGTCCATTCATGATCGTCTATGGTTTCGAGCCCCTCACAGCACTCGACATCCTACCACTACCTCTCCATGAGCGCACAAACATGGACGTCGAGAAGCGCGCACAAGCTATGAAGAAGCTTCATGAAGAAACAAGAGCAACTATCGAACAACAAGTCTTTCGCCAAGCTTCAAGGTTAAACAAGGACAAGAAGTAGATGATATTTGAAGAAGGTGACTTTGTGTGGATACACCTAAGCAAGGACCGCTTCCCCAAGGAACGTGACTCCAAGCTCAAGCCAAGAGGAGATGGTCCCTTCAAGATCCTCAAATGAATCAACAACAACGCCTACATCATCGACATCCTGACCTCCAAGTACCTTGCAAGCAATACATTCAATGTCAAGGATCTCTCACCCTACCATGGAGATGCTCAAGATGATATCCATGAAGAGTCGAGGACGACTCTTTCCCAGGGGGGGAGCTGATGCAGCCCGTCCTACGGACGATTCTACATCTACACCAACAAGTCCCCCAAGTGGAACCATGACTCGTGCCCGAACCAAACTCCTACAAGCTAAGGTGAACTCACTCCTCTCCTCGTGCCAATTTGATACCTCCTTGGATGGCGTGCTACTTCATACCTCTACTCTGTGCATCATCAGGTACGAACCCCCGCCGCATCGACCCACGAGCCCTGAAGCTGCACCTGAGCTGAAGCTGTCGGAGTGTCCGGCCGAATCCAGCCGGAGTGTCCGGCCACCCCGGAGTGTTCGGCCTGAGTCAGCCGGAGTGTCCGGCCTGCCCGAGCCCGAACCTGGCGTGGACATTCAGAAGGTCAAATCGGACACTGCCCGGACACTTCCCGAAGTGTTCGGCCACCCCGGACTGTCCGGCCCACTCGACCCGGAGTGTCCGGTCACCCCGGACTGTCCAGCCCACTCGACCCGGAGTGTCCGGCCCAAGTGATGGGCCTACGAGCCTAGTTGGGCCCTATGGCCCATGTACCCCTCTACTTCGCCCAGAACTCAACTTTAATGCCTAAATTACCCCTGAACTTGTGGCTGGCCTATATATAGACCCCCACCTCCATTGTAAACCCCAGGCATGATATTGGAATTAGTGGAAACCCCTTTGTGGATCTATCTAATTCTTGCCTCATGCTCCTTGACTAAGGAGCACCAATATCCCCAAACCTCGTTGGAGTTTGCATCGTGCCTCCGCGTTGTACAAGGCCTAGGCATCGGTGTTCCTTTGCCTAGACGTCAAGATCTCACTGAGTCTCCCATCTCGTCGTGCTGGTTCAAGAGAGAGTCCTCCGCCCGATGCTGATCCTAGGGATTGCGCCGGACCGGTCACCGCCGGCGTGAGCTATTGGTGTGTATCGTGGTTTTGCGTGTGTGTGTTCATCGCGTTCTTCGTGCGTGTGTTCGTCGTGTTCGTCCTTCCCTCCTTCCCCCACACTCCACCCTCGATTTGAAAGGGAATCGTGAAAGATCGGGCCACCCTAGAGGTTTGCCCTCAACACACTTCCTACCCTCTTGAATGGTATACTACTTCATACTCCGTCCCATATCAATGATACGTTCACACCAATAAGTACGGAGGCATGGGAGGAAGCCTAGAGCACCAAGCACGACAAGACGAAGGCTTCGAAGAGAAGACGGAAGAGGCAGTAGCTGGAGCACCGGAGTCTCCGGCCTGCACACACCGGAGTCTCAGGCCACACCGGAGTCTCCGGCCTGAAGACACCGGAGTCTCCGTCCTGCATACCACGGAGTCTCCGGACCCATCTCTGGACCGACCCCCAGATCGAGCTCGAGGATAGTCTGTCTGCCACTCCGGAGACGACACCGGAGATAGACCGGAGTCTCCGGCTTACACCGGAGTCTCCGGACCCCACACCGGAGTCTCCGGCCTGAGCGTATGGGCCTGTGCGCCGCCAGCTGGGCCTTTGGCCCATGTACCCCTTAGTCCGCCCAGACTTTCCCCTTTTATTCCTAAAGTACCCTTGAACTAGTGGCTGGCCTATATATAGTGCCTCCACCCCCTCATGTAACCCTAGGCATAGATGATAGACTAAAGAAAACCCCCTTTGTGGAATCTCTAGTTTTGCCTCATCCCCTTCTACCAAAGGGGATCGACTATCGTCACCACGTCGTTGGAGTTTGCATCGCGCCTCCCTCGTTGTACAAGGCCTTGGCATCGGTGTCCCTTTGCCAAGACGTCAAGACCCTCTCCAAGGTGTTCTTCCCTCTTCGCTTGGGATTGACGGGAGCACGTTGACCGATATTTCCTTGCGAGGATTCTATCGGACCGGTGGCCACCGGTGATAGCAATCGGCCTTGTATCATGTGAGTTTTGCGTGTGTTCATCGTGTTCTTCGCGAGGTGTGCGTCCGCTTCCGCTACCTTCTCCCTTTCCCCTCGCTTTCCCATCGATTTGACCACGAGATCCGTGAAGATCGGGCCACCCACGGGGTTACCCCATAACACCTTCCGCATGCACAACTATAGCAACGAGAAGATGGTCGCCATGGCTTCGCTAGAGTTTGATGATTACGCCAAACTTTGGTGGGAACAAGTTCAAGTTGCTCATGATGCAAGACAAGAGCCGCCAATCACAACTTGGCATGACATGAAGGCTCACATGATATCCTGGTTCGTCCCCGCTCACTACACGCGTGACCTCTTCAACAACCTTCAAGTGCTTCATCAAGGGACAAAGACCGTGGAAGAGTACTTCAAGGAAATGGAACTCAACTTGATTCGCGCCAACATTGATGAGTGCATGGAACAAACAATGGCACGTTTCCTTATTGGCTTGAATCACCCAATCAAGCGCATCGTCGAGTTCCAAACATACAACACCATGGTTGAGCTTGTGCACATAGCTACAAAGGTTGAACGTCAAGTGCAAGAGGACAACAAGTACAACAAGCCAAAGACGTACTTAACCTACAAGCAAGCTTCAACCGCTACGCCAACAAATTTCAATGGAAGCTCCTCAAGTATCTCCAAGCCTTCCTTCAAGCCCACACTTCCTCAAGGAAAACTGCCCCTAAGTGGCAAGCAAGCAAAGAGTGATACACCTTTCAACGGTGAATGCTACAAGTGTGGAGGCAAAGGACACAAGTCGGCCGAATGTGGAAACAAGAAAGTCTTGTTCATCCATGACAATGGCGATGAAAAGTACTTGAGTGAAGATGAGTTTGATGCCCGTGTCAAGGAAGCAATGGCAAGGCAACGAGTGGAAGATGATCAAGAACTCCTCATGTGTGAACATGACGCAAGTCCATCGCTTGTCGTCACAAGGATCTTGACCACTCAAGCACAAGAGCATGAAGACCAACGCTCCAATATCTTCCAAACACGAGCCGGCATCAATGGCAAATCTATCAAGGTGATCATTGATGGAGGAAGTTGCCACAACCTTGCTAGCACCGAGTTGTGTGAGAAGCTCCATTTCACCCTCCATCCACACAAGCACCCCTACCACGTGCAATGGCTAAGTGACCAAGGGTCCATGAAGATCAAGCATACCGTATCGGTCTCCTTCGCCATTGGTCCTTACAAAGATACGGTGGAGTGTGATGTGGTTCCTATGACAGTTTGCCACATGCTTCTTGGTCAACCATGGAAATTTGAAAAAGCTACTCAACATGATGGTCGCACCAATGTATACACCTTCAAATGGCTCAACAAAACATGTGTTTTGCAACTGATGACTCCTAGCCAAATAATTGCGGACAATGCAAAGGCTTTAGCGAGGACGCAAAGCACAACACCTACTTGCGAGAAGAGCGGTGAGAGAGAGAACCACCTCATAGTGAGTGAGAGCCACTATCCAAAGTCGAGTGGAAAAACTAGGAGTGTTCTCCTTAACACCAAAAGTGAGATGAGAGATGTTCGGAACAACCCATCCATCTTGCACTATGTCCTCCTTTGCAAGGGACTAGTGCAAGGAACTAACGAATTAACCAATGTTCCTGCATCTTTGATGAGTTTCTTGCAGGAATTCAAGGATGTGTTCCCCGAAGAACTTCCACATGGACTACCTCCTCTTCGTGGCATAGAACATCGCATTGACCTCATCCCCGGCGCACCTCTTCCAAACCGCGCCGCCTACCGCACGAACCCGGAGGAGACGAAGGAGATCAAACGTCAAATCAACCAACTCGTCTCTAAAGGTTTGATCCAAGTTAGCACTAGTCCAAGTGCTGTACCCATGATTCTTGTTTCAAAGACGGCTGATACGTTACAGTTATGCATGGACTGCCATCCAATCAATGCTATCACCGTGCGTTATCGACATCCCCCACGTCTCGATGACATGCTTGATGAGTTGTGTGGAGCCACTATTTCTTCGAAAATTGATCTTCGTAGTGGTTACCATCAAATACGCATGGCTGAAGGTGATGAGTGGAAAACCGCCTTCAAGACCAAACTTGGTCTCTATGAATGGTTGGTTATGCCCTTTGGTTTATCCAATGCCCCATCCACCTTCATGCGCCTTATGAATCACATCTTGCATTCTCTCATTGGAAAAAGTGTTGTTGTCTATTTTGATGATATTCTTGTTTATAGCAAATCACTTGAGGACCATATAACACATGTCAAGGAAGTTTTGCAAATCCTTCGACATGAAAAGCTTTATGCTAATCTTCCCAAGTGCACTTTTGCTAAAGACAAGTTGATTTTTCTTGGATTTATCGTTTCTTCGATGGGAATTGAAGTTGATGTTTCCAAGGTAAAGGACATACGAGATTGGCCAATCCCAACAAATGTGAGTGAACTCCGAAGTTTTCATGGGTTGGCCGGTTTCTATCTTCGCTTTGTGAAAGACTTTTCAACCATTGCTTGCCCCTTAATGAATTGACCAAAAAGAATGTCACCTTCGTGTGGGGCAAAGCACAACAAAAAGCTTTTGACGAACTTAAAAAGAGGCTCACCGAAGCACCTCTTCTTGCTTTACCGGATTTCACAAAAACTTTTGAGATAGAGTGTGATGCTAGTGGTATTGGCATTGGAGGAGTCCTTATGCAAAACGGACGTCCTATAGCCTACCATAGCGAGAAACTGGATGGTGCTCACCTTAACTATCTGATTTATGACAAAGATCTTTTTGCCTTAGTTCGTGTCCTTCAAGTTTGGCAACACTACCTTTGGCCCAAGGAATTTATCATACGTTCCGACCACGAGTTGTTGAAATATCTCAAAGGCCAAGCTAACTTGAGCAAGAGACACGCTAAGTGGGTTGAGTTCATGGAGTCTTTTCCGTACATTGTCAAGTATAAGAAGGGAAAAGATAATGTAGTTGCGGACGCATTGTCTCGCAAACATACAAGCCTTCTTACGAGACTTGAAATCAACGTGTTGGGTCTTGAGGAAATAAAATCTTTGTATGCTTCCGACCCGTTCTTCGAACCAATTTTCGCAAAGTGCTCCAATGACAAAGGAGTTGATGATTTATATTTGCATAAGGGCTTTCTTTTTAAACAAATCAAGCTATGCATTCCGAAGTCGTCACTTCAACTTTTGCTTCTCCAAGAATCTCATGGTGGAAGCCTCATGGGTCAGTTTGGCCGCGTCAAGACATTGGACATGCTCTCCAATCACTACTTTTGGCCCAAGATGAAGTGTGACGTCGAGCGCTACGTTCAACGATGCACGACATGTGTTCAAGCTAAGTCGCAAGCTAATCCCTATGGTCTTTATATGCCATTGCCCATTCCTCATACACCTTGGTCCGACATTAGCATGGATTTCATGTTAGGATTACCTAGATCTAAGCATGTTAGGATTTCGTGTTGTGGATCATTTTTCCAAAATGGAACACTTCATACCGTGCCATAAGACCGACGATGCTTCACATGTTGCAAATCTGTTTTTCAGGGAAATCGTCCGTCTTCACGGTGTGCCAAGGAAAATCATCTCCGACCGCGACATCAAATTCATGAGCTACTTGTGGAAGACCCTCATGGCCAAGCTCGGCGTCAAGCTCCTCTTCTCATCCGCATCACATCCTCAAACTGATGGCCAAACCGAAGTTGTCAACCAAAGCCTCGGAACTCTCCTTCGTGTGTTGATCAAGAAAAACCTGAAGGATTGGGAGGAATGCATTCCACATGCCGGGTTCTCCTACAAACAAGCCAAGCACTCAACAACCAAGATGAGTCCATTCATGATCTTCTGTGGTTTCGAGCCCCTCACCGCGCTCGACATCCTACCACTACCTCTCCATGAGCGAACGAACATGGACGTTGAGAAAAACGCACAAGCTATGAAGAAACTTCATGAAGAAACAAGAGCTACTATCGAACAACAAGTCCTTCGCCAAGCTTCAAGGTTAAACAAGGACAAGAAGGAGATGATATTTGAAGAAGGTGACCTTGTGTGGATACACCTAAGCAAAGACCGCTTCCCCAAGGAACGTGACTCCAAGCTCAAGCCAAGAGGAGATGGTCCCTTCAAGGTCCTCAAAAGAATCAACAACAGCGCCTACATCATCGACATACCGACCTCCAAGTACCTTGCAAGCAATACATTCAATGTCAAGGACCTTTCACCCTACCATGGAGATGTTCAAGATGATAACCATGAAGAGTCGAGGACAACTCTTTCCAAAGGGGGGAGCTGATCCGGCCCGTCCTACGGACGCTCCTACATCTACACCAACAAGTCCCCCAAGTGGACCCATGACTCGTGCCCGAGCCAAACTCCTACAAGCTAAGGTGAACTCGCTCCTCTCCTCGTGCCAATTTGATACCTCCTTGGATGGTATGCTACTTCATGTAACTACCCTATGTATCCTCAGGTACGTGGCTTCGACACATCACCAAGCACCCAAGGATGGAGAGCAAGGAGCAGAGCATGAAGCAGGAGCCGCTGGAGCTGATCAGACCAGAGTCTCCGGTCTGCGCACACCAGAGTCTCCGGTCTACGCACGCGAGAGTCTCCGGTCCGCCAAAGTTTCCGGTCTAAAGACACCGGAGTCTCCGGACCCACCTCCGGTCTGCCCCCAGAACCAGGCGCTGGGACAATCTGAAGGCCCCTCCGGAGGCCAGTCCGGAGACCGACCAGCATCTCCGGCCCAGACCGGAGTCTCCGGTCCACTACACCGGAGTCTCCGGTCCGACCATCGCTAGAATGAAAAGGCCTTTGGGCCTGCGGCCCATGTACCCCTTAGTCTGTCCAGAACTTGTCCTTTATTCCTAAAGTACCCATGTTTAAGTGGCTGGCCTATATATAGTCCCCCACCTCCATTGTAAACCCTAGGCATGATATTGGAATTAGTGGAAACCCCTTTGTGGATCTATCTAATTCTTGCCTCATGATCCTTGACTAAAGCGCACCAATATCCCCAAACCTCGTTGGAGTTTGCATCGTGCCTCCGCGTTGTACAAGGCCTAGGCATTGGTGTCCCTTTGCCTAGAGTTCAAGACCTCACCGAGTCTCCCATCTCGCCGTGCCGATTCGAGAGAAGGTCCTCCGCCTGACGCTGATCCTAGGGATTGCGCCGGACCGGTTACCGCCGGCGTGAGCTATTGGTGTGTAGCGTGGTTTTGTGTGTGTGTTCTTCGCGTTCTTCGTGCGTGTGTTTGTCGTGTTCATCCTTCCCTCCTCTCCCCGCACTCCATCCTCGATTTGAAAGGGAATCGTGAAAGATCGGGCCACCCTAGAGGTTTGCCCTCAACAGAAGTCCTCTCCAATATTGCGGAGAAATACTCAAAGGAATGAGAGAGAGAGAAGAGAGAATGGGATGATTCCAAGGGGAGGGGGTGACCCCCTATATATAGTTAGAGGGGAGGGGCACCACCCAAGGGGCAGGCGGTGTGGGACTAATCCCCACAGCCACCGGCCACCAAGGGGAAGCCATCGGCCCTAGGTGGGCCCCACTTGGGCAACCCACCAAGCCTTGGCCGGTTAGCCCTCCTCCCTAGGCGCCTTGACCCTTTGGGCCTCCCCTCTGGATGAGGCCCAATAGCAATGGGCTGCCTATAAAAATAAAACAAAATATATATTTTAATATTAATTCAACAATTAATATAAAATACACATATTATTATATTCCTTCACTCTAGAACTCCTTTCGGACCCCTCGATCAACACCGGATGTTACCCAAAACTATTCCGGTTTCTGTCTCTATTTCTCCTATGGTACCGCATCTATCCCTAAGCGTCCCCACCCTTAGCGTGACATCCTTTGGTTTAGAAACACTCCGGACATGATTGAGACCTCTCTCATATCAATGATCATCAGAGGGACGTGGATGCCAATGTTGACCCCCGTGCATTTGATGAACCTTATCGCTCGAACTGTTAACGTTGTTTCCCATTTCCTTTGCCATGATAAGCATGTTCCCCACTTGCATACTATTATGGGGTAACTCGTGGGTGGCCCGATCTTCACGGATCTCGTGGTCAAATCGATGGGAAAGTGAGGGGAAAGGGAGAAGGTAGCGGAAGCGGACGCGGACGCACACCTCGCGAAGAACACGATGAACACACGCAAAACTCACACGATACAAGGCCGATTGCTCCTGTCGGTGGCCACCGGTCCGATAGAATCCTCGCAAGGAAAGATCGGTCAACGTGCTCCCTCGATCCCACGTGGAGAGGGAAGAACACCTTGGAGAGGGTCTTGTTGTCTTGGCAAAGGGACACTGATGCCAAGGCCTTGTACAACGAGGGAGGCGTGATGCAAACTCCAACGAGGTGGTGACGATAGTCGATCCCCTTTGGTAGAAGGGGATGAGGCAAACCTAAAGATTCCATAAAGGGGGTTGTCTTTAGTCTATCATCTATGCCTAGGGTTACATGAGGGGGTGGGTGCATATATATAGGCCAGCCACTAGTTCAAGGGTACTTTAGGAATAAAAGGGGAAAGTCTGGGCGGACTAAGGGGTACATGGGCCAAAGGCCCAACTGGCAGTGGCAGGCCCATACGCTCAGGCCGGAGACTCTGGTGTGGGGTCTGGAGACTCTGGTGTGGGCCGGGGACTCCGGTCTGTCTCCGGTGTCGTATCCGGAGGGTCCTTCTGGCTGTCCTTAAGCTCGATCTGGGGGTCGGTCCGGAGACTCCGGGGTCTGCAGGTCGGAGACTCCGGTGTAGCCGGAGACTCCTGTGTGCGTAGGCCAGAGACTCCGGTGCTCCAGCTGCTGCTTCTTCCGTCTTCTCTTCCAAGCCTCCGTCTTGTCGGGCTTGGTGCTCCAGGCTTCCTCTCATGCCTCCGTACTTGTTGGTGTGAACCTATCATGGATGTGGGACGGAGTATTAAGTAGTATACCATTCAATGGGGTAGGAAGTGGGTTCGCATAGAGGAACAGATTCACCTTTGGAGTCTGTGAGATCCAGGCACATGGCTTAATAGGATTGATAGGATACCCATATCAACAAGTTGCAACTTCTTTTCCGGAAGCTCATTCGAAAAGAACTCTAAGGTTAAGCGTGCTTGGCCTAGAGCAATTCTAGGATGGGTGACCGACCGGGAATTGGGTACCGGGTGCGCACGAGTGAGGACAAAGTGCGCAGAACTAGTGTTGGTCTGTGGGGCCAGTCTAGATATCCTATTAAGCTACCAGGAGTGACACCCCCCGGGGCCAGGAGTGGACGGGGTGTTACAAGTGGTATCAGAGCCAACCCTTGCGATTACATGGGTGTGTGCGGGTCAGTGGCGGGACATGTGGAGCATGGCGCGTGTGGCCCGGAGTGGACACGGCATGGCACATGTGCCGGCACTAGACACATAGACGCGTGGCAAGAGGGAATGTTCCTGGGGTGTGCCTGATCGATGAGGGCATCGATCTTCTAAAGGATGGGTGTATGTGAGATCCAGGCACATGGCTTAATAGGATTAATAGGATACCCATATCAACAAGTTGCAACTTCTTTTCCGGAAGCTCATTCGAAAAGAACTCTAAGGTTAAGCGTGCTTGGCCTAGAGCAATTCTAGGATGGGTGACCGACCGGGAATTGGGTACCGGGTGCGCACAAGTAAGGACAAAGTGTGCAGAAAAGACTAGTGTTGGTCTGTGGGGCCAGTCTAGATATCCTATTAAGCTACCAGGAGTGACACCCCCTGGGCCCAGGAGTGGACGGGGTGTTACAGAGTCCATGACGATTTGGCATAAGTTGGAGACCAAAGAGTCGTCCTCGACTCTACATGCTCATCAACAAGTAGAAGATGTCGAGAGACCTTCTTGATCCTGGGGTTCACCATATAGTCGTCCTCGGGAAGATTGAATTGACAGCACTTCAATGTTCCTTCACTTTCCAGGAAGCCTACACAGCTCACAACAAAAGCGAAGCAACACTCAAAGCGTAGCCAATTCATGAAGATTATAGCATGAGTCCTCAAGTTGAGTGAAATCACCTTATGATGTAGAGATAGCTCGTTGAGGAGAAGCCATAGGTAACTCTCTACGGTTCGTCTTGTCAACTCTTTGTCCATAGAGCTTGACGTGTATATTCTTGTACCTTCACACAACAAAGACCAAGCAAAATATGTCCGTGTGTGATAGAGGAGCATGTCATTTGTGGCATGTCCATTCTTGTTCACAACACTATTAGCACAACTCAAGTATCGCAAACGAAATGCGTATGCAAGGTCAAAGTGCATGGAAGTTGCTTGAACATCATCCAAATGTGGGAACTCAAAAACTCCATAAAGCGTCATAGTGTGGCAATCAAAGCAATCGACTAAGATATGGATCAACATCTTTGATGCAAGAGTAGGAGAATTCGGCAAAAACACATGCGGAAGAACATCCAAATCAACATCATTATGTGTGCAAACCAACCATTGGAAAGAGAAATTGTTCGATATGTTGGATGCCCCACACAAATCATCGAAAGCAAATATCATGGGCATATGAGTATCACAAACGGAAGCAAAAACAACATGTTTGCAAACAACCGGCTTCTCCTTTGCTGCATAAAGGATTGGGCCACTTGCTGCATTTATTCCTACTGTCTTTTATTTACTCATACTTTGTTTACTTGCTTTATCGAAAACCCCTAAAAATCTGTTTGCTAAGTATTTGTAGAGAATTCCTGATCCATACCACTAGCCAGCACCTTCTGCTCCTCGTTGGGTTCGACACTCTTACTTATCGAATATACTACGATACACCCCCTATACTTGTGGGTCATCAAGACTATTTTCTGGCGCCGTTGCCGGGGAGTGAAGCGCTATTGGAGAGTGGAACTGGTAAAGTAAACTTCTACTGTGAGTATTGTTTACTTCTGTTACTTGCTTTATTTTCGTTATGGATAATTCGCTGAGTTTCTTATTTGGTAATGCTACTACCAATGCTAAGGTAGTGGATAAGCCACCACCTGCTGAGAATGATGTTTTCAAAGTACCTACAAGAATTATTGACCGTGTTATGGATAACTACTATGTTGGGGATGGAACTGTCCATCCTGGTGATCATTTACTCTTTATACACGAATTATGCGGGTTGTGCAAGTGTGCAGATATTACTATAGATCAAGTTAAGAAGAACTTATTCTCATTATCACTAAAAGGAAGAGCTGAGGAATGGTATAAGTTGTTGAAGAATGATCAAGCTCTAGAATGGGAGGAAATAGTACCTCTCTTTTATTCAAAGTTTTATCCTCCTAGTGAGATTCATAAAGATCGGAATCAAATATACAACTTTTGGCCTCTTGATGGAGAGAGTACAGCTCAAGCTTGGGGGAGATTGAAGTTACTAATGCTCAAATGTCCCATTCATGAGCTCCCCAACAATATTATTATCAACAACTTTTATGCAAGGCTTCCTCTACATGACAAGGATTTATTGGATGCTTCTTGTGCTGGATCATTCACTCGCATGGAAAAAGAAGCTAAATGGGATCTTCTGGACCGTATTCAAGACAATGCTGAAGCTTGGGAGAATGACAAAGGTAGAAAGTCAGGTATAAATTATGATTATGAATGCATTGAATCTTTTATGGGAACTGATGACTTTCAGAATATTAAAAATGCTTATGGTCTAGACTCTCAAGCTATTGCTTCTTATTTTAAGGCTTTTTCTTCCTATATTGAAGTGCCTAAAAAGAAGTGGAATAAGTATCATGAGCCTTATAAAGATGTTGCTAAGAGTGTTCCTGCAAGAAATACTGAAGTTTATACTGCTAAGCATGTTTTACCGAAACCTTATATTGAGAAAATGCCTTTTCCAGTTAAGGTAAAGGAACATTCTATGATAGCTAGTATGTTTAATGAAAGTACAAGTAAAGCTGCTGAACCTGATAAACAAATGGTTGATGAACCTATAATAGCAAATGTGAAAGACTTTGTCACTAAATATGAAAAAGAGGGACACACTATCCTTTGTAAGGATACCTCTAATATTGTTTCACATAGTAATGTTATGAGAGCTAGTATTCCTATGTTTTCTGTTAGAATAAGTGATCATTGCTATGATGGTACTTGTGATAGCTATATTGTTAAGTTTATGCATGATACTGAAAGTTATTATGAGAGAGGGAAAAGTGTTCTTATGCATCTCAATAATCTCAAGTTTCCTTGTTTTATGCTGAAAGTTTTTATGTTACACTTCTTTTCCCTTCTTATGCAAGTTGCCTCTGGTTTCAACAACTTGTTTGTTTACAAAATTCCATTGCATAGGAAGTGGGTTAGACTTAAATGTGTGTGTGTGTTTTTGCTTCTTAATGCTCTTTTTCACTTCAATTCATGTTCCTGAGTGAGCATCTTCAAAATTATCTAGCCCATTTTAATGGCTATAAAGAAAGAGCTTTCTGGGAGACAACCCAATTTATTTTTCTTTCAGTTTGTTTTTGTTTCTTTGAGTCTTTGAAGTTATTACTTCGGTAATAACCGCTCCTTATCCGTTTTGTTTGGTTTTTGTATCAAGATCAACCTCTAATGAGAGAGAAGTAATATTTGGGGAAGTTGCTGCCCCAAAACAGATTTTTGTGCTTCACCGTAAAAATTCGTGAGAGATCTCTATATGTCGGATTGATGTTTAACTTTCGTTAGTTTTGCACTTTTTGATTTGAGCAACAGAAGATTTTCGAAACAATTGATCTTTACCTGCTGGTCTGTTTTGACAGATTTTGCGACTCTTGCATTTGCTTCTTTATTCGATTTCCTTTTTGAATTCTTTTTAGGTTTTCGGAAGGAGTTGCTACAGTAGCTTATGTTTTGATGGTTTTCAGTTGAAGTTGGACTCAAAAGGTTTTATCACTTCACTTATACTAATGTTGCTAATGAGAACTATGTGAAGTTTTGTGTGAAAGAAATTTCCAGGAAGTGGAGAAAATGGTGTAATAAGGAAGAGAAGGGTTTTATGACTCAAGTAATAAGTGTATGAAGATGAAGATATTGATGTTATTCAAGTGATGACTCCGAAAGAATCTACTAGATACCAAATTCAGAGACCTATAGAGTCCGTTTTCAAATAGGTAACAGTTCTGGTAAGAAAAGTTCCACGAAAATACTATCCAACTATATTTTTGCAGTTTTCAGTCAATAAGGAAAGCTACGAAGCGAAAAGGGGACGGAAACGAAGCCAGGGTGGCTCACACCACCCTGTGGCGCGGGCCCACCCTTGGTCGCGCCACCAGGTGGTGAGTCCACCCCGGACTACGCCTCCGACTCGTTTTCTCCCAGTACCTTCCTTTTGATATGAAACTTCGTAATATATAACCCACCGGATCCCCCGAGGTTCGTATAGCGTGCTTTCGTCGTGTTTTTGTTTCGGTCTGTTTCTGCCAGGACATACTCTTTGAAGGCTTCGAAGCACAATGGTGTCTGCCAAGGATAAAGGGAAGGAGCCCATGGAGGAAGACCTCCAAGACCCCGAGAAGGAGAAGGAGATCGAGAGTGAAGGTGAAGAGGAGCAAGGCCAACATCCGCATACCGGCACTACCATTGCAAGCATTGGAGTGGTGGCAAATCCAGCCATTGGAGGGAAGCCTCCTCATCACCGTTCAGATCCTTGGTCACTTCCTCCACGCACCAAGAATCCTTTCCATACCCTTATCCATGAGCATCAATATAGAATATGCCCAAAGGGAAATTACCCTCCAATTGGGATTTTCCTCGTTCTAGCCATGCAGGAAAAGAAGACTTCAAGGAGGAAGAGTGGGGAAAGAATCACAAGAGCTGGGATCCACAAACTGAAATGATCATGAGCCGTATTGAGCACAACTCGGAGTTAATTCGTACTCTCACTTTCGAGATTGAGGACTTGGGGAAATTGATCAGAGAGCTCATCGAGAGGATACCACCACCACTGAAGGAGTAATTCGCATCAGGTTTGGCATCCCTTTGGTTTGTTCCAAGCTTGGGGGAGTGCCACGGTATCACATCACTATCTTCTATCTTTTTGCCTTATTAGTAGAGTCATATCATGAATAGAGGAGTTATTATGTAGGATGGTTTGCATTATGGAAGTGTCCCCTCTCTAGTTAGATATGTATCCTTTGGTCTGAGTTACAGTTATGGAATATTAATGAGAAGTTCTATCATTCACTCTTTTGCATAGCTTATATTAGTTTTCAATTCGTGGTTATATGATTGATCTTGTTGTTAGTATTGGTATCACTTTGGGATCACTGAGTTAATTTAGTTGGTTTTGGCAAACCTGTCTCGGTTAGTAGCAACACTATTTTTTAAGAGTTGAATGAAAAAGATAGAAGTACTCTAAAGAAAAATAATTTCATCATCTTTCTTTCTTGATTAGCTCATAAGTTTAGTATTCTCTAGTTAAGATCTTTTGTGCTTCCAAGGAAGATTGCATGTTTGTCTTTATCATTTGTATGTTTGTTTGTTTCCTTCAACTCTTGTACTTGCTACCCAACCTTGCTAGCCAAAAACCTGTACTGAGAGGGAATTATTCTCGTGCATCCACTCCTTTAAACCAAAACCTTTGCCATTTGTGTCCACCATACCTACCTAGTAGCATTATTGCTATTCCAACTAAATTCTTGTTTTATCTACCTCCCGAATTAAACTTGTTATGTGAAAATTAGTGACTAAAGCTCTCACAAACTTGATGGCACACCACTTAATAAACTTGAACCATTGTGCTCACCTATGTTGCGTATATGCTCGCGCTTTGTAAGTTGTGAATTAGCAGAACCATGCTGTCATGGGGAATGCTTTCAACATTGCACTGGTACTTTGTACCAAGTTGATATCATGTTCTTTTGTCTATGGATGTCGTCGGTGTGAAATGAAAGGGGAGCTTGTAAGTCCATGGAGTTATGCATGTGTGTTAGAGAAACGCCCGGGCCGCTGGTCTAATCCATGCTGACATGGTGGAAACCTGCAGCGTAACCATAACGAGTATCTATGAAGCATTCTTCTTATAAAAAAAGAGTCCTATATTGAGAAAAAAGAGAAAAAGAAAAAAAGAGATATATGAAAAGAGGAAAGAGAGAAAAAAAGCACCATATTCCCATGGTAAATAAGAAGATTGCTGAGATACTTGTTGTCTACTTGCCTTGTCATTTTGATATGGGGATTCTTCCGTATCATCGTGCAAGGGGTACCTCGTTGGCGGTTCTCAATGATACCCATATGCTTACGATGACAAGAACTTACCGGTGACTAAACTTGAGTAGCATGAGGAGCGGCCCTCGTATTCAAGGGACATGAGATTCTCGACTTACAACTTGTCAATGCATATCCTCATATTTGATCACTTTAACCTTAATCACCTAAAGATGCCTATGATAGGGGCAATGAGAGCTGAAAGCTAGTAAGTATCATAATTTTTGGGATCTCTTTATGAGACTTGCAATCCCTGCTTCCCTCTTTGAAGGGCCTTTCTTTTACTTTGTAGTTGAGTCAGTAAACCTACTCCCTTCTATCTCAGCAAGTATTTTGAGTTGTTGTGTTTCATTCATTCATACGATGATTTATTCACTCATGTTTCTTATGTTCCTTGTTTTGCACATTGCTCTTATCTTGATGTTTACTACTTTGAAAGCTATCATTGAAAAAACAGCTATTTGTGAACTCCAGCAAATTATCAACTATTCTTCGACCAAGAGCTAAGTTTGCCATTACCAATTATGATTCACTTTATGTATCTTTATTGTGTTTCCTTTACTCATTACAAGTTGAGTTATATAATAGTGAGTTGTCTTCTATTATGATCTATGTATTTGATGAATGTGGTGCTTCTTGTCCGTATTCTTTAACGACTCTTCACTCCATAAACCTGAGGCCATGTTTATTGAGCTCAGTTTCACTTGGGGACAAGCGAAGTCTAAGCTTGGGGGGAGTTGATACGTCCATTTTGCATCACTATTCTATGTCTTAATTCACTATTATTCATTGATATATTTCATATTGAGAGGTGATACCTATGTTATTTCATCTATTTTTGCATGGTTGATGACTTTTGGAGCATGGACCGCTACAGTCAGGATTCTGATGGAAAAGGTGCTGTTTGGAGGCAAAATTTGCGAAGATCAGAAAATCCGGGAAAATATACGGAAAATCCTATTTTTCAGAAGACTAAGGATGCTAGAAGACGGAGTGGAGATGGGCCATAGGGGGCCCACACCACCCCCTGGCGCGGGCAGCCCTAGGCCACGCCAGGAGGTGGTGTGGCCACCCTGACCCACTCCAACCTCTCCCCTCTGGCGTATATCATCCTCCCGAAACCCTAAGACTCGGGGAGCGACCACAGAAAGATTCCGCCGCCTCTGTGGGGCAGAAAACACCGAGAGAGAAAGATCTCTCTGGTAGACAGATTTCTGCCGGGGGAATTCCTTCCCGGAGAGGGAGATCATCGCCATCAACACCACCATCAAGCTGGACTTCATAGGGATCATCATCATCATCACCATCAGCATCCTCATCACCATCTCCATGTTGCTGTAACAATTGGGTTGAATCTTGCATAGTTCATAGGGGAAACTTTCCCGGTATTGATTACTCTTTGTAGTTGATGCTATTGAGTGAATCGTTGAATTATTGTTTATGTTCAGATTGTTATACATCATTATTCCATCTCTGATCATGATCCATATGATGTCTTGTGAGTAGTTCGTTTTGTTCTTGAGGACATGGGAGAAGTCATGTTGTTGGTAGTGGAGTTGTGTTGAGAAAGATTCAATAGTTTGATATTTAACTTGTGGTGTACTTCTTCTAGTGGTGTCATGTGAACGTCGACTACATGACACTTCACCTATATGGGCCTAGGGGAATGCATTGTGTATTTGGCTACTAATCGCAGGGGTTGCCGGAGTGACAGAAACCTGAACCCCCGTTAGGAAACCATTGCACAAGGGACGTAAGGGTCTTAGAGTTTAAAGCTGTGGTTAGGTTTCTACCTTAATTACTTTCTTGTACTTACGGATGTTTGCAAGGGGTATAATCACAAGTATGTATTAGTCTTGTATGGGGCGGTACATTAGCACAGGTTCACCCACACAACACTTAGCAAGCTAGAGAAGATTGATCAACTATATGAAGCGAAAGCACTTGACAGTCTTCCCATGTGTCCTCGAGAACGTTTGGTCATCTTAAGTAATACAACCGGCTTGTCCTTTGCTGCATAAAGGATTGGGCCACTTGCTGCATTTATTCCTACTGTCTTTTATTTACTCATACTTTGTTTACTTGCTTTATCGAAAACCCCTAAAAATCCGTTTGCTAAGTATTTGCAGAGAATTCCTGATCCATACCACTAGCCGGCACCTTCTGCTCCTCGTTGGGTTCGACACTCTTACTTATCCAAAATACTGTGATACACCCCCTATACTTGTGGGTCATCACATGACTATGGCAACATCATGACAATCAAATAATTTCACATGCTCAACATTATGCAAAGGCAAAGTATCACATGGAAATACCAATGAGTCATATGTGATATCACAAACATCATCGATAGCATGCCAATCATGACAAATCATCATGTCCAATAGTGGGATCATGGCATCATCAACACCCATATTGTTACCTTGTTCATACCTCTCATATGAAGTGGGTGTTGTGGTAGCATTGGCCTCCATGTGGGCGACTTCTTCATCATGTATGGGGATGGCATCATCTTCATCCACCATGTTCATCTTCTTGGTTGGAGGCATCATCATCTCCAAGCTTGGCGCTTCTTCATCCATGGAACCTAGAACATCATGAGAGTACACACTAGAGGTAGAGGGTATGTTGTTAGAAATCAAAGTGGTCTCACATGACATATCAACTACCACTCTCAACTCACTCGGTGTATCACACATGCCCTCCAAGTGGAAGCACTCAATCTCACGTATGGTGGAGTCACTCATCTAACTCTTGTTTTCACTCAAGTGGGCTAAGTGGCTCTCATACTCACATGGGATTGGTACCACATCATCACTCAAGCATGTAGGGATAGGCTCGGTTCTCTCAACTCCATGTGCCTCCTTTGGTGAAGGGGAAGTCCCATGCTCACCATTCTTGACCTTGTCATCGCCATCTTGCACCTTGGCTTGTGTAGTCCTCTTGACATACTCGTCCAACTTGGCGAAGTAGAGATCTTCGTGTTCCTCATCCATGAAGTTGCATGCGTCATGTATGACGTCAAGTTTGGGCATTGAAGCTTGATGGCGTGGAGGAGAGCTTGCTCTTGGTGATACTTTGGTGGTGGCACGAGTAGTTGAAGGTGCCTTATGATGGTGTCGATGGAGGTCATTCGCGTGCCTTGCCAAAGGTTGATGTAGATGGCGCACTTGGTCATCCACATGACGTTCGTGACGATGCTCCTTGTCCTTGGCACTCTTCTAGGCGAGGCGTTGTAATGAGTGCAAAGCATCATTAGTCTTGGCCATCATGCTCATGGTTTTGGCGAAGTCGTTGTCCATGTCGTGCTTGAAGTTGTCCATTTGATGGTGGACATTGGTGCTCTTGAGGTGGGGGCTCCGTCTTGGTTGACGCGACTTGAGGAGCTTGTCGTTGTCGTTCTTGAAGTCTTCCATGCTTGGGGAGTTATTGTTGTTGTAGAACTCCCTATCACCCAAGCATGTGAAGTCATTGTCGGTGTAGTGCTCCATCATGTCATCCATGCTTGTGGAGGCGTAGGCATGGTGGATCATCATGGATTCTTCATAGATATCATCCTTGGTTCTGGAGTTCCTAGACATGCTTCACAAGACCAAGTGGTGTATATGGAAGTGGTAGAGGGGTTAGGGATGCAACGTCAAACCTTACTTTACCTTGGAAGATAGTATCGTGCAAGTGGCAACACTTGAGAGCAATCAAAACCAAGCAAAGTGAAGTTCATGCAGAACACCAAAACCAACTAACCACTAAACACACACACACACACACAAAGCTTATGGTGGATAGGTATGAAATGTGGCGTGTCCAAGAACAATCCGAAATCAAGATATTGTAATGGCAAGTAAAGAACCACGATGATCACAAAGCCAACAAGTCAATCCACAAGATAGGAATTATGTACAAGGAAACACACACGGTGGGATAAATGGGGCTTGTGCAACGGAGAAAGTGAGCTAAGAACCAAATGATTACCTAGCGAAGACTATAATCTCGTGTCGCACAAGTGCAAGGAGAGACGCTAGTTCGATTGCAACAAAATCGTGGGCTATAAGATATGCACAATAAGTACCACCTATTTGATGTTCATCGAGCTTGCGCTTCCTATTCTATGAGGCACTTGTTTCTTTCTTTCTCTTTTCTTCTTTTTCTTTTTCTATTTTTTTCTCTTTTCTTTCTTTTCTTTTTCACTTGCCTCTTCTTTGTGCCAACAACTATACAAGATAACTATATGAGATAGCGCGCTCACAACTTTTGCTCGGAATTCTACAAGGTATCAAATGTGCATAGCCCAAGAAATCATAGGAGGAACTAGTCTCAATAGGTGTTTGTTGAATGCAAAGATAGTGTAGCTCACAAAGGGAAGCAAGTGGGGAGAAGTCGCGGAATTTTTATACCTTTCGTCGCCGATCTTCACCCTTTATTGGTGGATTCCGCCTTGCTCACGGAATTTGGATGGAGTAGATAGCATGAACCACGTATATGATGATGTAGAGCTCCCTCTCCTCTTCAAAACGATCTAAAGAACACCAAAATCCGAGTTCATATGCAAAAGTTATGCTCAAAACCATGAAGCAGATTTGCTATCAGCTGTGGGGGCGGAGACTTTGCGAGAAACTCCGGTCTGGGGGCCGGAATCTTCGGTCTGGGCCGGAATCTCCGGTCCGGGGGCCGAAATCTCTGGTCCGGAGGTTCCAGGACATGTAGAACTCGTCCGGTACGCGATTTTGGCGGAAAAACTCGAACCAAAACACTAAATTGATGGGGGAAATCAAGGAATTAGGCCATGGGAACGTAGGGGAAGGTAGATCAACAAGTTTAGCAAGTAATCCACGGATCAAAACCTACCAAAATACACTCAAATCACAGATCGATCCAAAACACGAATTGGGGCTGTTTTTGGTGGAATTTTCGAATTTGTGGGGAAAAAGACCAAATCGAGGAGAAATCCGTGGCAACCAAAAGCTGCTGATACCAAATGTTATGGGGTAACCCCATGGGTGGCCCGATCTTTACGGATCTCGTGGTCAAATCGATGGGAAAGCGAGGGGAAAGGGAGAAGGTAGCGGAAGCGGACGCACATCTCACGAAAAACACGATGAACACACGCAAAACTCACACGATACAAGGCCGATTGCTCCTGCCGGTGGCCACCGGTCCGATAGAATCCTTGCAAGGAAAGATCGGTCAACGTGCTCCCTCGATCCCACGCGGAGAGAGAAGAACACCTTGGAGAGGGTCTTGACGTCTTGGCAAAGGGACACCGATGCCAAGGCCTTGTACAACGAGGGAGGCGCGATGCAAACTCCAACGAGGTGGTGACGATAGTCGATCCCCTTTGGTAGAAGGGGATGAGGCAAAACTAGAGATTCTACAAAGAGGGTTTTCTTTAGTCTATCATCTATGCATAGGGTTACATGAGGGGGTGGGTGCACTATATATAGGTCAGCCACTAGTTCAAGGGTACTTTAGGAATAAAAGGGGAAAGTCTGGGCGGACTAAGGGGTACATGGGCCAAAGGCCCAGCTGGCGGCGTGCAGGCCCATGCGTTCAGGCCGGAGACTCCAGTGTGGGGTCTAGAGACTCCGGTCTATCTCCGGTGTCATCTCCGGAGGGTCCTTCTGGCTGTCCTCGAGCTCGATCTGGGGGTTGGTCTGGAGATAGGTTCGGAGACTTCGGGGTCTGTATGCCGGAGACTCCGGTGTGGCCGGAGACTCTGGTGTGCGTAGGCCAGAGACTCCGGTGCTCCAGCTGCTGCTTCTTCCGTCTTCTCTTCCAAGCCTCCATCTTGTCGGGCTTGGTGCTCCAGGCTTCCTCCCATGCCTCTGTATTTGTTGGTGTGAACCTATCATGGATGTGGGACGGAGTATGAGTAGTATACCATTCAATGGGGTAGGAAGTGGGTTCGCCTAGAGGAACGGATTCACCTTTGGAGTCCATGACGACTTGGCATAAGTTGGAGACCACGATGTGGTAACGACCGAAGGTCGGGCTACATCACATACTCACCATGCATCTAGTTTACACTTGCCATGACACTAATGGTGATGTGCACAAGACACTAATGGTGATGTGCACAAGAAGAGATACATCATGATGGATGATGTGTTCCTCTACCACGCACACATGTTCTTCCTTTTGTGTTTGATGTGTGTAGGTACCTGCACTACAATGTCAACCTCGGTTGAGCACGAGTTCACAAAAAGATCTCTAGAGAGCATCCAACAAGTGAGTTCAAGATCGAACACAACTCTGATACCTTTTGCATGCTTTGCATCTATCATGTTGAAAAATTGCTCTTTCATATGGTTAGCTTGCAAGCATGTTGATGGTATTATTTCACCTTGTGACAATCATGTTTCATTGCTATTGGATATTGCTGATTTGTGTGTTGCAACAAAAATGTTGAACAATTTCTCTTTCCGATATTTTGTGTGTAACCATAACACCATTTTGAGCATGTATTGTCACGAGAGCTTCCAAGTACCTCTTATAGTTGTTGCAACAAACATGAGGACCACTTGCTCTTTCATTTGGTTTGTTTGCAAACATGTTTTTGCTTCCGCTCGTGATACACATACTCCCTTGATCTTTGCTTTGGATGATTTGTGTGTGGTATCCAACATATTGAACAATTTATCTTTCCAATAGTTGGTTTGCACACATAATGATGTTGTTTTGGATAACTTTCCTCATGTGTTTTTGCCAAATTATCCTATTCTTGCATCAAAGATGTTGATCAATATTTTAGTCAATTGCTTTGAGTGCCACACTAAGACGTTACATGGAGTTTTTGATTTCCCACATTTGGATGGTGTTCAAACAATTCCCATGCATTGTGACCTTGCATATGCATTTAGTTTGCTATACTTAAGGTGTGCTAATAGTGTTGTGAACAAGAATGGACATGCCACAAATGACATGCTCCTCTATCACGCATGGAAATATTTTGCTTAGTCTTTGTTGTGTGAAGGTACAATTGCTTATGTGCCAACCTCTATGGACCATAACTTGACACGACGAACCGAGAGAGTTACCTATGGCTTCCCTTCAACGAGCTATCTCTACAACATAAGGTGACTTCTGATAGGGGTCAAGCCGATGATCCTTGATTTTTGTCCCGATCTTTCACAGCGAGTAACCTGGATAATAATCCTTCCAATAACGCCGATGAACGTCACCTGAAGAATAGGAATCAATCCAGCAAGTAACATGATGAAGATCACCACGCCTCAAACTTGAGCACGACAATCCTTGATGAACACAAGAACCTCCGCAGCAATAATTTGATAAACGTTATCACCGTCCCCGGAGGGATGATACATGGTGGAGCACAATAGTTTATAGACTAAACAACTAAACTCCCCCAAACCCTAGGCGGCTGGCTCATTTATATAGGAGGCCTGCAACTAGTCGGTTGGATAGACCCAAACCGAACACACAACGGACTCGAACCTAACCTAGACTCGGACTCAATAACATAGCAATAATATTTGACACAACCTTAGACTTATCTGATGCAGCCCGTCCTACGGACGCTCCTACATCTACACCACCAAGTCCCCCAAGTGGACCCATGACTCGTGCTCGAGCCAAGCTTCTCCAAGCTAAGGTGAATTCGCTCTTGTACTCATGTGACTTCGATACACCCCTGGATGGCTTGCTACTTCATGCCCCGACACTATGCATCATCAGGTATGAAGACACGAGCCAGAAGAGCGACGCAGTAGCCAACAGCTGCCAGGAGACCGCGGTACTACCGGCCCCTGGAAGCGGAACTACCGCCCAAGCGGTACTACCGTTCATGGATAGCGGTACTACCGTTCATGGATAGCGGTACTACCGCCCCAGGCAGAGAGATGGAACCGAACCCCCAGATCCAACCGGTACTACCACACTCAGCAAGCGGTACTACCGCGCGCACCTAAAGACTCACACCAAAGCTTCTGCCCGCCCCGGTACTACCACACCATTCAAGCGGTACTACCGCGTCTGACCTGTACTACCGCTCAACCGAGCAGTACTACCGGACACCCCAGGGCCTGCGTGCTCCAGCTCGGCCATTTGGCCTTGTAACGCCCCCTTTTGATACTTTAGTTGCCTAAACTTGTGGCTGGCCTATATATAGGCCCCCACCTCTATTGTAAACCCTAGGCATAATATTTGGAATTAGTGGAAACCCCTTGTGGATCTATCTAATTCTTGCCTCATGCTCCTTTGACAAAGGAGCACCAAATATCCCAAACCTCGTTGGAGTTTGCATCGTGCCTCCACGTTGTACAAGGCCTTGGCATCGGTGTCCCTTTGCGAAGACGTCAAGATCTCACCAAGTCTCCCATCTCGCCGTGCCGGTTCGAGAGAGAGTCCTCCGCCCGACGCCGATCCTAGGGATTGCGCCGGACCGATCACCGCCAGCGTGAGCTATTGGTGTGTATCGTGGTTTTGCGTGTGTGTGTTCATCGCGTTCTTCGGGCGTGAGTTCGTCGTGTTCACCCTTCCCTCCTTCCCCCGCACTCCACCCTCGATTTGAGTGGGAATCCTGAAAGATCGGGCCACCCTAGAGGTTTTCCCTCAACATATTGGTATCAAGAGCTTCGTTGCTCACGAATTCCCCCATAATTTTTTCTTCTATCCACCAAAAATTTCGAAAATCCCCCCCAAAAAAGAGCCCCAAATTTTCCTTCGGATCGATCTCTGGATTTGGTGCGTTTTTCGTGGTTTTGGTCCATAGATCTGTTGCGTGGGGTATCGATCGACCTTCCTTGTGTGTCCCTAGCCCCAATTTTGTTAAGTTTTTCGCCAATTTGAGGAGTTTTGGGCCATTTGTGCGTTCAAGTTCAAGATCCACGTGCCTAGGAATCCGCGAAGCGGTACTACCGGCTGTTCACAGCGGTACTACCGGTCACCGGTACTACCAGACTTTTTGAGTGGTACTACCGCACCTGTCAGACAAGAAATTTTTCACCCTCATTTTTCTTCGCTAATTTTAGTTTTGGCTTGTTCGTGTTTCGCGTGCGTGTCGCCCAACTAACTTCAAGCTTCCGCAACAATATTCACATCCCGCGCTCATCGACACCGCGACACCGAACACCATCCCAACTACCGGTAGCAAGTCGTCAACAATACTGAAGGTATAACTTGCTCCACCTTGTTAACCCTTCTTCCTTGTGTGTATCTATCCTATGAGAGCAGCTCATTTTGTGTTTGCCTAAGCATTGTGCACTTGTCCTTGGAAAGTGAGAGTGTGAGAGCAAATACAAGAGTTAACATAGTAGTATAGAAAGGGAGAAAAAGAATCAAAAAAAAGAGAAAAAGAAAAAGCAAAAGAAAAATAGAAAGATACAAAGTCTCCCAATACAAAGAGAGTCTCAAGCTTGTAAGCAAAGAGAGAAAAAGAGCACGACCAAGGCAAGTGCACAAATCCGTTGCTTATTTCTCTTTTGACGAACGAGTTGTAGTCTCTCCTTGTGTTGGCACGACACCGAGCGTAGTCTTCGTTAGGACCTTTTGTGCTCATTTTCATAGTCATGCTAACCACACCCGTCTCCACATGTGTGTATCTTTGTGTTTTGTAGGTCGTTTCCTTTTTGCTTTGATCTTTTGGTTCTCTACCACGTTTGACAATAACCTTTTCTTTGGATCATTTCGTTTGGTTTTCCACAACCCTAACCTTCCACCCACAGCTTTTGAGAGTTAGTTCTTTCTTTAGTGTGAGTTTTCTTTGCGATTCCACTTTGCATGCTTATAACTCTCACTTGTGGTTTCTAGTCCGGTGCAATCCCCAAGGTGAGGAACAAGGCTAACACCACCATATTCCACCTCCATATACAATACTTATGTGTTTTGCATGATGGATAGGCACGGTGAGTCAAGCCAACCACCTCCTCAACAAGAAGAACATGGACCATACATGATGCGTGCAAATCACTTCATCGTCCGCCAAGAGTTCCGTGAACGTTGCCAAGCCCTTGAGACGTGTCAAGATGAACAATTTGGTGAGACGCAAGCCGAGTTCAAGAACATCGACAACCGCTTCGATGGCCTAGAACGACAAATGCACGCAATGCATCACAACTTTGGCCATCAAAATGAAGCGCTTCAATGCTCCATCGCCGAAACAAATGATAATCTTCGACACCTAATCGACGGAATGGCAAGACCACGTTCACGTGCTTCAAGCTCTTCAAGTTCTTCGCATCGTCATGTTCCTCTCCAACAAGATCTTCGTACAAGTGCTCCAACACGCAATGATGCCCCCGTGGTTGAAGATGGAAGTTCCTCCAACTACATACCTTCGCCACGGCATGCCGCAACGTCAAGCTATGACGATGACCTCTCTTCAAGGCCAGGAGCAAGGCAAGAAGCACACCGTCATCACGCAAGGGCATTAGTGATACAACACGAGCAACCACAAGAAGAACCGCAAGTGCAACCGCAAGTCTACCACCATCGACCGCGACACATACTTGACACAACAAGTGATGACTCCAATTTGGAGAATCAAGCTCGTCATCGACGTGAAACCCTCCAAGATCCTCCTCCTCGTCATCAACGTCATGCATGTCCACACCGACACCATGGTCATCACGAGGCACCTCCTCCACCACAACAAAACTTGGAGCGTCAAGTGGTACAAGTTGAGTGATGCCCACCACGTCAAGAAGCTCAAGACCATGATCTTCGCCGTGAGGCCCATGTGCCTAACCAACATCACCAACTGAGGAACGAGCCTCCTCTTCGTCATCAACCACGTCATGAGGCTCCACATCCTCAACAACCTCATGGGGCCCAAGTGCCTCAACACTGTCAACAACCGCGCCAAGAGCAAGAGCAAGCGCCTCAACAACAATATCAATAGCAAGCTCCGCAATAAGGACACGAGAACCAAGTTCCACCTCCCTAACTAAAAGATCGTCAACAAGGTCACCAAGCTCATCGCAATGACCGCAATGATGAAGAAACTTTTGGCAAGCTCAAGTTCACAATGCCCAAGTTCACCGGATCCAATGACCCCGAAGAATACCTCTCGTGGGCACTCAAAGTCGACAAGATCTTCCGCATGCACAATTATAGCAACGAGAAGATGGTCGCCATGGCTTCGCTTGAGTTTGATGATTACGCCAACCTTTGGTGGGAACAAGTTCAAGTTGCTCGTGATGCAAGACAAGAGCCGCCAATCACAACTTGGCATGACATGAAGGATCACATGAGATCTTGGTTCGTCCCCGCGCATTACACGCTCGACCTCTTCAACAACCTTCAATCGCTTCGTCAAGGAACAAAGACCGTGGAAGAGTACTTCAAGGAAATGGAACTCAACTTGATTCGCGCCAACATTGATGAGCGCATGGAGCAAACTATGGCACGCTTCCTTATTGGGTTGAACCACCAAATCAAGCGCATCGTCGAGTTCCAAACATACAATGACATGGTTGAGCTTGTGCACATCGCAACAAAGGCTGAACGTCAAGTGCAAGAGGATATCAATTCCAACAAGCCCAAGACGTACTTCACCTACAAGCAAGCTTCAACCGCTACACCAACAAGTTTCAATGGAAGCTCCTCAAGTACCTCCAAGCCTTCCTTCAAGCCCACACTTCCTCAAGGAAAATTACCCCCAAGTGGCAAACAAGCAAAGAGTGATACACCTTTCAATGGTGAATGCTACAAGTGTGGAGGCAAAGGACACAAGTCAGTCAAATGTGGAAACAAGAAAGTATTGCTCATCCACGACAATGGCGAAGAAGTGTACTTGAGTGAAGATGAATTTGATTCCCGAGTCAAGGAAGCAATGGCAAGGCAACGTGTGGAAGATGATCAAGAGCTCCTCATGTGTGAACATGACGCAAGTCCATCGCTTGTCGTCACAAGGATCTTGACCACTCAAGCACAAGAGCATGAAGACCAACGCTCCAATATCTTCCAGACACGAGCCAGCATTAATGGCAAATATATCAAGGTGATCATTGATGGAGGGAGTTGCCACAACCTTGCTAGCACCGAGTTGTGTGAGAAGCTTAACCTCAACCTCCAACCGCAGAAGCACCCTTACCACGTGCAATGGCTAAGTGACCAAGGGTCCCTGAAGATCAAGCATACAGTATTGGTCTCCTTTGCCATTGGTCCTTACAAAGATACGGTAGAGTGTGATGTGGTTCCTATGACAGTTTGCCACATGCTTCTTGGTCGACCATGGCAATTCGACAAAGCTGCTCAACATGATGGTCGCACCAATGTATACACCTTCAAATGGCTCAACAAAACATGTGTTTTGCAACCGATGACTCCTAGCCAAATAATTGCGGATAATGCTAAGGCTTTAGCGAGGACATAAAATCTTTGTATGCTTCCGACCCATTCTTTGAACCAATTTTCGCAAAGTGCTCCAATGACAAAGCAGTTTATGATTTCTATTTGCATAAGGGCTTTCTTTTTAAACAAAACAAGCTATGCATTCCGAAGTCGTCGCTTCAACTTTTGCTTCTCCAAGAATCTCATGGTGGAGGCCTTATGGGTCACTTTGGCCGTGACAAGACATTGGACATGCTCTCCACTCACTACTTTTAGCCCAAGATGAAGCGCGCCATGGAACGCTACGTTCAACGATGCACGACATGTGTTCAAGCTAAGTCGCAAGGTAACCCCTATGGCCTTTATATGCCATTGCCTATTCCTCATTGACCTTGGTCCGACATTAGCATGGATTTCGTGTTAGGATTGCCGAGATCTAAGCATGGTCATGACTCTATATTTGTGGTCGTGGATCGCTTTTCAAAAATAGCACATTTCATACCAGGCCATAAGACCGACGATGCTTCACATGTTGCAAATCTGTTTTTTAGGGCAATCGTTCGTCTTCACGGTGTGCCACGAACAATCGTCTCCGACCCTGATGTCAAATTCATGAGCTACTTATGGAATATCCTCATGGCCAAGCTCGGCGTCAAGCTACTCTTTTCATCCGCATCGCATCCTCAAACCGATGGCCAAACCGAAGTTGTCAACCGAAGCCTCGGAACTCTCCTTCGTGTGTTGATTAAGAAAAACCTCAAGGATTGGGAGGAATGCATTCCACATGCCGAGTTCGCCTACAACCGTGCCAAGCACTCAACAACCAAGCTGAGTCCGTTCACCATACCATGTCAAGGACCTTTCACCATACCATGGAGATGTTCAAGGTGATAACCATGAAGAGTCGAGGACGACTCTTTCCCAAGGGGGGAGCTGATGCAGCCCGTCCTACGGACGCTCCTACATCTACACCACCAAGTCCCCCAAGTGGACCCATGACTCGTGCTCGAGCCAAGCTTCTCCAAGCTAAGGTGAATTCACTCTTGTACTCACGTGACTTCGATACACCCCTGGATGGCTTGCTACTTCATGCCCCGACATCATGCATCATCAGGTATGAAGACACGAGCCAGAAGAGCGACGCAACAGCCAACAGCTACCAGGAGACCGCGGTACTACCGGCCCCTGGAAGCGGTACTACTGCCCAAGCGGTACTACCGCTCATGGACAGCGGTACTACCGCCCCAGGCAGAGAGATGGACCCGAACCCCCAGATCCAACCGGTACTACCGCACTCAGCAAGCGGTACTACCGCGCGCACCTGAAGACTCACACCAAAGCTTCTGCCCGCCCCGGTACTACCGCACCATTCAAGCGGTACTATCGCGTCTGACCTGTACTACCGCTCAACCGAGCAGTACTACCAGACACCCGAGGGCCTGCGCGCTCTAGCTCGGCCCTTTGGCCTTGTAACGCCCCCTTTTGATACTTTAGTTGCCTAAACTACCCCTGAACTTGTGGCTGGCCTATATATGGCCCCCCACCTCTATTGTAAACCCTAGGCATGATATTTGGAATTAGTGGAACCCCTTGCGGATCTATCTAATTCTATCCTCATGCTCCTTTGACAAAGGAGCACCAAATATCCCAAACCTCGTTGGAGTTTGCATCATGCCTCCGCGTTGTACAAGGCCTTGGCATCGGTGTCCCTTTGCCAAGACGTCAAGATCTCACCGAGTCTCCCATCTCGTCGTGCCGGTTCGAGAGAGAGTCCTCCGCTCGACGCCGATCCTAGGGATTGCGCCGGACCGGTCACCGCCGGCGTGAGCTATTGGTGTGTATCGTGGTTTTGCGTGTGTGTGTTCATCGCGTTCTTCGAGCGTGAGTTCATCGTGTTCATCCTTCCCTCCTTCCCCTGCACTCCACCCTCGATTTGAGTGGGAATCGTGAAAGATCGGGCCACCCTAGAGGTTTGCCCTCAACATTATCATTACATATTGTAGGTCGTCCTGGCATGCCAATCATCAATGGAATGCGCCTGCATCACCTAGCTTGGTGGAGTCCTTAAATTAGGCTTCACCTCCTCCTTCATGCCCATATCACCATCCCCCCTTCAAGAAGCGTTGTCCCTAACGCTTGCGGGTCGGGTCGGAAAGGTGGCGCGATATGAACAATCGCTTCACGCGTCTTCGCCATCTTCAAGTCTTGCTTTCCTTCCACTCCGCATCCTCCCTCTCGGCTTGCTTGACTTGAAACATCCCTTGGCGCCTGCACCTCCTTGCGTCTCCATACGAGCTTGGACCTAGGCGCCACCGTCTTCTTCTTCTCACTTCTTGTTGGAACCTGTGGTTGCTGAACATGGATCTTCTTTGCATGACATGGCATAAGATGAGTAATGCCTAGACCACACAACTGACAAAGATATCCATTCTTGCCTCTATGCATCCGCACAACTGTCCCAACAAAACGCCTCACACGTGTGCTAACAAAACTGCTCTTGTTACCCCCGATGCACCACATGCACTGGAACATCAGGAGCACAACTATCATCCGTCTGAACACCTGTGTCAACACAAACAACCTTCTGAACACATGCTGCAACATCCTTCCTCTCAGCAATAAGAGGATGCACTTCAGCTGGCTTGTCACTAATAAGTTCCACTAGCTTGTCATCTATAGGCATAGCTGAAGCAATATCAATATTGTCACATTGTGCATCATGCTCTCCATCCTGCACCTTAGCTAGCCCAGATTTTGGCGTAGCCTTGCGCACCTTCTCCTTATGTACCACCAGCTCTACATCAGACTTTATGTGATCATCCTGCATAGGCTTCAAAGTCTGTTGTTTGCCACCATGCACAAAAGAATATGTATTTGCTCTTCCAGCATGTGTAACGTTGCGATCATACAGCCATGGATGACCAAGTAACAGCCCACATACCTCCAATGACAACACATCGCACTCAATCTCATCAATATAATCACCAACTGTAAATGGCACACGCACCTTATGAGTTACCTTCAGCATATTACAGCTATTTAACCACTGTAGATGCTTAGGTTCAGGAATACGCCATGTGGACAACCCCAACGCTACCACCATTGCCTTGCTAATGCCATTAGTACAGCTTCCTCCATCAATAATCAACTTGCATGCTTTGCCTTTGATCGTACACTACGCCTGAAATAAATTCCAACGCTGGCCCTTGTCAACTATCATGCAAGCATCGCCTTGTACCTTGTTGAGTTGCAAATTCAGCCCACTCAATGGTACAACATCCTCCATGACATCCTTAACAACATCAGCCTTAACAGCATCAACCGCTAACGCTTCAGAAATCGTGGTTGCCACCTTGCTAACTGTTGGCAATGGAACAACTGTCAACTTCTCATGAGTAGTCACAGCCATCACAACCTTCGGTATAAGAGCTATACTCTTGCCAACATCCACTATCCCATTCACAACCTTGGGCGGCTGCTCGATTTCCTCCATATACGGTAATACGAAACCATGACGGAGAAAACTTGTGTAGTCCTCCCAAGTATGAGAAAAACCATCTATTTCAACCGCCTGGGACCACCAACTGTCTAACTCCTTGTCCACACGCCGGTGAGCAAGAACATACCCATCATACCCACTAAACTTGCCATTGTATTTGCGACATCGATGAAACCCCCTTTCCATGTGCCTTTCCCAATCTTGGTACTCCTCAACTGTCGCAAGTCTATGTAGGCACCATCTAAGCTCGAATGCGTCACGTGCCACTCCATCTAGGAGATTGAGATAGTCATTGAAAACAGCACTAGACTTTTTGCCATGTGTACACCTCAAGCCCAAAGTATCTCTTGGAAAAGAATCCATCATGTCCTATCTTATTCCATCACACAAAAATCTGTCAAAGATCCGGCCAAACTGATGCAACAAGTAGCTGTAGCACCAAAATCTGTATGCCTCGGAGCAGGCAAAATCTTAGCTATAGCACTTACAGGACCTTTTGCTTTACTGCACCTTGCCTTCCCAACTAAAACTCACGTCGTTTTTGTAATTTGACTCACATACGCAAGTGCAGATCGATCAGAATTTTTTTATTATTTTTGCAACTCTCACGTACGAGTTGGGCTCTTCTCACGTACAGAAGCCTGGCTGGTGCACGTATGTATTCTTCCGATCAGCTGAAACGATTGATCCCCTCAATCCAAAATAATGCCAAATCTACACAAAACTGATACGTATCAAATCTTTCTTCCAATTTTTTTGTGTCCACCAGAACGCACATCACACAAAATTGAATGGGTGAGGCACTGGGATCGATCCCGTGAGCACCCAGGTGCAGGGGGCTTAGCGATTCCAGGCGTGTGGGGCGATCCGGTTTCCTCCATTTTTTTCCTTTTGACCTGGACCGATCGAATCAAGTAGATCGGATCTGGAAAACGAAAACAAGAAATAGATCGTCAGGACTCTGGCCACGATCGGATCTGGAAGCCTGGGCTTTGTTAATTTCGATCGGTCACCACGCAGCCACGGAAAGAACTTCTCACGGTGACTGCAACGCGCCGCCAGATACTCTCGATGTGAAAACCAATCTAAAACCAATATGATCTATAAACTGCTTGTAGAAAAATAGTCCGCAGATGATCTAGAAACACGATGTGATGAACGAGAGCTCTAATACCACCTGATAGGGATCAAGACGATGATCCTTGAGTTTTGTCTCGATCTTTCACAGCGAGTAACCCGGATAATAATCCTTTCAATAACGCCGATGAATGTCACCTGAAGAAGAGGAATCAATCCAGCAAGTAACATGATGAAGATCACCACGCCTCAAACTTGAGCACGACAATCCTTGATGAACACAAGAACCTCAATAGCAATAATTTGATAAATGGTATCGCCGTCCCCGGAGGGATGATACACGGTGGAGCACAATAGTTTTTAGACTAAACAACTGAACTCACCAAACCCTAGGCGGTTGGCTCCTTTATATAGGAGGCCTGCAACTAGTCGGTTGGATAGACCCAAACCGAACACACAACGGACTCGAACCTAACCTAGACTCGGACTCAATAACATAGCAATAATATTTGACAGAACCTTAGACTTATCATTACATATCGTAGGTCGTCCTAGCGTGCCAATCATCAATGGAATGCGCCCGCATCACCTAGCTTGGTGGAGTCCTAAAATTAGGCTTCACCTCCTCCTTCATGCCCATATCAACTTCCTTCTACTTGAGGACTCATGCTGTAATCTTCATGAATTGACCACTCTTTGAGTATTGCTTCGCTTTTGTTTTGAGCTTTGTAGGCTTCATGGAAGGTAAAGGAACATTGAAGTGTTGTCAATTTAATCTTCCCGAGGATGGCTATATGGTGAAACCTAGGATCAAGAAGGTCTCTCAACATCCTCTTCTTAGTGATGAGCATGAAGAGTCCACGATGACTCATTTTGAAGGGGGGCTGATGCAGCCCATCCTACGGACGTCCCTACATCTGCAGCACCAAGTCCCCCAAGTGGACCGATGACTCGCGGCCAGGCCAAACTCCTAAAAGCTAAGGTTAAATCACTCCTCTCCTCGTGTGGCTTTGATATATCCTTGGATGGCTTGCTACTTCATATAAATACTCTATGCATTATTAGCTATGAAGCCCCCAATGCATCACCAAGCCCCCACAGATCAAGTACAAGGAGCAGGACGAGAAGAAGATGCTATTGTGGTTGAACACACCGGTGTCTCCGACCCTGAAGACCAGAATCTCTAGACCGTCACCCCGGAATCTCTGGCTGGACTCTGGACCAGCCCCCGGACCGAGGCCTGGGACAGTCTGAACACCGCTACGGAGACAGACCGGAGTCTCCTGCCCGACCAGAGTTTCTGGCCCTAGATACCGGAATATCCGGTGTCCACGACGCCGGGCATGTTAAGGCCTTTGGGCCTCCGGCCCGTGTAACCCCAAGGCTGTCTAGATTTCCCCCTTTTATTCCTAAAGTATCCTTGAACTTATGGCTGGCCTATATATAGTGCCCCCACCCCCACATATAACTCTAGGTCTAGATGATAGACTAAATAGACCCCCTTTGTAGAAAATCTAGTTTTGCCTCATCCCCTTGGAGGGAATATGCCCAAGAGGCAATAATAAAGTGGTTATTATCTTATTCCATGTTTATGATAAATGTTTATTTTACATGCTATAATTGTATTGATCGGAAACGTCAATACATGTGTGTTTAATAAACAAAAAGGGTTCCTAGTTATGCCTCTCTTATAGACTAGCTCGTTGATTAACAAGATGATCAAGGTTTCCTGATCATGGACATTGGATGTTGTTAATAACGAGGTCACAACATTGGTGGAATGATGTGATGAACATTCATCCGAAGTATAGCATTACGATCAAATTCATTATGTTTATATTGCTATAACATCATACGAAGTAATCTTTATCCTTAGACCATGAGATCATGTTAATTGCTAACACCGGAAGAGTATCTTGATAACATCAAACGTCACACCGTAACAGGGTGACTATAAAGATGGGTTCAGTGCTACGAATGTGTTATGTTGAGGCTCATGGATCAAGAGTAGAATTTGTCAATCCCGATGACGGATAGATATACTCTAGGCCCTCTCGGTGATATCACATTGAAATAGCTTGCAAGCAAGTGATGTGATCACTAGAATGTTATATCACGGGAACTAAGAAAAGAGTGCATGTCGGTAACGAGATCAAACTAGGTATGGAGATACCGATGATCGAATCTCGGACATGTAATATATCGCGAGACAAAGGGATTTAGTTACAAGCGTTAAAAGTTCTCACGATCACAGAAGTCATCGTTGAATGTGTAGGAGTCAGTACGGATCTCCAGGTCCCGCTGCTGATTATTGATCGGAGAGGGGTCTCCATCATGTCTGCATTATTCACGAACCGTAGGGTGACACACTTAAGGGATACCGACACCATTTGGAGCAAATATGTTTCAGATAAAGATTTAAGAAAGTGCTGGAATCATTTCAATAGACACCGAAACTGTTTCGGGTGAAATTGCTGAAATTGGTTCTGCATGTAATATTGAAATGTTGCAGGGGGTTTTATGTGAATGTTTGTTAATTAAAGTAATTAACAAAATTCTAAATAAAAATAATAAAAGAGTTTTATTAAATGAGAGAGCATTAAATTTGGAGAAATTTAATGCATTTAAAGTGGAGACTTTAAAAGGGAATGTGAAGAGGCATTTTAATGTGGAGGGGTTACCACCACATGAATGGAGGAGGTGAAGAGGCACCTCCTCCATGCGCCGGCCATGAAGGAGGGGCACCCCCCTCCTCCTATAAAAGGCCACCCTCTCCTCACTTCTCACACACACCTCCTTGTGAAGGATCTCTCTCTCCCTCTAGTATTATTCCCCATGGTCTCGGATTAGCGAGATACATGTTCCCAGTGGCTTTATCTGGAAAGAAGTTGCTGCTTCCGCTGCTTTGCTGGAGCGAGGGACAGAGGTTGTCGGGGTACCGGACGTGTGTGCGATCACGGATGCACCACTGCTTTGCGGTGCTGGACTTGGTGGTGCTGGAGCTAGATCTGAAGGACGTGCTGGAGCCGGACCTGCTCGGACTTCCTGATGATCTTGAGATCGGCAAGTGTACGACTACATCAACCACGAGTTCCTACTCGTTAAGAGAACTCGTTGTCTTCAAGGGTAAGTTCTCGTTGGATGTATGTCCACCCGTTGCTTTGTACCTAGTAGATAGATCTTGGCGTGTAGTTCACACCGTAAGAAAATTTTTGTTTTCTATGCTGCGGACCCAACAGTGGTATCAGAGCCTGATCTATGCGTAGGTGCTTTGCACGGGTAGTACACATATGTTTATATGTGGGCGATGATGATCATGTTATTGCATCTTCTATGTATTTTGGATATTGGTGGCATAGTGGGATGAAGCGGCCCGGACCAACCTTACATGTCATCGTACATGAGACCTGTTCCACGACTGACATGCAACTTGTTTTGCATAAGTGGCCGGCGGGTGTCTGTCTCTCCTACTATAGTCAATATCTGATTTACAACGAGTTGCTAATAACTTGGTTATCCTCGTTGTGGTTCATGTTCGTAGGTAAGAACGGTTCTATCTCCGAAAGCCCTAAGCCACGTAAAACTTGCAATTGATAAATTAGAGGCGTCTAGTTTAGATCGTTGTTGGGCTAGTGTATTGATATGGTATTGTTGTAAGTAGATGTATGATAGATACTCTTACAACACATTCAACGTGTAAGTTCCATAGACCTTGGCCTTACACACAAAGGAATGATAGAGATCATACCACGATGCAAATGATAGAGATCAAATGCATGGACCATATCATCTCACTTTACACATTAGATGTTAGCATCTTATACTGCTAGTTTGGCGCTTTTGGTAGCATTGTAAGATGATCCCTCATTTAGATATCAAGATATAATGTGTTCTTCCTTGAGTATGCACTGTTCTATGGATCGTGTTTCGAGACATCACGTGATGATCGGGTGTACTCGACTCTACGCTTTCATACAACGGGTGTAAGACAGTTTTACACACACGAGTACTAAGGTTCTTACTTAGCGAGCCTAGCATGTACAGACATGGCCTCGGAACACGGACCGAAAGGTTAAGCATGAGTCATATAGTTGATGTGATGCCCATATTGATGCTCGCCTTTGAAGCTACACCGACTCACGTGATGATCGGACTTGGTGTAGTGGATTTGGTTCATGTAATCACCAAAAAGACACGAGGGATGTCGTTTTTTGAGTGGGAGTTCATTTCTAATTTGGATTAGTCGAACTAAATTTGTCATAAACTAAATCGAAGTGAATTTGCATAATTTTTTGTAGTCATTGGCGTCTGTTCACTACATCAACTCAAAGGAATGTAAGTTCCATAGACCTTGGCCTTACACACAAAGGAATGATAGAGATCATACCACGATGCAAGTGATAGAGATCAAATGCATGGACCATATCATCTCACTTTACACATTAGATGTTAGCATCTTATACTGCTAGTTTGGCGCTTTCTATAGCATTGTAAAATGATCCCTCATTTAGATATCAAGATAAAAATGTGTTCTTCCTTAAGTATGCACCGTTTTATGGATCGTGTTTCGAGACATCACGTGATGATCGGGTGTACTCGACTCTACGCTTTCATACAAACGGGTGTAAGAAAGTTTTACACATGCGAGTACTAAGGTTCTTGCTTGGCGAGCCTAGCATGTACAGACATGGCCTCGGAACACGGACCGAAAGGTTAAGCATCAGTCATATAGTTGATATGATGCGCATATAGATGCTCGCCTTTGAAGCTACATCAACTCACGTGATGATCGAACTTGGTGTAGTCGATTTGGTTCATGTAATCACCAAAAAGACAAGAGGGATGTCGTTTTTGAGTGGGAGTTCATTTCTAATTTGGATTAGTCGAACCAAATTTGTCATAAATTAAATCAAAGTGAATTTGCATAGTTTGTTGTAGTCATTGGCATTCGTTTTCTACCTTATGCTTAGTTTTTTATTTGAGATGATACAACTATAGAATTCTGGATATTTACTTTACGAACTGGTATCGTATTGTTTTGAATGTCAATTTAAAGTTTATAAGTCCTATTGCAAACTTTCAGCAAACTCTATTTACTCCATGAAGTTTAATAAGTAGTATTAATCAAGAGTAAGAATTCCAATGTTTGTATCTAAAGTATCATGTTTGCCTCCATGATTATTGATATTCAAAAGTTGTTTTAATATCAAGATTATATTGGAGCTGAAAATTGTTTCAGAAACCATCATGTGTGAAAGATATTGTGATATCTGAAACAATGTTTTTGGTTGCATTATGATAGAGTATAATTTAGCAAAATACATGTTCTCATATTGTATGAGAATTTGTGAAGGTTGGAGATGCTAGGCATCCGAATCTACCAAAAAGGTTTTGGGAACTGATATTATACTCGCGATTCTTCCTTATAGGCTATAGTAGCTTGATCATGAAAGTTGTCATGATAAGGATGAATAGAAGATGTAAGCAAAATGTTCACTACACTAATAGATTACTAAAGAATGGATTTTTGAAAGAATGCCAAACATTTGATGATGGTGATCCACTTCAAAGTGCAAGTCCAAAGGTATTAGTATTTGACTATATACAAGCTTTGTACCATGTGTCATGTTGATGACACCACTATTGATGTTGATAGATTCTTTTAAAAGAAAAGGAATTGCTGAAAGAGAACCTATAAAATATTTGGCAGAAAATAAAAGGTTGGAGATGTCCAACTTGGGTATATAGAAGATATACATGTTATGGTTGTATTCCTTGCTTATTAAACAATGTGGTTCTTAGGTATTGGATACCGGTATTGGATACCGAATTGGTTGGTATGAAGTGTCATACAGGACAACGCAATTCATGAACTGCAATGGCCTAAGTAACTAGCAAGAGAATAAGTGATGATGATCATCGAAAACAAATAAAGTGTTATTGTGCTTTTTCGTTGTCGTCAAACCTAGCCTTCAAGATTTGTTTTAATAATTGTTATTTTGTTCCGGTATTACGAGAACAATGGTTGTTCAAATAATTACCATATTCCATAAAGGATGGATGAACTTTTACAAGTCTAGTGGGAGAAATCACATCCATAAACACTATTGCTAAAATGTCGCAAGACAAATGATTGAAAGATCACTTATGAAGTGACATCACTGTTTAAATTATATTGGAAAGAAAACATGAAGAAACTCCATGTTGATGGATTTTTGGAGTCTTTGATTTTGATCAATTGACGCATGTGAGACTTTCCTCGAGATAATTGAAACTCCGTCCATAGGCTAGAGAGGAACGGATGACTAGATTATTGGAAATTGTGCATGCTGATGTGCATAGTCCATTATGTGTAGCCATATGCGATGGATCTTTTGCTTCATACGCTTTCTTCGAAAATTTGAGTGAATATATCTATATATTTACTTAATAAGGAAGAATTATGAAACATTTGAAAGTTGTTCAAAGACTTTCAAGATGAAGTGAAAAATCATTATAACAAAAAATAAAGAGTTTACGATTCGATCATAAAGGAAGATATTTGAGTTACATGTTTAGCAAAACACCTAAGATTTGAGGAATTGTTCCATGAATTTGGATTTCCTGATAAACCACAGGAGTATGGTATGTTCGAGAGAAGAAATCAAACCATGTTTGACATGGTAAGATCAAAGGTGTCATTTATAAAACTGCCATTATGTTTTAAGGATTGAAGCTTTAGAGACTACCGCTTTTACACTAAAAATAGCACCATCGTGATCCATTGAAATGACACCATATGAATGATGGTTTGGGATAAAACCCGAATTGTCTTTTCTTAAATTTTGGTATGCTATGCATAAGTAAAATGTTTACAACCAAAGTCGGATAAGCACGTCTTTGTAGGTTATCCCAAAGAATTTGTTGGGAATTTCTCCATAACACCGAGGACAAAAGAGTTTGTTACTTGGAACGTCAAGTTTCTTGAGAAGGAATTTTTCGTGAAAAGTTAAGTGGGAGGATAATAGAACTTTGATAAGGTTGTTGAACCTTAGCTATATGTGCTAAGTAGCGCAGCGCCGGAAAGTGTCCTAGTGGCGGCCACAATGCTCATGGCTCTCGCGATTACAAAAGGTGTGATCTCGGAGATTAGAGTTCCTATAGAACCGTGTGGGTCGGTAAGAATCAAATAGTAAGATTTGATAAGCAAGTCGTTATTGTTTTGACAATGATGAACCGACTACATGCAAAGAAGCGATGATGGGCCCTGACTCCATAAAATGACTAGAAGTCATAGAATCCGTGATAGTATCCATACACGAGAAATCAAGTTTCTGAACTTGGAAGACCCTCTAGAAAGGCGTGAAGCCTATCGATCGTGTTTGGATTTATAAAGAAATAAGACATGGATGTTTAACATCTATGAAATAGTCGACATGTCGGAAAGAAGTTTACGATTTGATCTTTCATAGTGATATTTAGTCTTGACGGATTAATGTAGCAACCACTACATATAATTTGGTATATGGTAATGGAATAAACAAAACAATGTTCTTCTAATAGAACGGTTACCTAGGACGTGTACATGACACGGTCCAAAGGGTTTTGTTAATTCAAAGGGTGCTAAAAGGGCATGCAAACTTCAATAGTTGAAGTAAGCATAGCGGAGTTGGAATCTTCACCATGATGAAATTGTTAAAAGAGTTTAAATTCATCGGAGATGATGAAGATGCTTGCATTTGCAAGAAATTAAGTGGGAGCGCTGAGACATATTTCTAATACATTATGTAGAGGAGATATTTTTGATTGGAAATGATGTATCCTGTATTGACACAAGTTAAGAATTTCATTAAAATAAGATTTCGATGAAAGACTTGGCAAAACCGGAATATTAGGCATCAATATCTATATGGATAGATTAAGGCGCTAATATGGTTGTGCCAGACATACATATATGAGATATTGAAAGGGTTCAATATGGAAACAACAAGAAAGGTTCTTGTTGCATGGAAAGGATTGTATCAAAATTCAAGTGTTTCAACACTTGGTGAGTAAAATCACATGAAGATTTTGATCGATTATACCATGATATGTATATATCCAGAATGTCCTATGCTCTAAATGTTATGAGCACATACCAGAATGATTCATGAGATGATCATTGGAAGATAGTAAAGATATTCTTATGAGCTTTGGAAGAACTAAGAATATATAATGTATAAGTGAAAAATAGTTAAAGGTAGTTCGTTGTAAAGTGTTACATTGATACTGGTTTTGTCACAAGATACAAATTAAATTTATCTTAATTTAGACTATGGGTGGCACAATTTAATGGAAAGGATGTTCCATGATGGATTTGGATGAGTTCCAAAGTTGAGACATTGTGACGGATACTACAACAAAAAGGCTAAGTATATGACTGCTATAGTAGCAGCATAGGAGGGCATTTGTGTTAAGTAGTTTGTTATCAAACTAGGTGTCGTTCAAAGTGGGCTAATACTATGAAGATATATTGTGTGACAATAATATCAACATATTTTAACCGGAACGAACTAAAGGTCTCACCAAAGGACCAAATTTATACAATGCCATCTCATTACGATCAAATTCATTATGTTTATATTGCTATAACATCATACGAAGTAATCTTTATCCTTAGACCATGAGATCATGTTAATTGCTAACACCGGAAGAGTATCTTGATAACATCAAACGTCACACCGTAACAGGGTGACGATAAAGATGGGTTCAGTGCTACGAAGGTGTTATGTTGAGGCTCATGGATCAAGAGTGGAATTTGTCAATCCCGATGACGGATAGATATACTCTGGGCCCTCTCGGTGATATCACATTGAAATAGCTTGCAAGCAAGTGATGTGATCACTAGAATGTTATATCACGGAAACGAGAAAAGAGTGCATGTCGGTAACGAGATCAAACTAGGTATGGAGATACCGATGATCGAATCTCGGACATGTAATATATCGCGAGACAAAGGGATTTAGTTACAAGCGTTAAAAGTTCTCACGATCACAGAAGTCATCGTTGAATGTGTAGGAGTCAGTACGGATCTCCAGGTCCCGCTGCTGATTATTGATCGGAGAGGGGTCTCCATCATGTCTGCATTATTCGCGAACCATAGGGTGACACACTTAAGGGATACCAACACCATTTGGAGCAAATATGTTTCAGATAAAGATTTAAGAAAGCGCTGGAATTATTTCAATAGACACCGAAACTGTTTCGGGTGAAATTGCTGAAATTGGTTCTGCATGTAATATTGAAATGTTGCAGGAGGTTTTATGTGAATGTTTGTTAATTAAAGTAATTAACAAAATTCTGAATAAAAATAATAAAAGAGTTTGATTAAATGAGAGAGCATTAAATTTGGAGAAATTTAATGCATTTAAAGTGGAGACTTTAAAAGGGAGTGTGAAGAGGCATTTTAATGTGGAGGGGTTACCACCACATGAATGGAGGAGGTGAAAAGGCACCTCCTCCATGCGCCGGCCATGAAGGAGGGGCACCCCCCTCCTCCTATAAAAGGCCACCCTCTCCTCACTTCTCACACACACCTCCTTGTGAAGGATCTCTCTCCCCCTCTAGTATTATTCCCCATGGTCTCGGATTAGCGAGATACATGTTCCCAGTGGCTTTATCTAGAAAGGAGTTGCTCCTTCCGCTGCTTTGCTGGAGCGAGGGACGGAGGTTGTCGGGGTACCGGACGTGTGTGCGATCACGGATGCACCACTGCTTTGCGGTGCTGGACTTGGTGGTGGTGGAGCTGGATCTGAAGGACGTGCTGGAGCCGGACCTCCTCAGACTTCCTCACGATCTTGAGATTGGCAAGTGTACGACTACATCAACCACGAGTTCCTACTCGTTAACAAAACTCTTTGTCTTCGAGGGTAAGTTCTCGTTGGATGTATGTCCACCCGTTGCTTTGTACCTAGTAGATAGATCTTGGCGTGTAGTTCACACCGTAGGAAAATTTTTGTTTTCTATGTTGCGGACCCAACACCCCTTACCAAAGGGGACCGACCATCATCACCACCTGGTTGGAGTTTGCATCATGCCTCTATCATTGTACAAGGCCTATGTTTGCGAGTGCGTGAGCGTAGTTGTCAAGACCCTCTCCAAGGTGATGCGGGCATCCCATTAATGAATGGCACGCCAGGACGACCTAAGATATGTAATAATAAATCTAAGATTGTGTCAAACGTTCCACTTATGTTATTGAGTCTGAGTCCAGGTTAGGGTCGAGTTCATTTGTGTGTTCGGTTTGGATATGTCTTGTTAGAATACATATCCTACATGTGTTTGTATAGATGCAGGATACGTATGCGTGTCTATTCCTTGTCTATATGTCTGTGTTGTATGCAACCGGGACTCCTTGTAATCCTCTTATATAATGAGCAATATGTAACACCCTCAAATCGGCCCTATGCAAGTTTTAGCCCTTTCCGCCAAACCCGCATAGAAACGATTCAAGGACGCCCACCATGCACTTTCGTGCGGGTGGAAAACAAAGTAACACCAATACACAACAGTCCTCGATGGGACCCACGGAACAGATATATATACAATAGCGACTCAACGAGTCAAGAATACAGATATACAATACAAAGATCCAAATCACCTTGAAAACGATAGAGCGTCCTACTACGGACAAGATGCAAATGGGGCTAAGAGCCCTGAAGAAGAACTAATGGCATCCATAACCCTGCCCAGGCCAAGCCGGAAGGGTAACCCTGCTAACGACGTCGATCTCAAACCTGCTAAAACAAAAGGGTTGCCGACAAAGGGCAAAGGAAAAAAGAGGAGCGTCAGTACTGAGGCCAGTACACGGCGAGGCTAGAATTCGGCGGCTCTCGCATACATAGGTATGGTGGACTAAAGCGGCAGCGCAGCGTGCACTAAACAACCTATAGAGACTCGATATCACTGGCGGCTATTAGAGAGGGGTAAGAAAGACCTATTCAGATCCTACCTGATACTAACACCAAACATACCCATCCTGGTATTTCCCCCTCGAGACCAACGAGGAAGTCGGACCCAGGAACTCACACAGTTGGCAGTTTTACTCATTCCATTATAGTTGCAGCATTTACTAGTCAGATATATAGCATGAGTCATCCTGATAGCGTAAGTAGTGGGCAGTTTTAGTTAGCATTCCGTTGTAGTTGGAACCTTTACTAGTCAGATATAATTGTCCTGAGGAATCCCAAAACCCAGCAGTTGTTGGCACTTTTATCACATTCCATTGGAGTTACAATACTTACTAGACAGGTATAACAAGACACAAGGAACCCCAGCTCCACCAGTTGTTGGCATTTTTAATATCCATTCCGTTGTATTTGAATCTGATTACTAGTCACATCTTAAGTCAAATTTATAGCACTACTTTAGTTATGCTTGTCCATGATCGAGATACTGTGCTCCAAGTCGTCCATAATCGCGGACATGGCTTTCAGAAAGTTTTACCCTGCAGGGGTGCACAAATAGCAACACACACTCGATCAACCTCGGAAAAACCAACTCAAAACCCAACGAGGCTTTCACGACAAAGTAATCATAGGATTCATAAATATTTCAGGGGGCCACCCCATTAAGCTACCCGCAACGAAGTTGGCCGGCTTCGAGACGGACCCAAGGTTTGCGCCAATGGTTGTAAACGACTAGGAACCCGAAAGTGTGACTGGGCTTGTCGATACCGCGAAAACACTCCGCAATCCTAAACAGTACAGGTGCTCCACGCACAATCTTAACTAAAGCAGTAAAACATGGCATAAGTACAGGATAGTAATAAACCCCCAAACTACTTTGTGGCCCCAAGAAATAGAAATGAATCAAGCTCTGGCTCAGGGGGATCCCATAGGGTCTCCCGGATGTGGATAGTGCGAATAGTCAAGGAACATGTATCAAGTACTTAGGGTCCTACGGGACACAAGTGAGCGTGGAAGAACCAAATAACATCTATTGCCCACCGATGCCTCTGCATTAATTATATCTAGCAATTTAATAGTTGTAATTAAAGACATGATCATCTCCACCACAACCATCTGCCAGCATTCCAACACTGTGGTACTCGACAACACGAGATCGCACTTGAGAAAGCAACTACGACTCGCAAGGCCAGCTATCTACCAAACAATAGGTATTAGGAGGTGTCCATGGCAATATAGGGGTTGCACGGGATATAACTGGTGCACGGAAACTAAAGCATCGCGACACGGATAGCAATAGATCAACAGGAGGAAATAAAGACTATAAATGCAAAATAGGTAGAAGGGGGAGAGATGCTCGCCTGGGAAACACTACTGAAGGTTCATATCCGGAGAACTTGTCGATACTCGCATCAACTCAACGACCTAATCCGCGAAGAACCAAAGCACTAAAAGAAACACGAATGCACTATTTAATTCTACGGCAGAAGATCCGGCATGATTATGATATGTTGCATGACATGGAAAAGATGCAATGCAATTAGGAAATACTAAGCGGAACCGGGGTCTCGACAATTAATTAGAAGGTTCAAGTTATTTAGATATCCGAAATTTAAATATTGTCTTATCAAGGCAAAACATGGCATCGGTTCTCTACACAAATTTAAATGGAGCCAATATAAGACTAGAAAAGCCCGCACATGACTCCATATTTAATTTAGGTGAATTGACTATTTGACCAACCCACCAGATGACATGTATGCAAGCATGATGATTTAATGATGCGACAGGTATATGTCATATTATAAAAAATAGGGGCTTAGGGTCACACATCTGGGTTCGGAAGATCTTGGGTTCCAGGGGTCCGGGGTTCGACAGGGTTTGACGGGGATCGGTCTCAGACCATGGAAGGAGAGCTTGGCGTTCTGAGAAGAAGGACTTGGTTTGGCGTCGGGGGCTCATCGGATTCGCCGTGGTCGGTGTCGATCTTGTCGTCGCGAAGATCTTGTCGGGTCCGCATATCGGGTTGGTCTTGGCGTTCGGGATGAAGAACTTGGCGTTCCGGTGGCGATCTTGGCGGTCTTCGGATCCAGGTCTCGCATCCGGGAAGGAGTACTTGTCGCATCTGTGGTCTTCGGGGTTGCTTCAATCGGATCCATGACGAAGTACTTGTCGTCCCATGTACAAGTTCTTGTCGATCTGTGGCGACGATCTTCGGGTTCGGGTCTTCGGGGTACATGAGGAGAACTTGGCGTGTCGAGGTTTCGGACTTCAGATCCTTTGGATCAGGCTCCGGGTTCGGTCTTGCCCTCGATGATGGTCTTGGCGAGATATCCGGGTTCGACACGGGTGGGTGTCGATTTTGCTTGAAAAAAGCCACTGCGTAGAAGACCTGGAATCAATTGATCTTGGACTTCCCAACTCAACAGAGGCGATCTAGATAGCAGGTAACAAGGCTTGGTCAAACAGGCGTTGGCGCTACTCGAGCAAAGAAAACCGTGACCAGAGGCTTGGTCAACGGTGTACTGGGAACATGTTCAGCGCCACCAAAACAAACCGGCAGAACACCACACCCGCAGTGGAGCATCTTCGTGCCACCAGGTCATGGGCGTGCTTGAGGGCGCCGGCGTTGAGCATGGTTGGTTGCCAGCAGCAGGGCTTCAAGGACCCGACGGGGCAGAGGGGCCCAAGGTGGAGCTCGGAGCAGGGGCAGGCTGTGCTGCAGGACGGAGCACGGCGGCGACCGGACAACGTGTAGACGCGGTCAGAGGGGCGGCGGTCGGAGGGGCGGCGGCCGGCGCAGAGATGGTAGATCGGGCGCTAGACGCGAACTCGGGGAGGACGCCGAGGACGGCGCTGGCGGGACAGAGGCGGGCCGGCGGTGCGCAGGCGAGGCTCTTCCTGGGAAGGTTGGAGGCGCTCGGCGAGGGACCCCTGGCGGCGCGGCCGGTCGAACCTACAGAGGCCGACGGTGGGGCAGCACGCAGGCACCGGAGAAGGAGCAGGGTCGCCGGCGAGGACGGCGCGAGGGAAGCGGAGACGTTGGGGGCAGAGCCCGCTGGCGGAGAAGAGGGACCGCAGGGCGAGGTAGGTGGGACCATGCGGCGGCGCTCGCGCGGTCGGAGGCTGACTAGCGCGAGGCGGCGGGGCCTAGCCAAGGCGGTGTAGGTCGGAGCGGAGGGGGCCGAGGCGGAGTAGGTGGCCACGGGGGTAGACGAGGGGAGGAAGAGCGAGCGGGCGGGGACAGGTGGTGGGTCCGGGGCGACCAGGAGACGTGGGGGAGCGGGCAGGTGCGGCGTCAATGGGATCGATTGATCCCAGGGGTGGGGTGCGCGTGGGAATCGAGGACGGGGATAGGAACGTGTCGGGGTATCGGTGCGGTAGGTGGTGGGGTAGGGTGGTGTGCGTGCAGGTGCGGTAGAGGAAGCGGAGGTGGGGCCGGCGAAGTGAGGTGGCGGCCTGGGAGTGGTTGGGGTGAGGTGGAGGGTGGAGGCAGGTGGCGGCCTGGGGCTGCGCGTCCAGGTGGCGTTGGGCGGGAAACGAGAGGAGGGGAGAGGGTGTGGCGGCGGACATGAGGGAAAGGGTGGCGAGTGGGTCGGTTGGGTGTGGGTTGGTTTGGTGGTGGGTGGAATTAGGGTTTGGTTAGATGGGTTTAGACTAGGACTTAGTATATGGGGTTGTAGGCCGGCTAGCTGGGCCTTTTGGCCCGGCCGACTGCCCCCCTAAATAAAAATAGCTTTATCCATTTTTATTTTGTCCGAACAGACTCTTGTAATTATTTTGTTGACAAAAAAAAATATCCGGAAGAGGCCGGGTTTTAATTTGAAATAAAGACAGGGCGTTTAGAAAACAAAACCAGACTTTTCGAAAATAGTTTTCAAACAAACCATGCATGATGATGACGATGCTCAAATGCAATGTGGCATGATGACATGAGCATGTGGTCATGATGATGCAATGCAAAAAAAACACAGCGATTTTCTAGTAGTGGTTTTAGCGGGATGCCACAATTTGACACCACTAACAAGGGATCTCGCCCTCGAGATCGGCCTCATGGTATGGGGAAGAAAGCCGACAGTCTGAATCTTCTCGCTTCGTGTAGATCCTCACGACACCACTAACAAGGATTCTTGATCCATCTTGAAATCGACGACACCACCAACAAGGGGTCGTTGTCCAAGATCATCGAGAGAACACTCCGGAGAAACAAGGACGAAGGTAAAGGTATCCACAGATAAAGCCACCTCTAACTTCGATAGAAGGAGAGAAACGATGCATTTTAATCCACCTCAATGTACGAGAGAAAATAGAATGAGTAGTCGGCATGGGGGCCAATCCATCACGCACCCAAACTATTACTCCGCACAATCAGTAGAAAAGCGTGCAACCATTCTTAGAATCAGACTGAAGATCTCGACAATCGAGGTTCGGAATAAAGGAGGGATACAGGCTCTGCATTGGATCTTGCGTAAATGATGTCGTCGCGTCGGAAAACACCGGAAGGCACAAACAAGGAACAAATAGAAGTCCAACAGATGAAGGATTCCACAGATAGCATGAAAACCGGATGTAGAAGCACCGTTACCAAAAGGAGGAAGCGCTGAAGTATCACGGAAACCCAACCACGAGAACCCTGGACTCGAAGAAAAGATAAGAGAGCAGATTCAAAACACGCAGAGGTAAGAGGAGAATAGCAGAGGGATAAGGAGTAAAATCAGACCTAATCAGATCTATCCAACCGATTTTCAAAAATAGTTTGACACTCTACATCGGCCGTTAGCTAGGTTATCCTACAGGCTGGACCAGTGGGGTATCGCAACTGCTGAGCTCTGATACCACTCTGTAACACCCTCAAATCGGCCCTATGCAAGTTTTAGCCCTTTCCGTCAAACCCGCATAGAAACGATTCAAGGACGCCCACCAGGCACTTTCGTGTGGGTGGAAAACGAAGTAATACCATTACACAACAGTCCTCGATGGGACCCACAGAATAGATATATATACAACAGCGATTCAACGAGTAAAGAATACAGATATACAATACAAAGATCCAAATCACCTTGAAAACGATAGAGCGTCCAACTACGGACAAGATGCAAATGGGGCTAAGAGCCCTGAAGAATAACCAATGGCGTCCATAACCCTGCCCAGGCCAAGCCGGAAGGGTAACCCTGCTAACGACGTCGACCTCAAACCTGCTAAAACAAAAGGGGTGCCGACAAAGGGCAAAGGAAAAAAGAGGAGCGTCAGTACTGAGGCCAGTACACGACGAGGCTAGAATTCGGCGGCTCTCGCCTACATAGGTATGGTGGACTGAAGCGGCAGTGCAGCGTGCACTAAACAACCTATAGAGACTCGATATCACTGTCGGCTATTAGAGAGGGGTAAGAAAGACCTATTCAGATCCTACCTGATACTAACACGAAACATACCCATCCTGGTATTTCCCCCTCGAGACCAACGAGGAAGTCGGACCCAGGAACTCACACAGTTGGCAGTTTTACTCATTCCATTATAGTTGCAGCATTTACTAGTCAGATATATAGCATGAGTCATCCGGATAGCGTAAGTAGTGGGCAGTTTTAGTTAGCATTCCGTTGTAGTTGGAACCTTTACTAGTCAGATATAATTGTCCTAAGGAATCCCAAAACACAGCAGTTGTTGGCACTTTTATCACATTCCATTGGAGTTGCAATACTTACTAAACAGGTATAACAAGACACAAGGAACCCCAGCTCCACCAGTTGTTGGCATTTTTAATATCCATTCTATTGTATTTGAATCTGATTACTAGTCACATCTTAAGTCAAATTTATAGCACTACTTTAGTTATGCTTGTCTATGATCGAGATACTGTGCTCCAAGTCATCCATAACCGCGGACACGGCTTTCAGAAAGTCTTACCCTGCAGGGGTGCACAAATAGCAACACACACTCGATCAACCTCGGAAAAACCAACTTAAAACCCAACGAGGCTTTCACGACAAAGCAATCACAGGATTCATAAATATTTCAGGGGGGCACCCCATTAAGCTACCCGCAACGAAGTTGGCTGGCTCCGAGACGGACCCAAGGTTTGTGCCAATGGCTGTAAACGACTGGGAACCCAAAAGTGTGACTGGGCTTGTCGATACCGCGAAAACACTCCGCAATCCTAAACAGTACAGGTGCTCCACGCACAATCTTAACTAAAGCAGTAAAACATGGCATAAGTACAGGATAGTAATAAAGCCCCAAACTAATTTGTGGCCCCAAGAAATAGAAATGAATCAAGCTCTGGCTCAGAGGGATCCCATAGGGTCTCCCGGATGTGGATAGTGTGAATAGTCAAGGAACAGGTATCAAGTACTCAGGGTCCTACGGGACACAAGTGAGCGTGGAAGAACCAAATAACATCTATTGCCCACCGATGCCTCTACATTAATTATATCTAGCAATTTAATAGTTGTAATTAAAGACATGATCATCTCCACCACAACCATCTGCTAGCATTTCAACATTGTGGTACTCGACAACACAAGATCGCACCTGAGTAAGCAACTACGACTCGCAAGGCCAGTTATCTACCAAAAAATAGGTATTAGGAGGTGTCCATGGAAATATAGGGGCTGCACGGGATATAACTAGTGCACGAAAACTAAAGCATCGCGACACGGATAACAATAGATCAACTGGAGGAAATAAAGACTATAAATGCAAAATAGGTAGAAGGGGGAGAGATGCTCGCCTGGGAAACACGCGAAGGTTCATATCCGGAGAACTTGTCGATACTCGCATCAACTCAACGGCCTAATCCGCGAAGAACCAAAGCACTAAAAGAAACACGAATGCACTATTTAATTCTACGGCAGAAGATCCGGCATGATTATGATATGATGCATGACATGGCAAAGATGCGATGCAATTAGGCAATATTAAACGGAACCGGGGTCCCGACAATTAATTAGAAGGTTCAAGTTATTTAGATATCCGAAATTTAAATATTGTCTTCTCAAGGCAAAACATGGCATCGGTCTCTACACAAATTTAAATGGAGCCAATATAAGACTAGAAAAGCCTGCATATGACTCCAAATTTAATTTAGGTGAATCGACTATTTGACCCAACCCACCAGAAGACATGTATGCAAGCATGATGATTTAATGATGCGACATGTATATGTCATATTATAAAAAATAGGGGCTTAGGGTCACACATCTGGGTCCGGATGATCTTGGGTTTCGGGGGTCCGGGGTTCGACAGGGTTTGACAGGGATCGGTCTCGAACCACGGAAGGAGAGCTTGGCGTTCCGGGAAGAAGGACTTGGTTTGGCGTCGGGGGCTCATCGGATTCGCCCTGGTCGGTGTCGATCTTGTCGTCGCGAAGATCTTGTCGGGTTCGCGTATCGGGTCGGTCTTGGCATTCGGGATGAAGAACTGGCGTTCCGGTGGCGATCTTGGCGGTCTTCGGATCCGGGTCTCGCATCCGGGAAGGAGTACTTGTCGCATATGTGGTCTTCGGGGTTGCTTCAATCAGATCCATGACGAAGTACTTGTCATCCCATGTAGAAGTTCTTGTCGGTCCGTGGCGACGATCTTCGGGTTCGGGTCTTCGGGGTACATGAGGAGAACTTGGCGTGCCGAGGTTTCGGACTTCGGATCCTCTAGATCAGGCTCCGGGTTCGGTCTTGCCCTCGATGGCGGTCTTGGCGAGATATCCGGGTTCGACACGGGTGGGTGTCGATTTTGCTTGAAAAAGCCACTGCGTGGAAGACCTGGAATCAATTGATCTTGGACTTCCCGACTCAACAGAGGCGATCTAGATAGCAGGTAACAAGGCTTGGTCAAAGAGGCGTTGGGGCTACTCGAGCAAAGAAAACCGTGACCAGAGGCTTGGCCAACGGTGTACTGGGAACATGTTCAGCGCCACCAAAACAGACCGGCAGTGGAGCATCTTTGTGCCACCAGGTCATGGGCGTGCTTGAGGGCGCTGGCGTTGAGCATGGCTGGTTGCCAGCAGCAGGGCTTCAAGGACCCGACGGGGCAGAGGGGCCCGAGGTGGAGCTCAGAGCAGGGGCAGGCTGTGCTGCAGGACGGAGCACGGCGGCGACCGGACGACGTGCAGACGCGGTCGGAGGGGCGGCGGCCGGCGCAGAGATGGTAGATCGGGCGCAGGAGGCGAACACAGGGAGGACGCCGAGGACGGCGCTGGCGGGACAGAGGCGGGCCGGCGGCGCGCAGGCGAGGCTCTGCCTGGGGAGGTCGGAGGCGCTCGGCGAGGGACCCTGGGCCGCACGGCCGGTCGAACCTGCAAAGGCCAACGGTAGGGCAGCACGCAGGCGCCGGAGAAGGAGCAGGGTCGCCGGCGAGGACGGCGCAAGGGAAGCGGAGACGTTGGGGGCAGAGCCCGCTGGCGGAGAAGAGGGACCCCGGGGCGAGCTAGGTGGGACCACGCGGTGGCGCTCGCATGGTCGGAGGCTGACCAGCGCGAGGCGGCGGGGCCTGGCCGAGGCGGGGTAGGTCGGAGCGGAGGGGGCCAAGGTGGAGTAGGTGGCGACGGGGATAGACGAGGGGAGGAAGAGCGAGCGGGGCGGGGACAGGTGGTGGGTCCGGGGCGACCAGGAGACGTGGGGGTGCGGGCAGGTGCGGCGTCGATGGGATCGATTGATCCTAGGGGTGGGGTGCGCGTGGGAATCGAGGACGGGGATAGGAACATGTCAGGGTGTCGGTGCGGTAGGTGGTGGGGTAGGGTGGTGTGCGTGCAGGTGCGGTGGAGGAAGCGGAGGTGGGGCCGGCGAAGTGAGGTGGTGGCCTAGGAGTGGTTGGGGTGAGGTGGAGGGTGGAGGCAGGTGGCGGCCTAGGGCTGCGCGTCCAGGTGGCGTTGGGTGGGAAACGAGAGAAGGGGAGAGGGTGTGGCGGCGGGCTGGAGGGAAAGGGTGGGGAGTGGGTCGGCTAGGTATGGGTTGGTTTGGTGGTGGGTGGAATTAGGGTTTGGTTAGATGGGTTTAGACTAGGACTTAGTATATGGGGTTGTAGGCCGGCTAGCTGGGCCTTTTGGCCCGGCCGGCTGCCTCCCCCTAAATAAAAATAGCTTTAATCATTTTTATTTTGTCCGAACAGACTCTTGTAATTATTTTGTAGACAAAACAAAATATCCGGAAGAGGCCGTGTTTTAATTTGAAATAAAGACGGGGCGTTTAGAAAACAAAACCAGACTTTTCAAAAATAGTTTTCAAACAAACCATGCATGATGATGACGATGCGAGCATGTGGTCATGATGATGCAATGCAAAAAAACACAGCGATTTTCTAGTAGTGGTTTTAGTGGGATGCCACACAATACATGGCCACCTAACGTGTGGTTTTCCCTATCTTACATGGTATCAGACGCAAAACCCAAACCAGACATGCGCCTCCTCTCGCTTTCGCCGCCGCCGCAGCAGCCGATCTCGGCGCCCGGCCTCTGCAAACCATGCACCTCTCCCCTTCTAGCCTCGCCGTCCCTCTGCAATGGGTGACGACACCGCATGGATCGCGCAAGCCGTGAAGGAAAAAGAAGACCGCGAGGCCCAAGAAGCTGCTGACGCTCAGTCGAAGCTCGCCCTCGCCACCGCCCCCTCCTCCAGCGCGGGGGCCTTCTCGCTCACCTCATTGCATTCCCAAGCCGTCGACCTCCACTCCATCAAGGGGCACATCCCCGTCGAGTTGGCCCTCGACACCAACGTTCATCGCCAATGGCGCACCTTCTTTTGCGCCGCCCTCTGCAAGTATGCGCTGCTCGACCACGTCGATGACCCTGCTCCGTCCGTTTTGACTCTGGAGTGGGCTCTCTTGGATGCCACGATCGTCTCCTGGCTCTTCGAGTCCGTGTCCCTCGGCCTTCTCGACACCGTCATGACACCGGGCGAAGACCCCCTCACCGTCGAGTTGTGGGCAAGCATCAACGGGCTCTTCAGCGACCACAAGATCAACCGCAAGCTCCACCTCTCCACCGAGCCGGGCGAGATCAAGATGGGCGAGATGAACATGACCGAGTACTTGAAGAAGATCAAGGCCCTCGCCGACGGTCTCGCGGATCTCGACTCCCCGGAAGATGACGCCAAGCTGGTGATCCACTGCCTCAACGGACTTTCCGAGCAATACGAGGGCGCCGCCGATCTCATCTCCCTCATGACCGACATCTCATGTGAGAAGTGCCATTCTCTTCTCGTGCTCCAAGACATGAAGCGCAAGAATCGTTGCTTGCGCAATGGCAACGGCGACACGGCCCTCTACTCCAACGCCGTCACCGCCCCCAACTCCGGACAGGGCAATGGTGGCAAGAGCAAGAAAAAGAAGAAGGCTGCAACGGACGCTGCCAAGGACACCGCCATCATCCAAGCCAGCCCCGTCATCACACCTCCGGCTGCCGCTCCTCCAGCCTGGCCCATGCTGCTACTGCCCTAGAACAGCGCGATCCAGATGTGGCCATACGGCCCTGGTATGTAGGATCAACCCCCAAGCTACATGCACCGGCCCCCGCCCCCGCATCACGCCTTCTACGCGCAAGGGCCCTACACCGTGCCGCACGCCTATGGCTACGGCTACGGCGGCTATGCTCCTCAGGCTCCTGCATATGGGCTCGGCGCTGCACCCCCGTCATCACCGGCTTTATCGACTGCCTCATGGGACCAGTCCACGCTGATGAATCAGTTCCAGACGATGGGCCTTCAAGCGCCCACCACCGATTGGGTCATGGACACTAGCACCACCTCCCACTTCTCATCGAACCCTAGTATGCTCACCTCCGTGTCTCCTTCTTCTTCTTCCTCTCGTGTTGTCGTTGTCGGTAACGGTTCCACCCTTCTGATCACCACTACCGGGCATGCACGTTTTCCTATTTCCACTCCCTCACGTCCTCTGCATCTTCGCAATGTCTTAGTAGCTCCCGATATAGTCAAAAACCTCATGTCCGTTCGTCAATTAAACCATTGATAATCGTGTTTCCATCAAATTTGCCCCAGTTGGTTTTTCTGTGAAGGACCTTCTAACTAGGACCGAGATTCTCAAATGCAATAGTCCCGGAGCCCTCTATCCTGTCAGCACCTCCTCCCCCAGCCGCCCACACGCCATCCTCGTCGTCGACCCTGCTATGTGCCATCGGCGCCTTGGACACCCTGGACGGCCGGTCATGGAGTCAATAGCTCCCTCCTGCATTATTCCTAGGGATAAAAATAAATCTAGTTTGTGTCATGCTTGTCAATTAGGTCGCCATGTTCGTATACCTTTTTCTTCTACCAATCATGTAACACATTCTCCGTTTTAACTTATACATTGTGATTTGTGGACATCTCCTGTTGAGAGTATTTCTGGCTTTAGGTATTATCTCATTTGTCTTGATGATTTCACTCAATACGCTTGGGTTTATCCTTTACGTGCCAAGTCAGAAGCCTTCTCACACTTGTCATCCCTCCACGCCTTAGCCCAAACTCAGTTTCATGCACCCTTAAAATCCATCCAGTGTGACAATGGTCGTGAGTTCGATAATTCCTCCTTACAATCGTTTGCCCAAAGCCATGGGATAGCACTCCGCTTCTCATGTCCCTATACTTCACTACAAAACGGTAAAGCCGAGAGAATTATTCACACCCTTAACAACATCACTCGCACCCTTCTAATTCAAGCTAGCATGCCACCTCGCTTCTGGGCCGAGGCTCTCCATATAGCCGTGATGTTGCACAATCGGCTGCCTTCCAAGGCCATCGCGGATCACGTGCCTTTTCGAGCCCTTCATGGTGTTGAGCCTGCATATGCCGGTCTTAGGGTCTTCAGATGCTTATGCTACCCCAACACCACCACCGTTGCCCCGCATAAACTTGCGCCTCGCTCCGTGTCGTGTGTGTTCCTTGGGTATCCATCTCAACATCATGGCTATCGCTGCCTTGATCGTTCCACCCAAAAGATCAACATCTCTCACCATGCCGTGTTTGACGAGTCTGTCTTTCCCTTTGCCTCTAACGCATCACCACCATCCTCTACTCCTACTTTGCAAAGTTATGACTTTCTGCAGGTTGAGCAGCCGATGTTGCCGATGCCATTCACCGCGCGGACCGCAGGAACTTCTGTCGCGGGCTCTGCTGTGGGCATTCGGCAACCTACCGTGGCTGCCCGGCAGCCTGCCGCGGCAGGATCTCCCGCCCCGCGCACACCGCCTCGGGCCACCTCGCCTGGCCCGTCCTCGGCCGGATCATCACCGTCAAGATCGCCCTTGTCCGCTCCCTCGCCCACCGCAACTACGGATGATGGTGCCCCGGAGCCTTCTACGAGCTCGCCATCCACAGCTTCTACCCCGCCTCCCGCCACGGATGCTCCTCGGGCTCGTCGTCCTCGAGCACCACCGCCGCCACCGTCTCACACCATGCTCACGCGTGCCAAGCACGGTATTGTGCAGCCCAAGACGATTTTTGATCTTCATGTTGAAGGATTGTCTCCAATACCGAAGACTTATCATGGTGCTCTCAAAGACCCCAACTGGCATGCTGCAATGGTTGAAAAGTACAGTGCGCTCCTCTCCAACAACACTTGGGACTTGGTTCATCCTCCTCGTGGTGCCAACATTGTCACCGGCAAGTGGATCTTTCGTCACAAGATGAAGTATGATGGTTCATTGGAACGATACAAAGCTCGTTGGGTCCTCCGAGGTTTTACTCAGTGCGAGGTATTAATTTTGATGAGAATTTTAGCCCTGTGGTCAAGCTAGCCACCATACACACAATGTTATCACTTGCGCTCTCTAGTAACTGGCCGATTCATCAGCTTGATGTCAAGAACGCCTTCCTCAATGGCACACTCATCAAGACCGTGTATGCTCAACAGCCTTCTGGGTTTACTGATCCCAGATTTCCTGACAAGGTGTGTCGCCTCAACAAATCTCTCTACGGTTTGAAGCAGGCGCCTTGAGCATGGTTTCAGCGGTTTGCTTCGTTCATTGCTATTGTTGGTTTTGTTGGCTCCAAGTCCGATAGCTCCCTGTTTGTCTACCGGCGTGGCACTGACATGGCCTATCTCCTGCTCTATGTGGATGACATTATCTTGACAGCGTCTTCTCCGACTTTGTTGCATAGTTTAATTGCTTCTCTTCGTAAAAAGTTTAGCATGACAGATATGGGTGAGCTTCACTATTTTCTGGGCATCTTAGTCAGACGCACTAAGGACAGTTTGTTCCTCTCATAGGAGAAGTATGCATTGGAGCTTCTTGACAAAGCTACTATGTTACAGTGTAAATCTATCTCCACTCCAGTTGATACAGCTTCTAAGCTTGCAGCTCAGTCTAGTGATCCCGTGGCTGATCCTACAGAAGATCGCAGTATTGCAGGAGGTCTCCCCTCACTTTCACTCGGCCAGATATCTCCTATGCAGTACACCAGATATGTCTTCATATGCATGATGCACAGGCTAATCACTTGCTCCTTGTGAAGCGTGTTCTATGCTACATCCATGGCACCACTGACTATGGTCTCACTTTGTATCGACACACATCGAACAAATTGCTGGCCTACTCTGATGCTGACTGGGCAGGTTGTCCAGACACTCGACGGTTTACTTCAGGCCATTGTGTGATCCTCGGCGCGAATTTGGTGTATTGGTCGGCTAAGCGGTAGCATACTGTTTCCCGGTCGAGTGTGGAGCCTGAGTATCGGGCGGTAGCAAATGTGGTGGCTGAATCTTGTTGGCTTCGACACCTACTTTTGGAGCTTAATAGACCGCTGCATGATGCTTCAGTGGTCTTCTGTGACAATGTGAGCTTTGTTTACATGACACAGAATCTGGTGCATCACCAGCGTACCAAGCATGTGGAGATTGATCTACACTTCGTCAGAGATCGCATGACCACTGGCGAGGTTAAGGTGCTACACGTTCCTAGTTCATCACAGTTCGTGGAAATCTTCACCAAAGGATTACCATCGCCTCTCTTCTTGGACTTTCGGGACAGTCTCAACATTCATCGGCTCCCCAGTTTTGACTGAGGGAGGGTGTTAGAATACATATCCTACACGTGTTTGTATAGATGTAGGATACGTATACGTGTGTATTCCTTGTATATATGTCCGTGTTGTATGCAACCGAGACTCCTTCAATCCTCTTATATAATGAGCAATACAAGGCCACCTAACGTGTGGTTTCCCCTATCTTACATGTCCAACCGACTAGTTGCAAAACTCCTATATAAAGGAGTCAGATACCTAGGGTTTAGGGGAGTTGAAAATTATGTAGAACTTGTAGTTCCTCGTTTGTAAATCATGCCTCCGGGGTTGGCGTCTTCACGACGTATTTGTGCTCGTCTTGTTATCCAGTATATTGAGTTTGCGTAAATGTGTTTGTTATTCAAATATTGTCGTGTTTTAGCATGAGACTTTTTGTTCGTCATTAAGTTGCTCGTTGGATTAATCTATTCTGGCATGAGGTTCATCGTTTATCGTCGAGTTGCTCACAAGATTGGTTTTTCCTATCTTCAGGTTAGGTTCATCGCGTAATTGAGAAGTTTTTATCAGATCCATTGGATCAGGAGATGCATCACGAAAGATCTGGCCAAACAGTTTTTATCATTTTTTTTGAGGGAAACAGTTTTTATCATCTTTGTATCAGGAGGTCCGTCATTATTCTGTTTTAGATTGCCAATTTTTACGTGGGATCTATCTAACGTTTTCCTATCTGAGAGCTAGAGTCCAGCTTCTTTACGTGTTCAGTTCGGTTCACTTTGGAAAAATGTTGCACTTTTGCTTGGAGTCGGTCAGGAAGGAAAGAAGAAAAAAAAATCACGGACCAGTAGAGGCAAGTGCATATTTGGTACCGATCGTATTGGTTTGCTATATCCAAAGTTTGTGGTGGTTTTGAAAAAAAAGATCCATGCAAGGCAATTTCTATCACGTGAAATTTGTTTGCTACACGAGTAATACTAATTCTGGTTTGGGATTTGATCGGTTAAGAGAAAAGCGGATAGAAAGGAAAAAAAGACATAATTTCAGTCTAGAGTTTGTGCATACGTAAGTGTACCAAGTTTATTTAGATCCTTGACATGCAGAAATTTGTCTTGTTTGTTGCGGGTGATTTGCTAGGCATGCTTTCATATAGCATCCAGAGGATTATATGTGTCCCAAATTTTAGAGTCACGCCATTTTTCTGCCAGTTTGTGAAACAGTCTTCGAATATCGTTAAACAGTCCACTTGTTTCAATTGAGTGCACACTCAGGTGTATTCAGCTTATTTAGATCCATGGTGTACAAAAATTTGTTCTGTCCGTTGTGGGTGATATGCATGGTATACCGTCAGTTACAGTTGGAGGATACTCGTGTCTCAATCAGGTTGATGGTGCCGAAGACCAAAGAGAGACAAGGGCAGTATTTGTTGAGAAATAGAGCAATTTTCCAAGAGATTTAACCATAGTAAAAGATAAATAAAACACAGGCAGAATAATAGAAAAGAACAGAAGATACGACAGACTATCTGAATATGAGAAACAAGACAAAGAAAGATGGTATATATCACGGTAGAGCAACCGACGATGTTCCCGTTAGTGTTGGCACCATCGTCAGCCATGTTGTCGAGAAAAAGGTTGTTGATGTCGGGAAAGAAATCGTCGTTGGGAAAGACGTCGGTGCAGTCGCTATCCGTGAGGAGTCCGTGATGAAGCCAGTAGTCGCGCTAGTAGCGCTTCCCAAAAACCTTATCGCCCTTCTTCCATACAGGACTCGAAGCAGCAGGGTCTCGGAGGCCTACTGTTCCAGCTCGCGGTGCACGCCGCAAGACGGGATGAGGAAGACCTAACCAGCGCAATGCTCTGAAACTGGAGGCGCAAGGTGTGCGTTGGTGTGTCTGAGGAGAGGAGCGACCTCTCACTCTTATAGGCACGGATAGACAGGCAAACAGTCGGCGTCGGGAGAAGAAACGAACATGCATCGACCAAAGCCGAACAGCCTCCACTAAGCTCAAATTAAATCTTCACTGAGTTCGTATTAAAAATACACTCACGCAGACTGTTCAAATTATTATCTATTTATGTGTGGCAAAAGAAAGAGAAGCTCTCGGCTCGAGGCAATCCCGCATCCCGCAACCCGTGACGAGGCGAGGCGAGGCGGGCGACAGAGGAGGAGCGCGCGTGTATATGTCTTATCTTCTCAAGCTCGTACAAATGGTGTAAAAGCTCTCCTTATAAGCTGGTCAAACTTCCACTCAACTAGCAATGTGGGACTAAACTTTTGTCCCACCTCTTGCCTCGCTTGAGCCTCTAGAATTTCAGAAATTGTTGAATAATATAAATGGGCTGGGCTTTTATTAGACAAAATTCCAATAGTATCAAGTCAAGCAAGCCCAGATGGAGGATGAGGCGTAGAAGCAAGCAAGACTTGAAGCTGAAGGTGAAGACTAGCGATGTTTCTGATATGACGCACATGCTGGAGAAGACCTTCCAGCGTTGAGAAAACGCCTTTCCAAGGAGGAGAGGATGATGCGGGCATCCCATTGATGAATGGCATGTCAGGACGACCTACGATATGTAACGATAAATCTAAGGTTGTGTCAAACGTTCCACTTATGTTATTGAGTCCGAGTCCAGGTTAGGGTCGAGTCCGTTTGTGTGTTCGGTTTGGATCTGTCCAACCGACTAGCTGTAGAACTCCTATATAAAGGAGCCAGTCGCCTAGGGTTTAGGGGAGTTGAAAATTATGTAGAACTTTTAGTTCCTCATTTGTAAACCATCTCTCCTGGGTCAGCATCGTGACAGCGTATCTATGCTCATCTTGTTGTCCAGTATACTGAGTTTGCGTGAAGGTGCTTGTTATTCAAGTATTGTCGTGCTTTAGCATGAGGCTTGATGTTCGTCATCAAATTGTTCGTTGGATTAATCTATTCTGACGTGAGATTCGTTGTTCATCGTCTAGTTGCTCGCAAGATTGGTTTTCTCCATCTTTAGGTTATGTTCATCGCGTAACTGGGAGATTTCTATCAGATCCATTGGACCAGGAGGTGCATCGTGAAAGATCGGGCCAAACAGTTTTTATCACAAGGTGTTCTTCCCTCTCCGCTTGGGAACGAGGGAGCACGTTGACCGATCTTTTTTTACGAGGATTCTATCGGACCAGTGATCATCGGCGGGAGCAATCGGCCTTGTATCATGTAAGTCGCGAGATGTGAGTTCGCTCCCGCTACCTTCTTCCTTTTCCTCGCTTTTCCATCGATTTGACCACGAGATCCGTAAAGATCGGGCCACCCACGAGGTTAGACCTCAACAAGTACTCTCTGTGCCAGGAGAAATCCTTGGACCAGTCTTGTCCGGACAGCAGCGTCGTGTCGACGATGCCCCCCTTCTTGAAGGTGTTGTCTGCTACTAATGCTTCGGGGTGCTTAGAGCATGGTGGGCCAAAGTCGGAGAGCGAAGAGGTTGCGGGTCATCATCGTCTCCTCATTCGCCGTTGCCTTCAGTTGTACTCTCTTCCTCCATTTCATAAAAGTTAAAACAGAAGAAGTATCTTTTTTGTTCTTTTTAGACATTTTCTAGGTTAGAATTTTTATATCGGTGTGCTTGCTATGTTGAGGCGAACGACTGGTTCCAGAAAATATCCAGGGGCGATATTGCCAACTTCACGGCATCGAACCGCTTGTGGGCCACAAAAGCCGAGAGCTTGGGTTTAGCGGTACGGGCATTTACTTGGCTCAAAAATTTCGAGCCAACTGATCCACCAAATCCACCAGAAATATCCTCCATCTTTCCGGCTCGGATCATCCAAATCCCTTCTCTAGCCGGGATCGGTGGTAAGCTCGCCTGATCTCCTTCAATTCCGCAACATACGAGTACATCATTCACGGCTTGTTTTGCCAGTTTGCTGCTAACCTTAAGAACTGATCTCCCTGTTCAATTCCAACCGTTCTGATGCTTCTCCCGTTGGTTTCTGACGCTTGCTCTATGAGAAGTCCAAGGGGATGGAGGTCATCCGCGGTCCGGTCCTGCTGCGGTGCACCGCGCCTCCTCTGACCTCGGACGCCAGGATCTGCAGCCAGCTGCTGAGGCACGTCCGCACGCGAAGGAGGGCTTGCAGTGGTGTACTGCAAGGTGACTTCTACGGCGTGTCGCCCAGGTTCTTGGGTGTCCCCGCCCAGCGGCACAGCAGAAGCGGCTGGCCTGTTTGCTGCAGCTACGGCTCGTCATCCGACGGCGACGGCACCGCGGCCGCGAATTTCGACGCAAGCGGCGAGGAATTCATTGACTCCAGCGTCATGGAGGCAGGTAAGTTTGCTAGTGATATAACAAGGACAACCGATTTGGGCTTTCAGTTTCAGTAATTCGATAGTTCCTTTAGAAGGATGGATTAAATGAGTGCTTTCATCTGTCCTCACAGTTGAGCTAAGAACCGTGTCAGATGGTTTTGTGATAAAATTGCGCGACGGAAGAAACCTTAGATGCGTCCAGAATAATCCCGGCGTACTAAGATTGCGTGATTCTGCACCGCACCATGCTATTGTGCTCAAGATGGAAGATGGAAGCGATCTTCTGCTCCCAATTATTGTCAGTATGTATCTGTTGTAACCCGCAAAAAAAAGTATGTATCTGTTGTTGCTCGGGCACATGTTGCACTACAGCAGATGCTTTTCCTATTGTGTGGTATACTGATATGCCCACGCTACCTCTTTCAGTGGAGACACCAAGCATTATGCTACTGGCTGCCCTTCGGAACATTCAAATTGTAAGAGTTCTCTTTAGCTTAAAAAAAATCTCCAGATGCTAATTAGCACCCACATAGCACTCATTTTAGATTTTTTTTTATTTCTGTTTTGAACTTTTTTTGCAATATTGTGACTTTCCAGCCGAGGCCAACAATTTATAATGTGGTAAAGGAGATGACCGAGATGATGGGATATACGGTGAGTTGACATAGTCTGAATTCTCATTCCAAACATTTCTCGGAATCCATTATACAGATCGGTGTCTACTGTCTAGTACTTTTTATGATGTGCATTAATTGATTTTTTATGTGATTGCTTAACAAGTGCCTGGTCTGGTAACCATACAATGAACAATGTGCACCTTTGTCTAAAGTACATCGCATTGAAAAATTACATTGCATCTTTCATGGTAATATTTGTTATCTCCTTTTGATAATAGCCTCTTTTTTTTGATAATAGCCTCTTGATAATAATATTATCTACTTTAATCTATCACTTTGGTTTTGTACTCTTATTCTAGGTACGTTTGGTCCGGATTACAAAAATGGTGCATGATGCTTACCATTCTCGATTGTATCTTTCAAAGGTAACACTACCTGAAAATAAACTGTCATTTGAATATGCATAATTGTTACACCTAAAGTACAATATCATGGTATCCAGAATGGAAATGAAGAAGAGACTATTAGTTTTGACCTCAAGCCATCAGATGGCATCAACATTGCTTTCCGGTGCAAGGTGTGTCTTTGTCTCCTGTGATTCTGAGTAATGTGCTGATAATGTTTTGGTTTTCGCCTATAGGTACTGCTTACTTCTGAAGGTGGTGTTTTCACTTTTTTTGGTCCTGCGGGGTTTGTTATGTATATATCCTACTCCCTCTGTCCAGAAATGAGTGACTTGCATTTGTCTAAATTCGCGTGCATCTAGATGTGTTTTATTGTATAGATACATGTGAATCTAGACAAACCCAAATCACTTATTTCTGGATAGAGGGAGTATTAAATTATTCACAACCAAGAAAATCAGAGTAATTTATTTCCACGTCCAATCACCAAAGCTACCACTTTTTTGTTTTGTTTTTCACTAATCTTGTTTCTTAACCTTGCCATGAGTGACTGATAGATGATCCTAACACATTATGACTCGTGAGTAGAGAAACTATTTTTCCTGTTTAAAGTTCCTTTGTTAGGAGGAAATGATCAGATACATTCCTGAAGTGACTGCATGCTGTTGTGTTTGCTTCATCGAACTTTATTATAATTATTTCAACTTGCTCTATCTTTATCTCAGGTTCCTATACAGGTCAATAAGAGTATTGCATACAGCAACGGTCTGAAAGTTGTACAACCAAAGCCAACTGGAAGTTACGTGAATTCTGAACAAATCCAGTACACAAGACTTGACAAGTAAGATTGCAAAAGGCTGTTTCTGTCAAAGGAAGTGTTTCTCCAAAGAACACCAAATATGCAGCATTACCATTTTGTAGGCCTGGTAATCATCCTTGCTTTGAAGCCCAGGAGTTTGATTTGGTCCGCAGCATGCTTATTGCAGCTGTTGAGGAACGTTACAAAGATGCTGGTAAGCTACTAATGACTTTGTACGTATAAAACTTACGTGTTCCCCCACAACTTCTGTTGATGGGTAGCATTGCAATTTTTTCACCACAACTTCTCAAAGGTTAACAGTTATGTTTTTTGTTGTCCCTTAAATAAACTGATGTTCTTTCTTTTGTTAAACTTTCAGCACAATACAGAGATCAACTCCTCATGTTCCGGGCAAAGAAAAAGAACAAGATATAACAGGTGAGAAGTCTTCACTTTTGCTAGTAGTTTTTTTTTCTGAAGCAGGGGCAGATGGTCTACTAGATGAAGCACTACTAGCTACTCCCTCCGTTAGAAAATATAAGATGTTTTCGGCCTTTTATGAAACACACATATCTAGACGCCTTGGTAGTGTGTACGTTCACTGATTTTATTCCAAACCTACACACTAAAAGGTGTCTAGATACATGTGTTTCAGAAAAAAGACTAAAACATCTTATACTTTAGAACGGAGGGATTAGTATCATGCTGCAGTATTGTTTCACTGACCATTGTAATATATAATCAGAGCCTGATGGAGTGACGGGGGTGTACATACTACATAGTGACCTTTGCTGGGGAAACAGAAGCTTCGGCAAACATCAAGAAGCATGATGTAAATACGTACATAACTAAAGGATATATACCTAATTGAAAAATAATTACCGTTGCGTTAAGATCATATTTACAGTGGCTGTAAATGTTTCCTTGAAGACTGGTTGTACATTGACAAGAAAGTGAACAATTCCACAATCTGGTTATGGTGAAACATAAACCAAATTACGTAGACTGTTATGATCGAAAATTGACCCGCCATATTGGTCACTGAAATTGGTCATAATTTTCGTCTATAACTTTTCAATGACCAAAAACATTTGGTCAAAAGCTGAGCGTCACTAGTTACACACCACGATTTTTTTTCTGAATTGGCCATAGATGACCATGACCAATTTTTTCTATCCTTTTCACGTCACATCCTATGTGGCTGATCCTACATGGCAAATGGGTGACCAAATCAGATGGTCGTTGGTCAAATTCAGTCCTGTCCAGCTTGGTGTTTTATGTGGGCTGAGCTCAACAATTCCGCCCTTTTTCTTTTCTAGCATTGGATTTTTATGGTTCATTTGTTTGGGCCGAGCTAAAAATACATGTTGTGTGGGTTTATGGGCTCCTCGGAACTATGTTGTGTGGGTTTATGGGCTCCTCGGAACTTGAGCCTGGAACAGAACACCGCGCAATATCTAGTAACAATAAAATAAGTGAGCTATGAATAAGCACCAGAATATGGAAAGATATTTTTAGAACTCCCAACCATGTATAAACATGGCTAAACATCAAATATTTCATGCTAATATGTAGCGACTCAAAAACAATATATATTGTTAATAGTATTGTAATTTAGTTGCCATGTGATAAAAGATAATGTGCATGTAATTGGATTATACAAAGTAAAATATATTTTATAAGCATATGTGTATTTTCTTCTCTTTATCAAGCCAAATGATATGGGGTGGCCAGATATTCTTAGTAAGCGAGGTGGATATATGATGATAGTGGGCGGAGATAACTTGTATGCTCACGAACCTCTCGATCCCTGATGCCAATGCAACAGCTCTCAACCCTTGTAGATATTCGCAACTTCACACACCGCACGTAGCCGCTGATTATGAAATGGTATTGTAATCTTCTAATTTCCAATGGAACAACACATCACACAAAATTTGCAATTGGCTAAATCCGAATGGATCAACTAATCACACTTGATTGATAATAACAAATACACCAAATCAATACTTATTGGTGCAGGAGTTCAATTGGATGCAAGTAGCAACTCAATGAATCTAGGATTTACTTTAAACATGGTATAAACCTATTGTTGAGGGCTAATCTCGTGGATGGCTGATGACTGCAAGTGCACAGATCGTTTGTAGCTAGTTTCGAAATAAAGATATTGATCCCACAGGGAGCAGTAGGCAAAAGACTAAAATATTTTTAACTACAACTAAACGAAGTATTTAAGAAATAACTTTAAGATGCAAGATAAGTAGAGTTGTTTTTGGGTATTTGGTTGAACAAGGTAATTTAAAGTAAAGCAAAACTTAATGCAGAAAGTAAGAATCGCGTGTGTAATAGAACTTTGGAACTACAATAGGGAAAAGGCGTTCTCGAGGAATAGTGGATACACCATTAGCAATTTAGACTAAGCAATCAAGATTATTATAACGAATATTCTCATAATGTGTATGTATGTGGGAGGAGCTCCATATATGGATGAATAGTCAGCAACCGATGCACACATCATCCTTATAACCACAGCAGACTGCAATTGACATCAATTGAATTACTGTGCTATTAAGGGATTTTTCACGTGGCATGAACATGGCTTTATGAGTTCTCCTTGATTCCCCAAGTTAGTACGTAAGGATTGACAACAGCTTTATAGTCACAGTAAGTACTATTATCCCTCCGTCTACCAACAAGTAATCTCCTTCATCGAGTCCCCATAAGAAACAAATATTAAGGAGGTGCACAACTCCCAACATCAAGATGAAGACAATTAGCACATACACATAATGATGTATAACATAATAATCTCTATCTCATCCCAATCATATGCTAGGGTTTCTCCATCTCCCCAAGAACTAGAGATCTACTTAGACATGGAGGCAATCAACATCATAGCAATGGTAATGGAAATAATCATAGATGAATAGTACTTGTATAAATCCACAACGAGTACGGGAATTACAACAAGATCTAGGCAAGATGTAGATGAGATGAATGGAGATGGTGGTGATGCAGCGGTGGATGATGAAGATCGATGCCTTAGCCTCCCGGATCTACGCAGGGCGAAGATGGATCCCTGGCGGATGAGTTCCCCCTCCAGATGCCTTCCAGAGGTGAGGTTTCTGCGATTTCTGGGTGTTCTGTATGTCGTCTCTCCGAACTAGTTACACGGGGTAAAACTATTTAAGGAGGCGGAGGCGGCGCCAACTATACGGCCGGAAAATTCGCTCTGATCGTATAGTTGGTCGTTGAACTCTCTGCCTTATTTGTTCGCTTCTGGTTTTCTTCTGATATTATTAATATTTCCCAAATAAGCGATTTACGTTGATTTTGACTCCTTTTCTCCATAGTACAACTGTTGCAAGAATTATATCCGTTGGATCCATCACATGTCCTGATCCTGATGAAAACAGACATAAAATGTGCGCACGGGCGCCATAAAATACCAGGATCCTACATTTACAATGCAAATAATAATGTAAAACATGATGCAAATATGCACTCATCAATGGCCCGATCTTTCACGAATCCCTCAAAATCGAGGCGAAGTGAGTGGGGGATGAGGGAGAGGATGAAATCCGCAAACTCACGCACGAAGATCACGATAAACACACACACGAAGACACGGTACACACCTATAGCTCACATCGGCGGCTACCGGTCCGACGCAATCCCTAGGATCGCTGTCGAGCGAAGATCTCTCTTGAACCGACACGTCGAGTGGGTGATGTCTACGCACGCTTCTATTCTTGTAGACAGTGTTGGGCCTCCAAGTGTAGATGTTTGTTGAACAGCAGCAAGTTTCCCTTAAGTGGATCACCCAAGGTTTATCGAACTTAGGGAGGAAGTGGTCAAAGGTATCCCTCTCAAGTAACCCTGCAATCAAGATACAAGAAGCCTCTTGTGTCCCCCAACACACCCAAATACACTTATCAGGTGTATATGTGCACTAGTTCGGCGAAGAGATAGTGAAATACAAGTAATATGGATGATTATAAGTGGTAATTGCAATCTGAAATAAGAGTGACAGCAAGCAAACATGTAACATAACTGATTGTAAACGGTGTTTCAATGCTTAGAAACAAGGCCTAGGGATCATACTTTCACTAGTGGACACTCTCATATAAATATCTTCTCTTCATTATGCTACCCTGAACTACTCTCCGGTTGGACGATGTAGGGTTATAACAACACATCTTAAAGTTCGCATTCCCCATCTAGATAACCCCTTACTATCACCTTGAGCGCTAGATGATTCCAACAAACACCACAATCTCATAGAGACATCCAACTCAAATTATACCCATGATAAGTATTTATGTAACCTTAGCCAAAGTGCCACACGGTGTGCACACTGTCAACTTCACACACGTGGGGATAAGCAGAGATTCATTAAAGTACTTGAGTACCAGAATAGATCTATAGATTACAAAGCTCATGATCTCATAAGATCACGCATAGAGAGAGAGAGAGAGATGAACACATAGCTACCGGTAGAGCCCTTAGCCTCGAGAGAGAACTACTCCCTCCTCATCATGGGAGTCAGCAACGGTGATGGAGATGGCGGTGGAGTCGATGGAGATGGATCCGGGGCACTTCCCCGTCCCGGCAGGGTGCCAGAACAGAGACTTATGTCTCCCAAATCTCCTCTTCGGTGGCGGCGGCTCTACGGAACTTATCGTGGAATTCTGATCTCGTCTCTAGGGTTTTCGTCCTAGGAGGCTTTTATAGGCGAAGAGGCAAGGTCGGTGGGCGCCCGAGGGGCCCACACCACCCCTTGACGTGGCCTGGGCTGGCCTGCGCCACTAGGTGGTGTGGCCTCCTCGTGGCCCCTCCCTGTCTCGTCTTCTGGTAAAATATTGACTTTGGCTTTTGTCCGGTCCAATTTCGAGAATATTTCTTTTCCAGCTTCTCTAAAACCAAAAAAGGCATAAAACAGGCAACTGGCACTGTGGCATCTTGTTAATAGGTTAGTTCCATAAAATGTATAAAAATACCTCAAAGAGTGAACAAAACATAAGAAAGTTGATACAAAACAAGCATGGAACATAAAAAATTATAGATACGTTTACGACGTATCAACATCCTCAAGCTTAACTCCTGCTCGTCCTCGAGTAGGTAAGTGATAAAAAGAATAATTTTTGAGGTGACATGCACCATCACAATCTTGACCAAGGTATTTGTAAAACATTAATAGCTGAGACCATATTACTCTAACATAGACATGAAAGATATAGTTCTAACAATAAGACATAGCAACTATATTGTAACATGAAAAGATACAAACAAAAGATTTATGAATAACAATGCTTTGAAAGATGTTTGTTTGTTTCACATATAGAAAACATAATGAGAATGGTATTCAGCTTGTCCCTCATGGTGTAGCAAAACATAAATGCATAGGACACCTTCAAAGTTCATAAGGGTGACTAGATACAAATAGTTTAAGAACAAGCAATATCAAAGTTATGAATCAATCAACAAGTTTTGGGACAATGCACATTAAACTAAGAATGACTACTATGCTCTCTCAATAGGTGCATAAAGATAGAAGATGGAGAATCAACATAAAAGTAAAAAGAAAGACCCTTCATAGAAGGAGGCATGGGTTTAAGTCTTATAAAGAGCTTCCAAAAATTATGGTACTTATTAGCTTTCAGCTCTCATTGCCCCTATCATAAGCATCTTTAGGTGATTAAGGTTTGTTGAGGGCAAACCTCTAGGGTGGCCCGATCTTTCACGATTCCCTTTCAAATCGAGGATGAAGTGCGGGGGAAGGAGGAGAGGATGAACACGACGGACGCACGCACGAAAAACGCGATGAACACACACACACAAAACCACTATACATGTAACACCCTCGAATCGGCCCTATGCAGATTTCGGTGCTTCCCGGCCAACCCGCATAGAAACGATTCAAGGACGCCCACCAGGCACTGGCGTGCGGGTGGAAAACGAAGTAATACCATTAAACAATAGTTCACGATGGAATCCACAGAACATATATATATATATATATATATATATATATATACAACGACTCCATGAGTCAAGAATACAGATATAATATACAAAGATCCAAATCACCTCGAAAACGATAGAGCGTTCGACTATGGACAAGACGCAAATGGGGCTAAGAGCCCTGAAGAAGAACCAATGGCGTCCATAACCCTGCCCAGGCCAAGCCGGAAGGGTAACCCTGCTAACGACGTTGATCTCAAACCTGCTAAAACAAAAGGGGTGCCGACAAAGGGCAAAGGAAAAAGAGGAGCGTCGGTACTGAGGCCAATACACGGCGAGGCTAGAATTTGGCGGCTCTCGCCTACATAGGTATGGTGGACTGAAGCGGCAGCGAAGCATGCACTAAACAACCTATAGAGACTCGATTAACTGTCGGTTATTAGAGAGAGATAAGAAAGACCTATTCGGAACCAACCTTATACTAACACCAATCATACCCATCCTGGTATTCCCCCTCGAGACCAAACGAGGAAGTCAAACCGAGGAACTCACACAGTTGGCAGTTTTATTCATTCCATTATAGTTGAAGCACTTACTAGTCAGATATAAATAGCATGAGTCATCCTGATAGCATAAGTAGTGGGCAGTTTTAGTTAACCATTCAATTGTAGTTGCAGTACTTACTAGTCAGATACAATTAGCATGTGACATCCCAAACCCAGCAGTTGTTGGCACTTTTATTTCATTCCATTGGAGTTGCAATACTTACTAGGCAGGTATAACAGGACACGATACACCCCAGTTCCACCAGTTGTTGGCACTTTTATAATCCATTCCATTGTAGTGAAGCTGATTACTAGTCACATATTAAGTCAAATTTATAGCACTGCATTAGTTATGCTTGTCTATGATCGAGATACTGTGTTCCAAGTCGTCCATAACTGCGGACACGACTTTCAGAAAGATTTACCCTGCAGGGGTGCACAAATAGCAACACATACACGATCAACCTCGGAAAAACCAAATCAAAACCCAACGAGGCTTTCACGACAAAGCAATCACAGGATTCATAAAATATTTCAGGGGGCCACCCTACTAAGCTACCCGCAACAAAGTTGGCCGGCTCCGAGACGGACCCAGGGTTTGTGACAATGGCTGTAAACGACTGGGAACCCGAAAGTGTGACTGGGCTTGTCAATACCGCGAAAACATTCCATGTTCCAAAACAGTACAGGTGCTCCACGCACAATCGTAAATAAAACGTAAAGCATGGCATAGGTATAGGATAGTAATAAAACCCCAAACTAGTTTGTGGCCCCAAGAAATAAGAAATGAATCAAGCTTTGGCTAAGGGGGATTCATAGACTCTCCCGGATGTGGATAGTGTGAATAGTCAAGGAACAGGTATCAAGTACTCGGGGCCTACGGGACACAAGTGGGCATGAAAAACCAAATAACATATAATTGCCCACCGGTGCCACTTTCATTAGTTATCACAGCAATTAAATAGTTGTAATTAAAGACATGATCATCTCCACCATAAACATCTGCCAGCATTCCAACAACTGTGGTACTCGACAACACGAGATCGCACCTGAGCAAGCAACTACGACTCGCAAGGCCAGCTTTCTACCAAACAACAGGTATTAGGAGGTGTCCATGGCAATATAGAGGCTGCACGGGATATAACTGGTGCACGGAAACTAAAGCATCGCGACACGGATAGCAATAGATCAACATGAGGAAATAAAGGCTATAAATGCAAAATAGGTAGAAGGGGGAGAGATGCTCGCCTGGGAAACACTACCGAAGGTTCATATCCGGAGAACTTGTCGATACTCGCATCAACTCATCGGCCTAATCCGCGAAGAAGCAAACACTAGAAGAAACACCGGATGCAATATTTAATACTACGGCAGAAGATCCGGCATGCTTACGATATGATGCATGGCATGGCACAGATGCGATGCGACTAGGCAATATTAAGCGGAACCGGGGTCCCGACAATTAATTAGGTGGTTCATGTTGTTTAGCTACCCCGCAATTTAAATGTTGTCTTATCAAGGCAAAACATGGCATCGGTTCTCTACACAAATTTAAATGGAGTCCGGAATAAGACAAAGGTATCCCGCATATAGACTCCATATTTAATTATGAGGTGAATCGGCATAATGCCCCCAAACCACAGACAAGTATGCATGCATGAACAATTTAATATGCGACAGATGGTAATGTCATATTATAAAAATAGGGGCTTAGGGTCACACATCTGGGTTCGGAAGATCTTGGGTTCCGGGGGTCCGGGGTCCGGTCTCAGGGTTTGACGGGAACGGCGAGGTTCGGATACAAGATGGAGAACTTGTCATGTCGAGCCAGAGAACTTGGGTTCCAAGCGGTCGACCTTGTCGTTGATGGTGAACTTGAATGGATCGGGTACCGGTGGTCTTCGGGTCCGTGTAGACGGTCATGGCGTCCGGGATGAAGATCTTGGCGTTCCGTGTCGGTGACCTTGGCGTCCGGGTTCCGGCGTCATTGGCGATCTCGGACTGGTACCGGAGTCTTCGAAAGATCTTGTCGGTCGGAGGGGTTCGGGTCTTCAGGGTTTTGGTTTCGGGGGACGATCTTGTCGCACCGGTGTCAACGCTTCCGGGAAGGAGTACTTGTCGCATCTGTGGGGATCTTGGTTCGGGCGTGGTCAAAGCGCTCGGAAGCAGATCTTGGTGTACCCATGAAGGAGATCTTGAAGTTTCCATGTCAACATGCTTCGGGTTCGGCGGGTTCGTATCCGTGAGGAGAACTTGTGTGTCCACGCCAGAGGCCTTGGGGTTCCGGGAGGGAGAACTTGAGTGGATCGGGTACCGGTGGTCTTCGGGTCCGTGTAGACGGTCATGGCGTCCCGGATGAAGATCTTGGCATTCCGTGTCGGCGATCTTGGCGTCGGGGTTCCGGCTTCATTGGCGATCTCGGACTGGTACCGGAGTCTTCAAAAGATCTTGTCGCTCGGAGGGGTTCGGGTCTTCGGGGTTTCGGCTTCGGGGGACGATCTTGTCGCACCGGTGTCAACGCTTCCGGGAAGGAGTACTTGTCGCATCCGTGGGGATCTTGGTTCGGCCTCGGTCAAAGCGGTCGGAAGCAGATCTTGGTGTACCCATGAAGGAGATCTTGAAGTTTCCATGTCAACATGCTTCGGGTTCGGCGGGTTCGTATCCGTGAGGAGAACTTGTGTGTCCACGCCAGAGGCCTTGGGGTTCCGGGAGGGAGAACTTGTCGTTCGGGCTTCGAGGGTCGGTGGCGAGCTTTTTCGGCGCCGGAGGCATCGACCTCTAGAACTTGTCGCATACACACATCTTAGGATCCCTCAACCATGTCGACGAGAAGGTCTTGGGCGATTGCATGGGTTTACAAGCACGCGTCGAAGATCTTGATGGACTGGATTCACACAGAGGCAAACTTGCAGCATGAGCCAAGGTACAACAGGAGCAACACCTCATCATCGGTAGCCATGCTTCAACAACACGGGTACATCGCAGCAGGGTTGTGTGGCCTTGGACGTCAAGGACCAACAGCTCTACGGAGACCAACATATGCATAGAAATTGTTGGCGACGAGGTTCTGCACGGGGTCGCGACGACGCGGACAGGAGACGGCAGCGGCGCGGGGGAGAAAACATGGCAGAGGCAACGACCACGCGTGGCCGGTCGCGCTGCAGGGCTCGCCGGCCGTGAGGAAGACGGCGGCAGGCGGCCTTGAGGAGGAAGCCACGTGGAGGTGGGCCCACGCGAGAAGTAGCAGAGGTCGGGGTCGGCGGCGGAGGTGATGGCAAGGACGGCCGGAGCTCGGCTCGAGCAAGCGGCGGCGGGAGGCGTGACTGGCGCGAGGGGAAACCCCGGCGGCGAAGGAAGATGCAGATGTGGCGACGAGGGGGCGAGAAGTGCGGCCGGAGGAAGCCGGGGAGCAGCGGCGGCGCTCTGTGGGCCAGGACGAGCGGAGGGGCTAGCGGGGGGTGTAGCGAACGAGGAGGAGGTCGGCGGCCGACGGTGGCTTGGGTCGAGCTCGATGCGGCTGGCGGGGAAGGCGGCTCCGGCGAGGGGCCCGGCGGCGTCCGGAGCCGAGCACGGGGAGGTCGAGGACGCTCGCGCGGCCGGCGGTGAGGTGGGGAGGCAGGCGCGGGATTGAAGATGGAGGAGGTGGGGGAGACGCGCCCAGGTGGTGGGGATCTGGGCTGGTCGGCCAGGGAGTGCGGGGCAGGTGTGGGCCCGGGCCAGGCTGGCGTGTGGAGAGGAGCAGGAGGATCGGGAGAAGGGCCGCGCGTGGGAGTTTTGTCGGGAGGGGGAGGGCTCTCTCTCGGTGGATAGGACAGGGAGGAGGAAAACAAGTGGGGAGATGGTGAGGTGGCCAGGCGGGGTGAGGCGGCGAGCATTGATTGGATGGGGTGAGGTGGCGGGGTGGGAGATGGAGAGAAGAGGTGCGGCGGCTGTGTGCAGCTGGGTGAGAGAGCTGACAGGAGGTGGGGCCGGGGTGGAAGGGATAGGGCGGTTGGGGAGTTGTGGCTATGTACCGTTAGGATAGACTGGTTGGGTAATTTTTAGGGGTGGCCGGCTGGGTCGGTTAGGCCCGGTTCGGCTGCCCCCTAAAATAATATAAATAATTTTATTCATTTAAAACAGACTTTTGTAAATAATTTTTAGACAAATAAAATTATCCGGAAGAGACCGGAGCTTTGATTTGAAATAAAGACGGGACGTTTAGAAAACAAACTAGGCTTTTCGTAAATAGTTTTTAAACAAACCATGCAAGATGATGACGATGCCCAAATGCAATGTGGCATGATGATATGAGAATGCGGTCATGATGATGCAATGCACAAAAACACAGCGATTTTCTAGTAGTGGTTTTAGCGGGATGCCACAATTCGACACCACTAACAAGGGAGCTTGCCCTCGAGATCCGCCTCATGGTACCGGGAAGAAGGTCGGCGATCTGAATCTTCTCGCTTCGTGTAGATCCTCGCGACACCACTAACAAGAGGTCGTTGTCAGTGATGGTCGAGAGAACACTCCGGGAACAAAGGGCGAAGGTAGAGGTATCAACAAATAAAGCCACCTCTGGCTTCCGTGGACGGAGTAAAATTGCTGGATCCACCGATTCAATATACAAAAACGAATGATAAGAGTAGTCGGATGGTAATCAGTCCATCGCGCACCCAAACCATTACTCTGCATATGAATAGGGGATTTATGCAACCAACTCTCGGAATTAGACTGAAGATCTCGACAATCGAGGTTTGGAACAAAAGGAGTGATCCAGAATCTGCATCGGATCTGGCGTAGCTGATGTCGTCGCGGAAACACCGGAAGGCACAAACAAGGAACAAAGAGAATCCAACAGATGCAGGATTACTCAGATAGCATGAAGTCCGGAGGTAGAAACACCGTTACCAAAGGAGGAAGCGAAACTCTGAAGGTACGACGGGAACCCAACCACGAGAAATCCTGGACTAGAAGAAGGTAAGAGAGCAGATTCAAAACACGCAAAGGTAAGAGGAGAATATCAGAGGTTAAGGTGTAAAATCAGACCTAATCAGATCTATCCAGCCGATTTTGCAAATTAGTTTTGACTCTCTACTTCGGCCGTTAGCTAGGTTATTCTAGAGGCTGGACTAGTGGGGTATCGCAACTGCTGAGCTCTGATACCACTCTGTAACACCCTCGAATCGTCCCTATGCAGATTTCAGCGCTTCCCGCCAAACCCGCATAGAAACGATTCAAGGACGCCCACCAGGCACTAGCGTGCGGGTGGAAAACGAAGTAATACCATTACACAATAGTTCACGATGTAACCCACAGAACATATATATATATGTATATATATATACATATATATATGTATATATGTATATATATATACAACAACGACTCCATGAGTCAAGAATACAGATATAATATACAAAGATCCAACTCACCTCAAAAACGATAGAGCGTCCGACTACGGACAAGACACAAATGGGGCTAAGAGCCCTGAAGAATAACCAATGGCGTCCATAACCCTGCCCAGGCCAAGCCGGAAGGGTAACACTGCTAATGACGTCGATCTCAAACCTGCTAAAATAAAAGGGGTGCCGACAAAGGGCAAAGGAAAAAGAGGAGCGTCAGTACTGAGGCCAGTACACGGCGAGGCTAGAATTTGGTGGCTCTCGCCTACATAGGTATGGTGGACTGAAGCGGCAGCGAAGCATGCACTAAACAACCTATAGCGACTCGATTAACTGTCGGCTATTAGAGAGAGATAAGAAAGACCTATTCGGAACCAACCTTATACTAACACCAATCATACCCATCCTGGTATTCCCCCTCGAGACCAAACGAGTAAGTCAAACAGAGGAACTCACATAGTTGGCAGTTTTATTCATTCCATTATAGTTGAAGCACTTACTAGTCAGATATAAATAGCATGAGTCATCCTGATAGCATAAGTAGTGGGCAGTTTTAGTTAACCATTCAGTTGTAGTTGCAGTACTTACTAGTCAGATACAATTAGCATGTGACATCCCAAACCCAGCAGTTGTTGGCACTTTTATTTCATTACATTGGAGTTGCAATACTTACTAGGCAGGTATAACAGGACACGATACACCCCAGTTCCACCAGTTGTTGGCACTTTTATTATCCATTCCATTGTAGTGAAGCTGATTACTAGTCACATATTAAGTCAAATTTATAGCACTACTTGAGTTATGCTTGTCTATGATTGAGATACTGTGCTCCAAGTCGTCCATAATCGCGGACACGGCTTTCAGAAAGATTTACCCTACAGGGGTGCACAAATAGCAACACACACATGATCAACCTCGGAAAAACCAAATCAAAACCCAACGAGGCTTTCACGACAAAGCAATCACAGGATTCATAAAATATTTCAGGGGGCCACCCCACTAAGCTACCCGCAACGAAGTTGGCCGGCTCTAAGACGGACCCAGGGTTTGTGACAATGGCTGTAAACGACTGGGAAGCCGAAAGTGTGACTGGGCTTGTCGATACCGCGAAAACATTCCATGTTCCAAAACAGTACAGGTGCTCCACGCACAATCGTAAATAAAGCAGTAAAGCATGGCATAGGTACATGATAGTAATAAAACCCAAACTAGTTTGTGGCCCCAAGAAATAAGAAATGAATCAAGCTCTGGCTAAGGGGGATTCATAGACTCTCCCAGATGTGGATAGGGAGAATAGTCAAGGAACAGGTATCAAGTACTCAGGGCCTACGGGACACAAGTGGGCATGAAAAACCAAATAACATATAATTGCCCACCGGTGCCACTTTCATTAGTTATCACAGCAATTAAATAGTTTTAATTGAAGACATGATCATCTCCACCATAAACATCTGCCAGCATTCCAACAACTGTGGTACTCGACAACACGAGATCACACCTGAGCAAGCAACTATGACTCGCAAGGCCAGCTTTCTACCAAACAACAGGTATTAGGAGGTGTCCATGGCAATATAGAGGTTGCACGAGATATAACTGGTGCACGGAAACTAAAGCATCGTGACACGGATAGCAAGAGATCAACAGGAGGAAATAAAGGCTATAAATGCAAAATAGGTAGAAGGGAGAGAGATGCTCGCCTGGGAAACACTGCCGAAGGTTCATATCCGGAGAACTTGTCGATACTCGCATCAACTCATCGGCCTAATCCGCGAAGAAGCAAACACTAGAAGAAACACCGGATGCAATATTTAATACTATGGCAGAAGATCCGGCATGCTTATGATATGATGGCTTGGCACAGATGCGATGCGACTAGGCAATATTAAGCGGAATCGGGGTCCCGCCAATTAATTAGGTGGTTCATGTTGTTTAGCTACCCCGCAATTTAAATGTTGTCTTATCAAGGCAAAACATGGCATCGGTTCTCTACACAAATTTAAATGGAGTCTGGAATAAGACAAAGGTATCCCGCATATAGACTCCATATTTAATTATGAGGTGAATCGGCATAATGCCGCTAAACCACAGACAAGTATGCACGCATGAACAATTTAATATGCGACAGATGGTAATGTCATATTATAAAAATAGGGGCTTAGGGTCACACATCTGGGTTCGGAAGATCTTGGGTTCCGGGGGTCCGGGGTCCGGTCTCAGGGTTTGACGGGAATGGCGAGGTTCGGATACAAGATGGAGAACTTGTCGTGTCGAGCCGGAGAACTTGGGTTCCAAGCGGTCGACCTTGTCGTCGATGGCAAACTTGAATGGATCGGGTACCGGTGGTCTTCGGGTCCGTGTAGACGGTCATGGCGTCCGGGATGAAGATCTTGGCATTCCATGTCGGCGACCTTGGCGTCTGGGTTCCGGCGTCATTGGCGATCTCGGACTGATACCATAGTCTTCGGAAGATCTTGTCGCTCGGAGGGGTTCGGGTCTTCGGGGTTTCGGCTTCGGGGGACGATCTTGTCGCACCGGTGTCAACGCTTCCGGGAAGGAGTACTTGTCGCATCCGTGGGGATCTTGGTTCGCCCTCGGTCAAAGCGCTCGGAAGCAGATCTTGGTGATAAGGGGTGGCCCGATCTTCTCAGTAAGCGGATGGCGATGATGATGGTAGATGGTAGATAACTAGTGCGTAGCTATGATCTCTCCCGCTCGATCCCTGATGCCAGTGCAACAGATCTCGAACCTTGTAGGATATTCACAACACCACACTCTTGCGCACGCAGCCGTGACCATGAACGGTAGTATGCAATCTACTAATTCCCAATGGAACAACAGATCACACTCAATTATAGTTGGTAGATTCGAACACAGGGTAATTCCAGAGGTTCTATGAAAGAAACAACTCCAAAATATTTTAACGTGGTCTAAAACCTAACTAGAGGCCGTCTCAGGGATTATAAGGGCAGCTGGGGCGACCAGAAACCGAAACTAAACGCAAATGACTCAAACTGATACAAACCGACTCGGACCAGATTCGGTCGGTGTGCGGACACTCCGGTCGAAATCGGCCGGACAGTCCGGTCAGGCCGGACACTCCGGGTGGAGTGTGCCGGACAGTCCGGTCTGGCTGGAAACTTTGAAGTTTTCGGGTGATGTCCAGGTAGTATCTGAACTGGCAGACAGAATGTCCACGCCAGTTTGCCTCTCGACCAGGCCAAAAAGTCCGGGTGGATCCGACCGGACACTCCGGTCGTGGCAGATCTTTTTGCCTCCGTCTTGATGATCTTCTCTTGCGCCTTCCTCCCGCTCCTCCCTCGCGCATCCTTGGGCGATCATCATGTTGGGCTTCTTTTGTAGCCCTTCTCCTCCTCGCGCCATGCTTGTTTCTCCAACGAACCTGATCATACATAAATGCATAGACTTAGGCAGTATAAAGTTCTCATCAATCAAAGTACCAGATTCGTTTAGGAGTAAATTCACCTGTTGATCTAGTAGTTTAGCACGAGCTCTTGTAATAGGTCCAATTCTAATCTCATTGGACTGATCCTGTCTTGCGACAGTTGTAGCATCTTCAGTAGTCATTGGGGTAGGTGTAATTGTAGGGATGTCCTCATCATCTCCCCCTTCAAAAGGCGTCGACCTCGACGCTCCAAGGTCTTCTCCAGCATATGGTGAAAAATCAGCAACGTTGAAGCTGTTGCTAACACCACCAATCTCCTCAATAGGTATATCAACCGAGTAGGCGTTATCATTAATCTTGGCTAACACCTTGTAAGGACCAGCACCACGTGGCTGCAATTTGGACTTTCGAAGTAGTGGAAACCTATCCTTGCGTAGATGCACCCAAACCATATCTCCAGGCTCGAACACCACTTCTTTCCTTGCTTGATTCCTTGCAGCAGCAATGTTCTTGCCTTTCTTCTCAATAGCCTCTCGAGTCTTCTCATGTATTTTCTTCACATAATCAGCACGTTTTGATGCCTCCATATCAACTCTCTCATGTAATGGCAGAGGCAACATATCAAGTGGCGTCAATGGTTTGAAACCATACACCACCTCAAAAGGACAAAGCTGAGTAGTTGAATGCACAACCCTGTTGTAAGCAAATTCAACATGTGGCAAACACTCTTCCCACTCCCGCAGATTCTTTTTAATCATGGTCCTTAGCAGCTGTGACAATGTTCGATTCACCACCTCCGTTTGACCATCTGTTTGGGGATGACATGTAGTACTGAACAGCAACTTCGTTCCTAGCTTTCCCCATAAGGTCTTCCAAAAGTAGCTCATGAACTTCACATCCCGGTCAGAAACAATCGTCTTTGGTACTCCATATAATCTCACGATGTTCCTGAAAAACAGGTTAGCAACATGCGATGCATCGTCGCTTTTGTGGCAGGCAATAAAATGAGCCATCTTAGAGAACCTATCCACTAACACAAATATAGAATCATGCCCTCTCTGAGTTTTAGGTGTATACAAACCGTGAGGCTTCAGCTTAGATTTTGACTTGTGGCATGTAATACATCGTCTCACAAATCTGTACACATCACGCCTCATCTTGGGCCAATAAAAGTGATTAGCAAGCATGAGCAACGTCTTCTCACGCCCAAAGTGACCCATCAAACCACCAGCATGTGACTCCTGCACTAAGAACAAACGCAACGAATCTATTCTAGAATACATAGTTTGTTAGCTCGAAACAAATATCCATCATGTATATGATACTTATCCCATGCATTTCTACGAGCACACAAACGATATGGTTCAGCAAAATCATGGTCAGTTGCATAAAGTGCAAAAATAGCTTCGAATCCAGGAATTTTAACATCAAGATTGGTTAATAGCATGTTCTTCCTAGATAGAGCATCAGCAACAACGTTCTCTTTTCCCTTCTTATAGTTAATGACGTAAGGAAAAGACTCAATGAACTCAACCCATTTAGCTAATCTTCTATGCAAGTTTGATTGAGCTTTCAAGTATTTCAATGCTTCATGATCAGAATGTATGATGAATTCCTTTGGCCACAAATAATGTTGCCAAACCTCAAGTACTCGAACAAGTGCATACAATTCTTTATTATAAATAGAATAATTCAAACGAGCACCAGTCAATTTCTCAGAAAAATAAGCTATAGTCCGACCCTCTTGCATCAAAACGCCACCTATGCCTATACCACTAGCATCACATTCAACTTCAAATTGCTTCGAAAAATCAGGTAATGCAAGTAATGGTGCAGAAGTAAGCAAACGTTTTAATGTATCAAATGCAATGTCTTGGGCCGTGCCCCACACAAAAGGAACACCTTTCTTTGTCAAATCATTTAATGGTGCAGCAATGGTGCTAAAATCTTTCACAAAGCGCCTATAGAAACCAGCGAGACCGTGGAAACTACGCACTTGACTAACATTCATTGGAGTAGGCCAATTCTGAATTGATTCAATTTTAGATTGATCTACCTCTACTCCATGCTTAGAAACAACAAATCCTAGGAATATGACCTTATCTTTTGCAAATGTACACTTCTCAAGATTAGCATACAGTTTATTATCACGTAACACTTGCAAAACTTGTCTAATATGAGTGCAATGTTCAGATTCGGTGTGGCTGTATATAAGTATATCATCAAAGTAAACAACCACAAAACGACCAATAAACTCTCTCAAAACATGATTCATCAAACGCATGAAAGTACTAGGTGCATTAGTAAGACCAAACGGCATGACTAACCACTCATACAAACCGAATTTAGTTTTGAAAGCAGTTTTCCATTCATCCCCTTCTTTCATGCTAATTTGATGATAACCACTTCGCAAGTCAATTTTAGAGAAAACAGCAGCACCACTCAATTCATCTAGCATATCCTCTAAGCGTGGAATAGGATGACGATATCGAATAGTGATGTTATTAGTCGCTCTACAATCAACACACATGCGCCATGTACCATCTTTCTTAGGAACTAAAATAACAGGAACAACACAAGGGCTAAGAGAGACACGAATGTACCCTTTATCCAGCAACGCTTGTACTTGCTTTTGAATTTCCTTAGTTTCTTCGGGATTAGTCCTGTAAGGTGCACGGTTGGGAAGTGTGGCGCCAGGAATCAGGTCCACTTAATGTTCTATACCACGCAATGGAGGCAAACCTGCGGGTACGTCTTCTGGAAACACATCCCCAAAGTCCTGCAAAATAGAAGAGGCACCAAGAGAAATAGGGGTCATGTCGTTAGAAACCAATACCTCGCCCTTATACATGAGCACAAGTGGCATGGCTGTAGGATCCTCACGAAACTCTCTCATATCCTCCTTGGTGGCTAATATCAATAACCTAGGCACTCTCTCACTTTTCGTTATATCACTCAATTTAGGCTCAATTACATCAGGAACAGCTGTGACATAGTCTCGCTGAGTGGTAGTATCTTCCTTCAAGTTCACCTCTATCTTCTGGCGAGAATCATTCACAATTTCTTGTGGTGTCATTGGCTGCATAGTAATCTTCTTTCCTTTGAATTCCCAGTGATATGTATTGGCTCGGCCATTGTGTTGCACATGGCGATCATAGAGCCAAGGCCGACCCAATAGTAGGTGACAAATAGTCATAGGAACCACATCAAAATCAATAGAATCTTTGTATGGCCCTATTTGAAAATTCACACGTACCATATGATTTACCTCATCTCACCATTGTTGCTCAACCATTGTATGTAGTATGGCTTGGGATGAGGTAAGTATGTCAAATTCAGTTTGGCACATAGTTCCTTACTTGCAAGATTTCTGCAGCTACCTCCATCAATAATGACCTTGCAAGCTTTGTTTGGTCCAACGAGAGCTTTTGTTTGGAACAAGTTGCAACGCTGGGATTCCTCAACCGGTTGCACACTAAGTACACGTGAAGATACAACAATAGTGGGTGCACGCTCAGCATATGCATCAGCAGCAACCTCGCCATCATCAATATCATCATCAGAAGCTTCATCTCCACTTTCTACTTCACCTTGTTCATTAACAAACATAACCTTGCTATTTGGACAATCTTTCTTGTAGTGACCTCTACCTCCACAAGTATGGCACACCACATCACGAGTACGTGCAGTAGACATGTTGGAACCCGAGCTAGCAGCGGGTTTCCGAGCATTTGAACCAAACGAAGGTGTACTGGCTGGCTTGGCCGATGGTGTAAAAGGAGTAGCAGCTGGTGGCGCGGCTATAGAAGGTGTTGACCTGGCCGAAAATCTGCTGTAGGACGGAAAACGAGCCCGTGACTTCGCCTCTTCTGCCAACTAGGATTCGTCCTCTCTAGCATGCTGCAACAACTCATTCATGGTCTCATACTTGTGATGACGAACAATGCTCTTGATCGGTAACTTCAAATTGTTTAGGAATCGCTGTATGGTCATCTCAATGGACTCACGAATTCTAGCACGCTGCATAAGCATCTCCATCTCCCTGTAGTACTCATCAACTGTCATGGTGCCTTGCTTCAGTTGCGTCAATTTATGAAAAACTGATCGCAAGTAGTTGGTTGGTACGAAACGAGCTTTCATGATTTGCTTCAATCTCGCGCCAGTCCCTCACAGGAAGTTCATTATCCTCCCTTCTATGTTGCACAAGAGCATCCCACCAACGTAAAGCATAACCATCAAATTCCGATGCTGCAAGCTTGACCTTCTTATCTTCTGGATAGTCAAATAAGCGCCAGAGTTTCTCAATCTTCAACTCCCATGTGAGGTAGTCTTCAGGATCAATGGAACCATCAAACTTAGGAATTGAAAATTTTGGCTTGCCCAAACCGTCATCAGCAGGTTGGTTGGGCACACGTTGACCATGACCAAGATGGGCAAACCCACGACCATGAGCAGGTGCATGGACAGGGGGAATAGCACGTTCCCTGCCAACATGTGGAGCAGCATCAACAGTGCTACCCTCATCGAAATCATCAAAGGCATCATCATGTTGAGGATCTTCCCTTCTATGTAAAGCGGTTGTCAACCCTCAATGGACTGCTGCAAAGTGGTGACATTGACATTGAGCATAGCCACTTGCGTTTGGATAGTATCAACCGTCCCAACATGCTGATCCAATCGCATATTCATATCTTGGAGATTCTTGTCAATGGCATCTGTCGTGTTAGTAAACACACGTGTCAAGTGGGATTTCAAAGCCTCATATTCACGCCAATTGACGAGCTCCTCATCCTTCTTTTTCTGCAACACAACATCATCATCACTAGTAGACATGATTAGTAGGTTAGTGCAAAAATCAGAATTTGTATGGTGGAAACTCTCACAACTCACTCACAACTAATAAGAAAGGAGATCTTACCATTCCAAAGTGAATAGAGATGCTCTACCAAACAAAATCAAAGACTGATGCACTTGATGTGATGAAGCGAATATCAAAGGTATAGAGAACGATCGCAGGGCACACAGGTGATGTAAAGGTGGAGCTATAGGTATGGTATCCTATTTACACCGCAAACAAGTCCTAGTGCTGATCGTACAAATACCCAAGAAACACACACAGTGGAGATAAACGTGGCAAAGCAACTTATGAAAAGGAATATTGCAATGCACAAGAGAGACGCTAGTAATAGCTCAAATAGAACAGACACAAGATTGCTCAATCCACTAGTGCTATACACAACAAGGCCTCCAATATTGCACACTTCGATATCTCTTTTTGTCAGGCTTGTAGCTCTTTCTCTCTTTTTTTAATACTGATTCTCTTTTATTTTCTCTTTTTTTTGATTTTTCAACTATATTACTCAATGCAAACGAGTACAGCAACGTACAACAGAACTGGGCCGGATAGTCTGGTTGATATGTGCCGGAGACTCCGGTTGGGCCGGATAGTCTGGTGTGATTCGGCCGGATAGTCCGGTTTCGCCTGTCGAAAATTTCTGCACTTCAAAAACCTAATGAGCAGCCTGTCGGAGCAAAGCAACTAGTCTCGTGGGTACGTTCCTAGGCACAGATGCTGTAGATAGGCTGTGTCTAGGTATGCAAACAAAAGTACGCTATGTGGACTCGAAAAAACCATAAAGACTTGCGGAAACGGTAACGGTGGGAACAGTCGAAAACAAGATTAAACCCTAAACCTAGACACAAACGGAAACTAGACTCCTACGAGGAAAACCTGTAGATCGGATCTACGAGAAGATACAATCAGCAACTAAAACTCGAAAACGATGCAATCTAGTCTATGGCAAATCTTTTTGTAAGGCTTTTTCTATATAGGACAAAAAACACTCTCTAATCTATGGATGGATTTGTGGATGCTTACCGAGGCAACACTGGAAATCTGATACCAAGATGATAAGGGGTGGCCCGATCTTCTTAGTAAGCGGATAGCGATGATGATGGTATGTAGCATCCCATCTGTCTAACATATGTAATGCTACATGGTCTAGTAATATAATTGCTATTTCCTACATACAATTGTTGCATCATAATTATATCATGCTCATGTCATCATGCCACCTTGCATTTGAGCATCATATAAAACCCTTTTCATTTGGTTCTTATCTCATATGCATTAGTAATTGTATTTGGCTCTTGATATATTGTATTTCCTTCTTGATAAATTGTTTAATGCCCAAGTTGAGTTGGGGGTATATCTTTTATTCAACTCCACCGCCTTTTCCTTGTCACCACCTTATAATTCCACCATCCTAATTATCCATGAGCTTTTACATTTTTCCTTTGGCACTAGCTCATGTGGGTTGGGATGGGTCCACTTCTATTTCCACATGCTCTCACACTAGCATCATGTTGTTTTCACATTATTGATATGTGGAGCCACCTTTGCATGCATTATGAGTGGTACCCCTTTTTCTAGCTTCCATATGGATTTTTTGGGATAGTTGCTCATGTTGGAATATTGTTGAGGATATTAAACACCTAGTGGAATATACACACTAGCATGTCCCAATTATATTCAAATATGAGCAGATGCCATCTACTCCACATGGAACATCCACCTTATTTCCTTTTGACTTGGCCTTAATTCCATATTGTGGGATGCATGTGAATAAATGTCATGGGGCTCTATCTTTGTTTTCACAAGATTAAACATGGCATTTATTGATTATGCATGGGCCATGCAAGGTCACCTTTTCTTTCTATTTTTCTTTGGTTCTATTTTGGCCTTGAGTAGGGCATGGGTATTTTACCCATGTTCTAACTTATTTGTTCTTCCCCTCTCTTCTTTTATTTTGGAACCACCCTCTAAACCTCATCCTATCTCCCCTCCAAAACCTCCACATCCCTTGCAACCTATCCTTCCCAACATAGTCTTCTTCTTCTAGTGCTTATGAGAGAGTTTGGATTTTGGAACTTTTTGAGAGCTTATGATACAATATGAATAAACCTCCTAAACTAAAAACTTTACCTACTTTCCCCTTACCCCATATCTACTCATGCCCACCTCTACACATGCATGTGTGTCCTCATGTGAGTCTCCCTTTCTCTCTCTCTAACTAACCCAAAACCCAAACCCTAACCTACCCCTTTTTCCTCCTAGCTAGGCTCCATGCCGAGCCTTCCCTCCCTCCCTAACCTGGCCACCACCACCTGACTACACCCCCATGCCGAGCCATGTACCTCTAAAACCCTAACCTAACCCGAGCTAACCTCCAACCCTAACCCTACCCGAGCCTCCCTCTCCTTTCTCTCTCTCTCTGCCACAAGGTCCACCCGAGCCAGGCCACCTCCCTGTCCGCGCCCTGGCCCCAGCTGCAGCCTCCCTGCCTTCCTAACCTACCGTGCGCGTGATCGAGAAGAGGAGAGAAAGAAAGGTGACCGAGCCACCTCCACTTTTTCTCCACCGAGCCCCACGGCCCCTTTTCTCCCTCTGCTGCCCTTATCTCCTCCCTCCCCAACGTGCAGCTACCCCAGATCCTCCCCAGGGGCCCTGCGCCGCACCTTCCTTCCCCATCTTCCCCTACCGCCACCTCTCTTTCCCATCGTCGGCCATCTACCGTCGGCATCGGCCTCTCCACCGTAGCCAGGGAGACGGGTGAGGTTGTTGTGGTGTCGAGGAAGGCCACGGGATCCCCTGCGTCGCCCCTGTGCTCTGCAACGAGGAGGAGGAGGCCCGGTAGCTGCTGCACGTCCTCAACACCGAGGCCAAACCCTAGCTCGTCGGCGTCTGCTACATCGCCGATCCGTCGCTCCCCGGCCGGATCCAACCCCTCCAGCAGCCCCGCGGTGAGCTCCCTAACCTCCTAGACATCCTCGCAGTCGCCGTCGCTGCCTGGACGTCTTGGACCGACCATCGAGCAGTCTCTATGCGCCGGCGTCGCGCGTGCGTTTGCTCGTCGACACGCCACGCTAGCCTTACCTAGCCGCCTAGTCGTTCCCTACCAACAACCACCAGCCAGCCGCAGTGGCTTCCGCCCTCCGCGCGCATGCCCAGGTCGCTGGTTCGAGCCCCCGCTGCGCCGCGCCGTGCGTCTCTGTCAGTTCGTCAAACAAAAATCAGAGGAAGAAAAACAGTACCTGTGCATGTTTCCCACATAACCCCTTGGCCTTTTTGGTTTCTAAACCCGCAATCCACCCGGTCCCACCTGTCAGTGCCTCTAGGCGATTTACAAAAGAGCACCTGAGTTTTTCCTACCCCTCAACCCGCGCTCCCCACTGTGCCGCGGGGCAAGCCCCCTCTCGTTCGCTGCCGCGTGGGTCCGTTTCACCGCCGGACCCACCTGCCTGTCACTGTGGCTGACTTCACCCGCGGTGAGAAAAGTTCTACCGCGCAGTGTTTCGCCAGCTCAGCTCGGTCCCACCTGTCTGTGACTGTGGCTAGCTGTTGCTGGGTGTAAAAAGTAGCTGTCTGTATCTGTTTTATAAAAACAATTTTCAAAAATGTCTAATATGTATTTAATTCTGTTTTTAATAACTTTTAATTTGTAAATCCAAATAATACAAATAATATATGTTTTTGAATTAGAAAAATGTGAGGTTTTCAAATCTGCCATCCAAATTAATGTTTGACCACTTTAAATTTTCGAAATTGTTTAAATGTAATAAAAAATGCCTTTTCTTAATTAATTAATAACTTTAAATCTACAACTCCAAATTCGACAAGTAATATGTCTAAATCGATCAGCGCGACGAGCCCGTTCTAACTATGCATTCCATGTTCTGAATTGTAGCATGCATCATATGAATATAAAGTATACAGCAACTTATTTAGGAGCAAAACATGACTAAGACTCAATAAAATGCTTTATTCTTGTATCCCACACCTCACCCATGCCATGCTACTTTATTGCCACGTAAATTGTGCATCATTCATCATGGCATGCTTGTTTGCTTGTCGCATTTTAATTCATATGCTTGTGCACTTTATTTATGTTGGCCCTTGTTTGTTTGGTTCTTCTTCGAATAGACGCCGAGCAGGGGAAATATCAGGAATCCTAGGAGTACTACCCAGATCCGTCTCTTGCTTCAACTAAGCTGCCAGGCAAGCACTACCACATGCTTGCATACATATAGTACCTATTGCCTCTATCTTATTCTTGCATCATTGAGTCGTGATTGCATTAAAATTGAATCCCAAGTACTACATAGCCTTTACTTTTAAACCCCACCGAAGCTTGTTCCTCCATCCCATGAGCCATTACTATAGGAGTTGTTTGAGCCATGCGAGTCGTAGAACAACATGTGTAGGGTATGTGAGTGTCTGATGGATAACGAGGTACCTAAACAACTTAACCTGAGTAGTGATGAGGACATCCCTACAATTACACCTACCCCAATTGCTAATGAAGATGTTCCAATTGCAAAGAAGGATCAATCCAATGAGATAAGGATTGGACCAATCACAAGAGCTCGTGCCAAGCTACTAGAACAACAGGTGAACTTGTTTCTTAATGAACCTGGTGTTTTAATTAATGAGAATTTTATACTACCTAAGTCTTTGAATTATTGCATGATCAGGTACTTAGGAGAAGAAGGTGAAGCACGAAGCGAGGAGCTAATGGAACAAGGCGTGTTGATCAATGAAGAATGCGCGAGGGAGGAGAGGGAGGAAGCGCAAGGAGCTGTTCAAGACAAAGATCAACAAGAGGAGGACGTTCTCTGCCGCGGCAGAGAAAAGCATCGTTTCTCTGCCACGGCAGGAAAACCGAGTCCTACTCTGCCACAGCTGGCTGCCGCGGCAGAGCAAGCGATTACAACTCTGCCACGGTAGAGCCAGTTTGACCGAACCACTTTGTGGTCGGTTTGTATCTAGGTTGGGTGTGACCAACTCGGTTTCACCTTTAGGCCGCCGCCTCTTAGACCCTTAAATAGATGGGGGCGCTCTAGCTTTAGTTTTCAGACCACGTTAAAATATTTTGGAGTTGTTTCTTTCATAGAACCTTTGGAATTACCCTGTGTTCCAATCTACCAACTATAATTGAGTGTGATATGTTGTTCCATTGGGAATTAGTAGATTGCATCCTACAAGGTTCGAGATCTGTTGCACTGGCATCAGGGATCGAGCGGGAGAGATCATAGCTACTCACTAGTTATGTATCATCCACCATCAACATCGCCATCCGCTTACTGAGAAGATCGGGCCACCCCATATCATCTTGGTATCAGATTTCCTCGTTGACTCGGTAAGCAATCTGCAATCCATCCATAGATTAGAAGCTGTTTTTAGTCCTATACAGAGCCCCACAAAACGAGTTGTCATAGACTAGATTTCATCGTAGACGAGTAATAGTTGCTGGTCGTGATCATCCTTTAGTTTAGATCTAGATCTGTTCTTCGTAGATTTGTTTCCTCTTTGTTTTCGTCGTTTTCCACCATTGTTTTCCGCCACCATCAAGTCAGATCCGATCTACTCTAAGAGTCCTAGTCATCTACTCTTGGCCAAGTCGGCATTAAAAAAATAGATACTTTCCAAGTTACCGTGTCTGCCACGGCACAGTTTTGCCCCTTTTTTTTTTGCCGCGGCAGCCATATAAAAAAATTGTGAAATTTTGCAATTTTCCAAACCTTAGCCACAACAGATCTACTACATAGGTGTAGGAACTTGCCTATTGAGACTAGTTTCCGCTCCTACAGGCTGCTCTTAGGATTTTTGGTGCGGTACTTTGTAATTGGCCGTGTGTTATAAAAAAAAGAAAGAGCAAGATAGCAAAAGGAAAAGCTATACAAAAGAAAAAGAAAAATTGTGGAAAAAGAGAATTTCATGAAGAGGCCTAGTGATATCTTTGTGCACCGGTAGATTGAGCAATCTTGTGCCTGTTTACTTTGAGCTTTGCTAATGTCTCTCGAGCGTAGTGCAACACCCTTCATAAGTTGCTTTGCCACATTTATCTCCATTATGTGTGTTTCTTGGGTATTTGTACGATCAGCACTAGGACTTGTTTGCGGTGTAAATAGGATACCATACCTATAGCTCCACCTTAAATAACCTGTGTGCCCTGCGATCATTCTCTATACCTTTGATATTCACTTCATCACATCAAGTGCATCAGTCTTTGATTTCGTTTGGTAGAGCATCTCTATTCACTTTGGAACGGTAAGATTTCCTTTCTTATTAGTTGTGAGTGAGTTGTGAGAGTTTCCACCATACAAATACTGATTTTTGCACTAACCTACTAATCATGTCTGCTAGTGATGATGATGTTGTGTTGCAGAAAAAGAAGGATGAGGAGCTCGTCAATTGGCGTGAATATGAGGCTTTGAAATCCCACTTGACACGTGTGTTTACTAACACGACAGATGCCATTGACAAGAATCTCCAAGACATGAATATGAGATTGGATCAGCATGTTGGGACGGTTGGTACTATCCAAACGCAAGTGGCTACGCTCAATGTCAATGTCACCGCTTTGCAGCAGTCTATTGAGGGTTCAACAACCGCCTTACATAGAAGGGAAGATCCTCAAGATGATGATGCCTTTGATGATTTCAATGAGGGTAGCGCTGTTGATGCTGCTCCTGAAAGGGTAATTGCCCCTATGTGTGGTTTTGGTGATTAATGACAATCCCTATGGACTAATGTTTTCATTGAGTTTTATATGAAGGAATATTCCATAGGTCATGCTTGTAGTCCATATGTTGGATTCAAGTATGGATGCCATGAAGATAAAGATATACCTTGAGTTTTGGCATCAAGATCATCGAATTAAAGATAATACTATGATTTGTTCAAGATCTTGAGAGTGTGATCTCTATAGAAGAATTCAAGATATGGCTCTAAGTCGGTGTCATGATAGCCTCATTAGTTGGGCTATGGTTGATTAAGATTTAGAGCATGTAATCAAATGAAGAGTTCCTTATGTACCTCAAGATATTGAGATGGAGCATGAGAAGACACTTGGTTGACCAATGCAAAGAGTGAAGAGTGATTTCAAGTTGGTCAACACATGAAGCATAAAAAATGTACCACATGGATCTTGTGGTATCTTTCCATGGGATTGCTTCAAAAGTGAAGTTCTCAATAGCCCATGAGTGGATGGCATCAAGTGGTGATCGCCATCAAGGTTGAGAAGGGCAAGTTCAAGATAAGCATCTCGAGAAGATCATTTGCTTGAAGCTTGCCGTCCATTTTGGTGATAATGGACATGTGAAGACATGTCTTAATGAAGCTATCCCATAGTGGTTTATGGGGGAGCAATTATGAGTCTTCATGAAGCAACAATGATCAAGTGGTGCATTCCGGCTTGGATGGAGCTTGAAGCATTGTCATCAAGATCAAGCGGGATGCGCAAGGCAAAGGTATGGCCTTGCTAGGTTTTCCTTTTACCGGTCTCAAGGTGGTTGTTGGGAGACCGGGTTATAGGATAGATAGCCGCACTATCAAGAGTGGCTTTCGGTTGGGTAACTTGATCACATCGTTATAGGGAGCTCAATCCTTTGCATACTTTGCATATTACTATTTTGTTGCTTCTTGGTATCTTCTCTATGTGACGTTCTTGAGCTTGTTGCTAGCTCTTCAACAAGCCCAAGTTCATCGAAAACGGAATTCGTATGCATCTTATATGGCGTTTTCGAGTTTGAAGGTTTTACCGGTTCTTCTTATAGGGAGGCTCCATGCCTTTCCTCATTTGGTTCTACCTTCCTTTTCTGTACTATGATGTTTTCATGCACCATATTGTAGAGCTTGTTGTCCTCGTCAAAACAATCCCAAGATCATCGAAATCGGAGTCTGGATGCAAAAGTTATTGCGTTTTTCGTGAAGTTAGTTTCATCCCGGTTGTGGATCCGGTCCAACCGAGCCCCACACCGGACGGTCCGGTTCCAGCTCCGGTTGACCGGATCTCAGACCGGGTTTTCCGGTTTTCGCGACCGAGTCTATTCCGGGTTGGCATACTGAAGTATTTCGGTTTGTAGTCCGGTCCACCGGCCTGGGAACCGAGTTGTCCGGTTCTGGGGCCGGTCCAACCAGACTTCAAACCGGGTTCGCGCTATTTCCTCCTAACGGCCATATTTGCTTTCCCCTATTGTTGAGGGCAAACCTCTAGGGTGGCCCGATCTTTCACGATTCCCTTTCAAATCGAGGGTGGAGTGCGGGGGAAGGAGGAGAGGATGAACACGACGAACACACGCACGAAGAACGCGATGAACACACACACGCAAAACCACGATAAACACCAATAGCTCACGCCGGCGGTGACCGGTCCGGCGCAATCCCTAGGATCAGCGTCGGGCGGAGGACTCTCTCTCGAACCGGCACGGCGAGATGGGAGACTCGGTGAGATCTTGACGTCTAGGCAAAGGAACACCGATGCCTAGGCCTTGTACAACGCGGAGGCACAATGCAAACTCCAACGAGGTTTGGGGATATTGGTGCTCCTTAGTCAAGGAGCATGAGGCAAGAACTAGATAGATCCACAAAGGGGTTTCCACTAATTCCAATATCATGCCTAGGGTTTACAATGGAGGTGGGGGTCTATATATAGGCCAGCCACAAGTTCAGGGGTAATTCAGGCATTAAAGTAGAGTTCTGGGCGAAGTAGAGGGGTACATGGGCCATAGGGCCCAGCTAGGCTTGCAGGCCCATCACTTGGGCCGGGCACTCCGGGGCGAGTGAGCCGGACAGTCCGGGTCGGCGTGGCCGGACAGTCCGGGCAGGGCGGACACTCCGGGTGGTGTCCCGGGAGTGTCCGATTCGACCTTCTGAATGTCCACGCCAGGTCCGAGCTCAGGCAGGCCAGACACTCCGGCTGAGTCGGGCCGGACACTCCGGGGTGGCCGGACACTCCGGCTGGATTCGGGCGGAAACTCCGGCAGCTTCAGCTCAGGTGCAGCTTCAGGGCTCGTGGGTCGACGCGGCGGGGGCTCGTACCTGATGATGCACAAAGTAGTGGTATGAAGTAGCACGCCATCCAAGGAGGTAACGAATTGGCACGAAGAGAGGAGCGAGTTCACCTTAGGTTGCAGGAGTTTGGCTCGGGCACGAGTCATGGGTCCACTTGGGGGACTTGTTGGTGTAGATGTAGAAGCGTCCATAGGACGGGCTGCATCAGCTCCCCCCTTGGGAAAGAGTCGTCCTCGACTCTTCATGGATATCATCTTGAACATCTCCATGGTAGGGTGCGAGATCCTTGACATTGAATGTACTGCTTGCAAGATACTTGGAGGTCAGTATGTTGATGATGTAGGCGTTGTTGTTTATTCTTTTGAGGACCTTGAAGGGACCATCTCCCCTTGGCTTGAGCTTGGAGTCACGTTCCTTGGGGAAGCGGTCCTTGCTTAGGTGTATCCACACAAGGTCACCTTCTTCAAATATCATCTCCTTCTTGTCCTTGTTTAATCTTGAAGCTTGGCGAAGGACTTGTTGTTCGATAGTTGCTCTTGTTTCTTCATGAAGCTTCTTCATAGCTTGTGCACGCTTCTCGATGTCCATGTTTGTGCGCTCATGGAGAGGTAGTGGTAGGATGTCGAGCGCGGTGAGGGGCTCGAAACCATAGACGATCATGAATGGACTCATCTTGGTTGTTGAGTGCTTGGCTCGATTGTAGGCGAACTCGGCGTGTGGAATGCATTCCTCCCAATCCTTCAAGTTTTTCTTGATCAACACATGAAGGAGAGTTCCGAGGCTTCGGTTGACAACTTCGGTTTGGCCATCAGTTTGAGGATGTGAAGCGGATGAAAAGAGGAGCTTGACGCCGAGCTTGGCCATGAGGGTCTTCCACAAGTAGCTCATGAATTTGACGTCGCGGTCGGAGACGGTTGTCCTTGGCACACCGTGAAGACGAACGATTTCCCTGAAAAACAGATTTGCAACATGTGAAGCATCATCGGTCTTCTAGCACGGTATGAAGTGTGCCATCTTGGAAAAACGATCCACAACAACAAATATAGAATCGTGACCATGCTTGGATCTAGGCAATCCTAACACGAAATCCATGCTAATGTCGAACCAAGGTGTATGAGGAATAGGCAATGGCATATAAAGACCATAGGGATTAGCTTGCGACTTAGCTTGAACACATGTCGTGCATCATTGAACGTAGCGCTCCATGTCACGCTTCATCTTGGGCCAAAAGTAGTGATTGGAGAGCACGTCCAATGTCTTGTCGCGACCAAAGTGACCCATAAGGCCTCCACCATGAGATTCTTGGAGAAGCAAAAGTTGAAGCGACGACTTCGGAATGCATAGCTTGTTTTGTTTAAAAAGAAAACCCTTATGCAAATAGAAAACATAAACTCCTTTGTCATTGGAGCACTTTGCGAAAATTGGTTCAAAGAACGGGTCGGAAGCATACAAAGATTTTATTTCCTCAAGACCCAACACGTTGATTTCAAGTCTCGTAAGAAGGCTTGTATGTTTGCGGGACAATGCGTCCGCAACTACATTATCTTTGCCCTTCTTATACTTGACAATGTAAGGAAAAGACTCCATGAACTCAACCCACTTAGCGTGTCTCTTGCTCAAGTTAGCTTGGCCTTTGAGATATTTCAACGACTCGTGGTCGGAATGTATGATAAATTCCTTGGGCCAAAGGTAGTGTTGCCAAACTTGGAGGACACGAACTAAGGCAAAAAGCTCTTTGTCATAAATCAGATAGTTAAGGCGAGCACCATCAAGTTTCTCGCTATGGTAGGCTATAGGACGTCCGTTTTGCATAAGGACTCCTCCAATGCCAATACTACTAGCATCACACTCTATCTCAATTTTTTGTGTGAAATCCGGTAACGCAAGGAGAGGTGCTTCGGTGAGCCTCTTTTTGAGGTCATCAAAAGCTTTTTGTTGTGCTTTGCCCCACACGAAGGTGACATTCTTTTTGGTCAATTCATTAAGGGGACAAGCAATGGTCGAAAAGTCTTTCACAAAGCGACGATAGAAACCGGCCAACCCATGAAACCTTCGGAGTTCACTCACATTTGTTGGGATGGGCCAATCTCGTATGTCCTTTACCTTGGAAACATCAACTTCAATTCCCTTCGAAGAAACGACAAATCCAAGAAAAATCAACTTGTCTTTAGCAAAAGTGCACTTGGGAAGATTAGCATAAAGCTTTTCATGTCGAAGGATTTGCAAAACTTCGTTGACAAGTGTTATATGGTCCTCAAGTGATTTGCTATAAACAAGAATATCATCGAAATAGACAACAACACTTTTTCCAATGAGAGAACGCAAGATATGATTCATTAGGCGCATGAAGGTGGATGGGGCATTATTAAACCAAAGGGCATAACCAACCATTCATAGAGACCAAGTTTGGTCTTGAAGGCGGTTTCCCACTCATCACCTTCAGCCATGCGTATTTGATGGTAACCACTACGAAGATCAATTTTCGAAAAAATAGTGGCTCCACACAACTCATCAAGCATTTCATCGAGACGTGGTATGGGATGTCGACAACGCACGGTGATAGCATTGATTGGACGGCAGTCCATGCATAACCGTAACGTATCATCTGTCTTTGGAACAAGAATCATGGGTACGGCACTTGGCCTTAGTGCTAACTTGGATCAAACCTTTGGAGACGAGTTGGTTGATTTGATGTTCAATCTCCTTTGTCTCCTCCGGGTTCGTGCGGTAAGCGGCGCGGTTGGGAAGTGGTGCACCGGGGATGAGGTCAATGCGATGTTCGATGCCGCGAAGAGGAGGTAGTCCATGTGGAAGCTCTTCGGGAAACACATCCTTGAACTCCTGCAAAACACACATCAAAGATGGAGGGACATTGGTTAATTCGTTAGTTCCTTGCGCTAGTCCCTTGCAAAGGAGGACATAGTTCAAGATGGATGGGTTGTTCCGAACATCTCTCATCTCACTTTTGGTGGCAAGGAGAACACTCTTAGTTTTTCCACTCGAATTTGGCTTGTGGCTCTCACTCACTATGAGGTGGTTCTCTCTCTCATCGCTCTTCTCACAAGTAGGTGTTGTGCTTTGTGCCCTCGCTAAAGCCTTTGCATTGTCCGCAATTATTTGGCTAGGAGTCATCGGTTGCAAAACACATGTTTTGTTGAGCCATTTGAAGGTGTATATATTGGTGCGACCATCATGTTTAGCAGCCTTGTCAGATTGCCATGGTCGACCAAGAAGCATGTGGCAAACTGTCATAGGAACCACATCACACTCCACCGTATCTTTGTAAGGACCAATGGCGAAGGAGACCGATACGGTATGCTTGATCTTCACGGACCCTTGGTCACTTAGCCATTGCACGTGGTAGGGGTGCTTGTGTGGATGGACGGTGAGGTTGAGCTTCTCACACAACTCGGTGCTAGCAAGGTTGTGATAACTTCCTCCGTCAATGATCACCTTGATAGATTTTCCATTGATGCCGGCTCGTGTTTGGAAGATATTGGAGCGTTGGTCTTCATGCTCTTGTGCTTGAGTGGTCAAGATCCTTGTGACGACAAGCGATGGACTTGTGTCATGTTCACACATGAGGAGTTCTTGATCATCTTCCACTCGTTGCCTTGCCATTGCTTCCTTGACACAGGCATCAAACTCATCTTCACTCGAGTACTCTTCATCACTATTGTCATGGATGAACAAGACTTTCTTGTTTCCACATTCGTCCGACTTGTGTCCTTTACCTCCACACTTGTAGCATTCACCGTTGAAAGGTGTATCACTCTTTGCTTGCTTGCCACTTGTGGGCAGTTTTCCTTGAGGAAGTGTGGGCTTGAAGGAAGGCTTGGAGGTACTTGAGGAGCTACCATTGAAAGTTGTTGGTGTAGCGGTTGAAGCTCGCTTGTAGGTGAAGTACGTCTTGGGCTTGTTGTACTTGATATCCTCTTGCACTTGACGTTCAGCCTTTGTTGCAATGTGCACAAGCTCAACCATGGTGTTGTTTGTTTGGAACTCGACGATGCGCTTGATTGGGTGATTCAAGCCAATAAGGAAACATGCCATTGTTTGCTCCATGCGCTCATCAATGTTGGCGCGAATCAAGTTGAGTTCCATTTCCGTGAAGTATTCTTCCACGGTCTTTGTCCCTTGACGAAGAGCTTGAAGGTTGTTGAAGAGGTCACGCGTGTAGTGCGCGGGGACAAACCGGGATCTCATGTGATCCTTCATGTCATGCCAAGTTGTGATTGGCGGCTCTTGTCTTGCATCACGAGCAACTTGAACTTGTTCCCACCAAAGGATGGCGTAGTCATCAAACTCTAGCGAAGCCATGGCGACCATCTTCTCGTTGCTATAGTTGTGCATGCGGAAGATCTTGTTGACTTTGAGTGCCCACGAGAGGTATTCTTCGGGGTCATTGGATCCGGTGAACTTGAGCTTGCCAAAAGTTTCTTCATCGTTGCGGTCATTGCGACGAGCTTGGTGACCTTGTTGATGATCTTGTAGTTGGGGAGGTGGAACTTGGTTCTCGCGTCCTTGTTGCGGAGCTTGCTCTTGGTATTGTTGATGAGGAGGAGCTTGCTCTTGCTCTTGGCACGGTTGTTGACGTGGTTGAGGTACTTGGGCCTCATGGTGACGAAGGTGTTTAGCCTCTTGACGCGGTTGATGACAAAGAGGAGGCTCGTTCCTCGGTTGGTGATGTTGGTTAGGCACATGTGCCTCACGGCGAAGAACATGGTCATGAGCCTCTTGACGTGGTGGGCGTTGCTCAACTTGTATCACTTGACGCTCCAAGTTTTGTTGATGTGGAGGAGGCGCCTCGTGATGACCATGGTGTCGTTGTTGACGTTGATGACGTTGATGACGAGGAGGAGGATCTTGAAGAGCTTCACGTCGATGACGAGCTTGATTCTCCAAGTTGGAGTCATCACTTGTTGTGTCAAGTATGTGTCGCGGTCGATGGTGGTAGACTTGTGGTTATACTTATGGTTGCGCTTGCGGTTCCTCTTGTGGTTGCTCTTGTCGGATCACTAGTGCCCTTGCGTGATGATGGTGTGCTTCTTGCCTTGCTCGTGGCCTTGAAGAGAGGTCACCGTCATAGCTTGACGTTGCGGCGTGCCGTGGGGAAGGTACATAGTTCGAAGAGATTCCATCTTCAACCACGGGGGCATCATTGCGTCTTTGAGCACTTTGATGTAGATCTTGTGGAAGAGGTGCATGACGATGCGAAGAACTTGCCGAGCTTGATGCGCGTGAACATGGTCTTGCCATGCCATCGATGAGGCGTCGAAGATTGTCATTTGTTTCGGCGACGGAGCGTTGAAGCGCTTCATTTTGGTGGCCGAAGTTTTGATGCATTGCATGCATTTGTCGTTCGAGGCCGTCGAAGCGGTTGTCGATGTTCTTGAACTCGGCTTGCGTCTTGCCAAATTGTTCATCCTGTCGCGTCTCAAGGGCTTGGCAATGTTCACGGAACTCTTGTCGAACGATGAAGTGACTTGCGCGTGTCATGTACGGACCTTGATCTTCTTCTTAGGGAGGTGGTTGGCTCGTCTCACCGTGCCTATCCATCATGCAAAACACACAAGTATTGTATATGGAAGTGGAATATGGTGGTGTTAGCCTTGTACCTCACCTTGGGGATTGCACCAAACTAGAAACCACAAGTGAGAGCTATTAGCGTGCAAAGTGGAAATGCCAAGAAAACTCACACTAACTCTCAAAAGCTTGTTGGTGGTAGGTTAGGGTTGTGGAAAGCCAAAGAACCAACCAAAAGAAAAGGGGTAGTCAAAAGTGGTAAAAATCCAACAAAACTCAAGTCAAAGGCGAAGGTCAACAACTCAAAAGGGTGACGGGAACCTACGACTATGTACACACACGTGGAGAAAGTTGGGATTGCCACGACTATGAAAATGAGCAAACAAAATGTCCTAACGAAGACTAAGCTCGTTGTCGTGCCAATGCAAGGAGAGACCGTGGCTCGTTTGCAAAGAGGAAAAGTGAGCAACGGATTTGTGCACTTGCCTTGGGCGCTCTTCTTTCTCTCTTGCTTACAAGCTTTGAGACTCTCTTTTGCAAGGGGAGACTATTTTTCTTTTGCTTTTTCTCTGTATCTTTTTTTTGCTCTCCCTTGATGCTACCTAGTCACACTTGATATTGCTCTTGCACTCTCGCTATCCAAGGACAAATGCACAATGCTCAAGCAAACACAAGATGAGCCACTCTCATGGGATAGGTACACACAAAGGAAGATGGGGGTTAACAAGGTGACGCAAGTTATACCTTCTTTGATGCTGAACTTGGCGTCGGTGGTGTGGGATGATGTTCGTGGTCCATGGTGTCGATGAGCGCGGAAGTTGATGATGCGGAAGCTTGCTGGTACTTGCTGACACGCACACGGGACACGAGCAACAAAGGAGATTAGCCAATGCGAAAAATGAGGCAAAACTGTCAAAACTGGCGTTGCAGCCGGACACTCCGGTCTGTCTGGGCCGGACACTCCGGTCTGGCCGGACACTCCGGTGTGGTTCGGCCGGACACTCCGGTCGGGCCGGACACTCCGGTTGATACGAGCCGGACACTTCGGCGCGGCTTTCCTGCTCGTGTTCTTGAGCGGAAATCCTTGCCTTCGGGCCTCAAATCCGCGAAAAACTTGCCAAATCGGCTGGGGAAACGCAGGATAAAGGTGGACCAACTCCTTAGACAAGGTTTGGTCGGATCAAAACCACAAATAACACTCCAAATCAAGAGATCAATCCAAAGGCAAATATGGGCTGTTTTTTGTGGGGATTTTCGAATTTTTGGTGGATAGAAGAAAAATTTGTGGGGGAAATCATGAGCAACGAAGCTCTTGATACCAATATGTTGAGGACAAACCTCTAGGGTGGCCCGATCTTTCACGATTCCCTTTCAAATCGAGGGTGGAGTGCGGGGGAAGGAGGAGAGGATGAACACGACGAACACATGCACGAAGAACGCGATGAACACACACACGCAAAACCACGATAAACACCAATAGGTCAAGCCGGCGGTGACCAGTCCGGTGCAATCCCTAGGATCGGCGTCGGGCGGAGGACTCTCTCTCGAACCGGCACGGTGAGATGGGAGACTCGGTGAGATCTTGACGTCTAGGCAAAGGAACACCGATGCCTAGGCCTTGTACAACGTGGAGGCACAATGCAAACTCCAACGAGGTTTGGGGATATTGGTGCTCCTTAGTCAAGGAGCATGAGGCGAGAACTAGATAGATCCACAAAGGGGTTTCCACTAATTCCAATATCATGCCTAGGGTTTACAATGGAGGTGGGGGTCTATATATAGGCCAGCCACAAGTTCAGGGGTAATTCAGGCATTAAAGTAGAGTTTTGGGCGAAGTAGAGGGGTACATGGGCCATAGGGCCCAGCTAGGCTCGCAGGCCCATCACTTGGGCTGGACACTCCGGGGCGAGTGAGCCGGACAGTCCGGGGTGGCCGGACAGTCCGGGTCGGCGTGGCGACAGTCCGGGCAGGGCAGACAGTCCGGGTGGTGTCCGGGGAGTGTCCGATTCGACCTTCTGAATGTCCACGCCAGGTCCGGGCTCGGGCAGGCCAGACACTCCGGCTGAGTCGGGCCGGACACTCCGGGGTGGCCGGACACTCCGGCTGGATTCGGGCAGACACTCCGGCAGCTTCAGCTCAGGTGCAGCTTCAGGGCTCGTGGGTCGACGCGGCGGGGGCTCGTACCTGATGATGCACAAAGTAGTGGTATGAAGTAGCACGCCATCCAAGGAGGTATCGAATTGGCACAAAGAGAGGAGCGAGTTCACCTTAGCTTGTAGGAGTTTGGCTCGGGCACGAGTCATGGGTCCACTTGGGGGACTTGTTGGTGTAGATGTAGAAGCGTCCGTAGGACGGGCTGCATCAGCTATAAAAGGGGGTTCTTCCCCCAACATTTTTGGTGGTTCTTAACCACGAAATTGACCTCCATTGTTGAACCTCTTGAGCTTGCTTCCTCTCCCTTCCCTCTTATGATTCTTGCATCTTTTTGAGGGCTTTGGAAGAGAAGATCTAGATCTACAACCCCCACCAATCAATTCCTTCTCTAAGTGAGGGGAACCCCTTGGATCTAGATCTTGGAGTCATTGGTTGACTTCCACCATTGTTCTTCCTCTCTAATTCCTCCCTAGCACTTGTTGCTTTGGTGGGATTTGAGAGTGAGGGATTTGAATGCCCTTGGTGTTCTTGCTTTGCATTCTTGCATAAGTGTTGAGCTCTCCACTATGATTTGTTCAAGTGAGAGACCGTGAGCTTGTTGCTCTTGGAGGGTGACCTCCTAGTTGGCTTGGCGGTTGGTGTCGTGGTGTCCTCTTCGTGGAAGATTGTGAAGAGACCCGGGCTTCTCCTTCGTGGAGCTTGTGAAGTGGTTGTGGAGCTTGCCATCTCCGGAGTGGAAGAAAAGCTAGCCATAAGGAAAGGGCCTATTCCTTCGTGGGATAGACTCGGAGAAGAAGGTGAGCCTTCGTGGCGTTGGGAAATCCTTCGTGGAATCCCACACCTCTCCAACGTGATGTACCTTACTTGTAAGGGAACACAGGAATACATCTTCGTCTCCGCGTGCCTCGGTTATCTCTATACCCGAGCTTACTTTCCTTGTGATAGCCATCGAGCTTGAAGTACTTATATCTTGCTTATCACTTGTGGTATATTTATCTTGTGCTATCTTGCTTAGCTTATCTTATTGTTGGTGCACTTAGTTGAGCCTAGTGTATTTAGGTTTTGTGCTTGTAAAATAAACGTTAGTTTAATTCCGCATTCTATCAAGCCAAAACCGTAATAGTTTTGAAATTGCCTATTCACCCCCCCTCTAGGCGACATCTCTATCCTTTCAATTGGTATCAGAGCAAGGTTTCTCCTTGTTTAGGCTTCACCGCCTAGAGTGTAAAGATGTCGGCTAGTAGTATAGTGCACAATGACACAATTATCTTTGATGGCACAGATTATATTTTGTGGAGAAATTGCTTGCTTTGTAATCTTCGGACCTTGTGTCCAAATATTGAGTGTTTTCTAGATGTAGGTTTTTCTCCTCCGATGGATCCTCAAAATCTATCTTTAGAGGATGAGAAAAATTTACATCTCGAAGCTCAAGTATCTAATGAGCTTATTTTCTCCTTGAGCCCCATAGTTAATTTGTTCTTGTCAAATGTAAAGCGCAAGTCATCTCATGAGATGTGGACCAAGCTTAAAGAAATATTTGGTGGGTCCATTTCTCATAGGGTCGGTGGTATCTCCGAGGAGCTCTCTTCTCCTTCACATCATGAAGAGCTCCAAGTGGCTTCCACCTCCGGCCGTGATGAGGTTTCAATTCCCTCCACTTCACCTACATGTGACAAGTCACAAGGTAATGGCATGGTGAGTGGGGAAATCATATGTAATAATGATAGTGGTTCTCTTCACACCAATGATTCATGTTCTATAAATGCTAATGGTGTAGAGAGTTTGGACTTAAGCACTACTTGCAACGATAATTTTATATCCCCTTGTGTTGCTAGTCCTTGCATATTGTCTAGAAATTATTTGAGTACTAGTGTAGATGATATGCTTGATTTGTCTTGTTCCAATAAACAAAATGCTTCTATTTCCTCTAGTTGTGTATCTAACAATGTAGAGGAAATCAAACACCCTATGGAGCAAGACACGATCATGATTGAAGATTCAAGAATATCCTCATCTTCATCCTCCCATGCTCACATGCGCCTTATGGCAAGAGGATCAAAGGTATCTCCTACTAGAGCTAATGATGATAGTGATGATGACCTTGATGAGGATACTAGAGCTCTTGTGCTTGAGCTGACCTTTTTGTGTACGTCTCTTCGTGGTAATAGTAAGGCCGTTGCTTGTATCAAACACGTTATGGACACCATAACTAAACAAACGGAAACCATAGAGGAGTTGGATTTCCAACTTGATGATGGGAGTCGGAGATTCAATCTCCTTAAACAAGAGATTGCCGAGGAGAAGCACACTAATTGTCTCCTCATACAAAAAATTGAATCTTATGAGCTTGAAAAGGAAAAATCTATTAATGATGCTAGTGCTACTAACTCTACTTCTTGTGAAGCTTCTACCCTAAAGGAGAATGTTGAGCTAAGGGCTCAACTTGAGTTGCTAACTAGCAATTATGGGAAATTAGAAGAAAGTCATGAAAAACTCTTAGCCTCTCATAATGATCTTCTAATCTCCTATGATGGGCTAAAATTAGCTCATGAGGCAAGTATCACTAAGGTAACATCTTGTGAGCCTCTTTTGGACATTATCACAACTTCTACTCAAAATGCTATTTTGCCATGTGCTAGTCCTAGTGATCCTTCTAGTCATACTAGTGATAAACCTTGTGTTGGATTACTTGCTTTGCCTTGTTGCTCTAACAATGAAGCTTCTACTTCCTCTAGTACCTCTATTTCTACTAACCATGTAGAGGAAATCAAATAGCTCAAGGCCCAAGTCACTTCTTTGAAGAAAGACTTGGAAAAGAGTCATGAAGTCAAATCCACACTCGATAATATTTTGAGTGTGCAAAAATACCCCAATGATAAAAGAGGACTTGGATTCAACTCCAATAACAAGAATAAGTCCAAGAGCAACAAGAAGAAGATCCAAGACCAAGTCAAGGATTTGGCCAAGATTATTTGCTTCAAGTGCAAGGTTAAAGGACATCATGTAAGATCTTGTCCATTGAAGAAAAAGCACTTGAGTGAGAAGAAACAAGGGAAGCGGCCACAAGTTCAAGGTCAAGCCCAATCTCAACCTCAAGTTGAAGCTAGGCCACTTCCTAAGAAGAATCAAGATAAGGCTCCCCAAGCCAAGAAATTAATGAAGAATAGAAAGGGGAGCACTTGTTGCTACATATGTCGTGAGAAGGGACACTTGGCCTCTTCATGTTCAAATGGTACCTTATCTAACCCTATCATTGTTGATGATTATTATTCTCTTGGGAAGGATAAGAATGGCAATGTGTTTGCCAAGTTTGTTGGAACTCAAAGTGGTGTTAACCATTTGGGTTGCCAAGCCTATTGTGACTAACTTCTTAGGATCCAACTTGGTTGGGGACCAACAAGCTCAAACTTGATCAATAGGTGTTTATGGAGGGCATTGGAGGGTTGGCTAACTCATGAAGAATTAAGGGATCTTCATATATTATATTTTATAAAGCCAAGTTATAAGGATTATCATCTCCCTACCATATACCCAATGTGCCTCTTGTCGGTAACTCGAACTCAACTCTTTTATATTGAAAGTTACTTGCCCCTTTACATGTTTTGGTTTTGTATCAAGTATGTGTTTGTATTTGTTGTGCCTCATGCTTGCTTATTTTGTGTATTCAAGTATGTCTATGTGTTTGGCACATCATTTACTTGTGTGTTTTGCTTTGAGCCTCTAATGCATCTTGTTGATATCTTATTTGGCTTTTTTTCTCGAGTGGTTAATGGAACATCCCATTTTGGTGGAGTGATATGCCTCGTGCATCTCTCATACCTTAAAATGTGTGTACATGAGTACTACCACTTAGTATTGATATTGCAAGATTATCTAGTCACCATGTGGTGTGTCATACTCATGAGAAATTCAAATTCTAAATGTCCATTAATTATTTCTAGTTGAGGTTGTTTTTCCTCTTATTAAGAAAAATTGGATACCACATTATGGGGGAGTAATATGCTTCTTTTGCATATCACAATCCTAGGAAATGTGAACATGAGGTGGTGCCACTTAGAGTTGATATTGTTGATTATCTTGTATCTAGGTGGCATGTTAGCTCAAACAAGGTCCTATTTTCTTGTTAGAAGCTTTTATTGGTCGTCTTTTCGGTCTTTGCGTGAGTAAGAAATTCTTGGTGTGGCCTTCCTCAAATGCTTATCTCTATCGAGAGAAGAAAAGAAATCTAAGTTTGATAACATCTCTGCCAAACTCGGTTCTCAGGCCGGTTCAACCGGTTCCCAGACTGGGCGTTGAAACGTTTGCTTACTTCTGCACCATTGCTTGCATTACCTGATTTTTCGAAGCAATTTGATGTTGAATGTGATGCTAGTGGTATAGGCATAGGTGGCGTTTTGATGCAAGAGGGTCGGCCTATAGCTTATTTTTCTGAGAAATTGACTGGTGCTCGTTTGAATTATTCAATCTATGATAAAGAATTGTATGCACTTGTGCGAGTACTTGAAGTTTGGCAACATTATTTGTGGCCAAAGGAATTCATCATACATTCTGATCATGAAGCATTGAAATACTTGAAAGCTCAATCAAACTTGCATAGAAGATTAGCTAAATGGGTTGAGTTCGTTGAGTGTTTTCCTTACATCATTAACTATAAGAAGGGAAAAGAGAACGTTGTTGCTGATGCTCTATCTAGGAAGAACATGCTATTAACCAATCTTGATGTTCAAATTCCTGGATTAGAAGCTATCTGATGAGGACATCCCTACAATTGCACCTACCCCAATGACTACTGAAGATGCTACAACTGTTGCAAGAAAGGATCAGTCCAATGAGATTAGAATTAGACCTATTACAAGAGCTCGTGCTAAGCTACTAGATCAACATGTGAATTTACTCCTAAACAAATCTGGTACTTTGATTGATGAGAACTTTATACTGCCTAAGTCTATGCATTTATGTATGATCAGATTTGTTGGAGAAACAAGCATGGCGCGAGGAGGAGAAGGGCTACAAGGGAATCCCAACATTATGATCGCCCAAGGATGCGCGAGGGAGGAGAGGGAGGAAGGCACAAGAGAAGATCATCTAGACGGAGGCAAGAAGATCTGCCACGACCGGAGTGTCCGGCCGGATCCACCCGGACTGTCCGGCCTGGTCGAGAGGCGAACTGGCGTGGACAATCAGAATATCAAATCGGATACTGCCCGGACACCATCTAGAAACTTTGAAGTTTCCGGCCAGACCGGACTATCCGGCACGCTCCACCCGGAGTGTCCGGCCTGACCGGACTGTCCGGACGATTTCGACCGGAGTGTCCGCCCGCCGACCGAATCTGGTCCGAGTCGGTTTGTATCAGTTTGAGTCGTTTGCGTTTAGTTTCGGTTTCTGGCCGCCCTAGCTGCCCTTATAAGCCCTGGGACGACCCCTAGTTAGGGTTTAGACCACGTTAAAATATTTTGGAGTTGTTTCTTTCATAGAACCTCTGGAATTACCCTGTGTTCGAATCTACCAACTATAATTGAGTGTGATCTGTTGTTCCATTGGGAATTAGTAGATTGCATACTACCGTTCGTGGTCACGGCTGCGTGCGCAAGAGCGTGGTGTTGTGACTATCCTACAAGGTTTGAGAGCTGTTGCATTGGCATCAGGGATCGAGTGGGAGAGTTCAGAGCTAAAGGCTAGTTATCTATCATCCACCATCATCACCGCCATCCGCTTACTGAGAAGATCGGGCCACCCCATATCATCTTGGTATCAGATTTCCAGTGTTGCCTCGGTAAGCATCCACAAATCCATCCATAGATTAGAGAGTGTTTTTCGTCCTATACAGAAAAAGCCTTACAAAAAGATTTGCCATAGACTAGATTGCATCGTTTTCGAGTTTTAGTTGCTGATTGTATCTTCTCATAGATTCGATCTGGAGGTTTTCCTCGTAGGAGTCTAGTTTCTGTTTGTGTCTAGGTTTAGGGTTTGATCTTGTTTTCCCCTGTTCCCACTGTTACCGTTTCCGCAAGTCTTTATCATTTTTTCCGAGTCCACATAGCGTACTTTTGTTTGCATACCATAGACACAGCCTATCTACAGCATCTATGCCTAGGAACGTACCCACGAGACTAGTTGCTTTGCTCCGACAGGCTGCTCATTAGGGTTTTGAAGTGCAAAAATTTTCGACAGGCAAAACCGGACTATCCTGCCGAATCACACCGGACTATCCGGCCCCACCGGAGTCTCCGGCGCATATCAACCGGACTATCCGGCCCAGTTCTGTTATAAGTTGCTGTCCTTGTTTGCATTTGAGTAATATAGTTGAAAAATCAAAAAAAAGAGAAAAGAAAAGAGATATAGAAGTGTGCAATATTGCAGGCCTTGTTGTGTATAGCACTAGTAGATTGAGCAATCTTGTGCCTATTCTGTTTGAGCTATTACTAGCGTCTCTCTTGTGCATTGCAATATTCCTTTTCATAAGTTGCTTTGCCACATTTATCTCCATTATGTGTGTTTCTTGGGTATTTGTACGATCAGCACTAGGACTTGTTTGCGGTGTAGATAGGATACCATACCTATAGCTCCACCTTTACATAATCTGTGTGCCCTGTGATCGTTCTCTATACCTTTGATATTCACTTCATCACATCAAGTGCATCAGTCTTTGATTTCGTTTTGGTAGAGCATCTCTATTCACTTTGGAACGGTAAGATCTCCTTTCTTATTAGTTGTGAGTGAGTTGTGAGAGTTTCCACCATACAAATTCTGATTTTTGCACTAACCTACTAATCATGTCTACTAGTGATGATGATGTTGTGTTGCAGAAAAAGAAGGATGAGGAGCTCGTCAATTGGCGTGAATATGAGGCTTTGAAATCCCACTTGACACGTGTGTTTACTACCACGACAGATGCCATTGACAAGAATCTCCAAGATATGAATATGAGATTGGATCAGCATGTTGGGACGGTTGATACTATCCAAACACAAGTGGCTATGCTCAATGTCAATGTCACCACTTTGCAGCAGTCCATTGAGGGTTTGACAGCCGCCTTACATAGAAGGGAAGATCCTCAACATGATGATGCCTTTGATGATTTCGATGAGGGTAGCGCTGTTGATGCTGCTCCACATGTTGGCAGGGGATGTGCTATTCCCCCTGTCCATGCACCTGCTCATGGTCGTGGGTTTGCCCATCTTGGGCGTGGTCCACGTGTGCCCAACCAAGCTGCTGATGACGGTTTGGGCAAGCCAAAATTCTCAATTCCTAAGTTTGATGGTTCCATTGATCCTGAAGACTACCTCACATGGGAGTTGAAGATTGAGAAACTCTGGCGCTTATTTGACTATCCAGAAGATAAGAAGGTCAAGCTTGCAGCATCGGAATTTGATGGTTATGCTTTACATTGGTGGGATGCACTTGTGCAACATAGAAGGGAGGACAATGAACTTCCTGTGATGGATTGGCGCGAGATGAAGCAAATCATGAAAGCTCGTTTCATACCAACCAACTACTTGCGATCAGTGTTTGATAAATTGACGCAACTGAAGCAAGGCACCATGACAGTTGATGAGTACTACATGGAGATGGAGATGCTTACGCAGCGTGCTAGAATTTGTGAGTCCATTGAGATGACCATGCAGCGATTCCTAAACAATTTGCAATTACCAATCAAGAGCATTGTTCGTCATCACAAGTATGAGACCATGAATGAGTTGTTGCATCATGCTAGAGAGGCCGAATCCCAGTTGGCAGAAGAGGCGAAGTCACGTGCTCATTTTCCGTCCTCCAGCAGATTTTTGGCCAGGTCTACACCTTCTACAGCCACTCCACCAGCTGCTGTTCCCTTTACACCATCGGCCAAGCCAGCAAGTACACCTTCGTTTGGTTCTAATGCTCGGAAACCCGCTGCTCCTGCTGCTAGCTCGGGTTCCAACATGTCTACTGCACGTACTCGTGATGTGGTGTGCCATACTTGTGGAGGTAGAGGTCACTACAAGAAAGATTGTCCAAATAGCAAGGTTATGTTTGTTAATGAACAAGGTGAAGTAGAAAGTGGAGATGAAGCTTCTGATGATGATATTGATGACGGCGAGGTTGGTGCTGATGCATATGCCGAGCGTGCACCCACTATTGTCGTATCTTCACGTGTACTTAGTGTGCAACCGGTTGAGGAATCCTAGCGTTGCAACTTGTTCCAAACAAAAGCTCTCGTTGGACCAAACAAAGCTTGCAAGGTCATTATTGATGGAGGTAGCTGCAGAAATCTTGCAAGTAAGGAACTATGTGCCAAACTGAATTTGACATACTTACCTCATCCCAAGCCATACTACATATAATGGTTGTGCAACAATGTGAGATGAAGGTAAATCATATGGTACGTGTGAATTTTCAAATAGGGCCATACAAAGATTCTATTGATTTTGATGTGGTTCCTCTGACTGTTTGTCACCTACTATTGGGTCGGCCTTGGCTCTATGATCGCCATGTGCAACACAATGGCCAAGCCAATACATATCACTTGGAATTCAAAGGAAAGAATATTACTATGCAGCCAATGACACCACAAGAAATTGTGAATGATTCTCGCCAGAAGATAGAGGTGAACTTGAAGGAAGATACTACCACTCGACGAGACTGTGTTACAGCTGTTCCTGATGTAATTGAGCCTAAATTGAGTGATATAACGAAAAGTGAGAGAGTGCCTGGGTTATTGATATTAGCCACCAAGGAGGATATGAGAGAGTTTCGTGAGGATCCTACAGTGATATGGGGTGGCCCGATCTTCTCAGCAAGCTCTTGTCGATGGTGATGGTGGATGATAGATAACTAGTGCGTAGCTATGATCTCTCCCGCTCGATCCCTGATGCCAATGCAACAGCTCTCGAACCTTGTAGGATATTCACAACAACACACTCTTGCGCACGCAGCCGTGATCACGAACGGTAGTATGCAATCTACTAATTCCCAATGGAACAACAGATCACACTCAATTATAGTTGGCAGATTCGAACACAGGGTAATTCCAGAGGTTCTATGAAAGAAACAACTCTAAAATATTTTAACGTGGTCTTAACCCTAACTTGTGACGGCTACGGAGGTTTATATGAGGGCTGGGGCGTCCTCCCCTCTAAACGGGTCTAAAAACAGCCATAACTTGGCCCAAACTGACTCGGTTCGACTCAAACTGATACATACCGACCCATAAATGAGTTCGGCTTACTTGGCGCGCAGGCCATATGTCGTGGTGCACCTCAAAAGTGTCCTGGCGCGCCACATATCGCTCTTGATCATTCTTGTTTGCCTTATTGCCTCCTAATGCATCTTCCATCTCTTGGTCGCCTTCCTCCCTCTCCTCCCGCTGGCGCTAGTCCGATAGATGCCAAATCTAGTCAAACAATAACACCATGATTTAGGTAGTATAAAGCTCTTATAAATCAAAGTATCATGTCCAACTAGGAACGAATTCACCTTGTGATCAATGAGGCTCAATATTTCTTTCCGGTTCAAACACTCGAAATCAGCATGATCCATGATCGTATCGTCATCATCCTCCCTTTCTTCAAGAAAAGCCATCCTCGGCGTTGGGTAAGCTGAAAGTGGAAGAAACAAAAAGAACAACGTGTACACAAAGTATATATATAACATGTTGTATTATTGTTGTTCACATGAAAAGTATGTCTAGTATACATCAAGCAACTTATATTGCAGGTATAAGTGAAGTACAAATAATCATGATCATGGTGAAAAACAACTAAATAGATAGTCTTGTTCTTCAATATTAAATTGAGTTTTCGCAAAGAAGATCTATGATCAAATTTGTGAACAAGATCAAACCAATTCAATATGTCTGAAAACCAAATTGAATCATGACATGCTTCAACCGCGCTACTCTGATTATTATGAACATGATCATGTTGTCCAGTATGTAAAATGCAACTCAATTTGCAAATATCAAGGAAGTCTAAAGTAGTAACAAAACTAGACAAAGACTTTTGGGACAAACATAGGGAATATGTGAACTTGGGTCCTATTCTAGCAAGATTAGAACAATCCAACATAGGTAAAATTACTTGTGTTGGTTGCAATATATCAACTAGACCAGAATGTATTTCCATAATATCTGGAACATGAGCTATTGTTCTATAGCAAACATTTTGTGATGTATGGCTGAAACCAGCATGTTTCAGTTCAGCGATTCTATCACAAGTAATGCATATGTGATCCACAAGAAAATTCTCATGCATGCTATATTCACCAATCAGATTGAAAGTGAAATAAGGAGAATATGTGCTAGAATTCAGAAATGAAATTTCAGAAATCTTATCCATAGCACAACTCATACTGATAGGTCCATTTAGCATGATGGAATACACAATATCAGCAGGTGGTATTCGAGCAAGTATTTCCTTATGTGTTATCAGTACCACATGATCAAAATTTGAAGTTGGTAAACTATCACATGGTGCTGAAATAGTAGTGCAAGGCAAATCACAAGGAGGCTTCAGTAAAGGAATAGACTCACAATATGTCACACATGTTGGCTGAAGCTCCAAATCCGTACCAATGTCATTAACAAACTTCTCAGCTATAGTAGGTACTACGACATCCTCCTCAAGTATCAATACCAGATCGTGTGATGCAGGTTGTAAAATAGGAGGCTCCCTTTCTTCAAAAGCAACCTGTACATCACAAGATACAACACTAGGAGTAGACATGATTACATTAGTAGAAATATCCTCACATGTATTAGCATCTACTGCACTGATGTTTTCTTTTTCTCTCAGACTCTTAGAATGGATGCTCTCAACCTCACGTTTAGTGGAATCACACAGCTCACTTTTGATAACACTCTCACTCAGCTTGGCTATGTGGCTCTCATTCTCACATGGGTTGTAATGCACACCGTGTTCAAGATGACAAATAATAGAATTGTCACCATTCATCATGACCTTGTACTTAGCAGACAAACTGAACTCTTTTGTCCTCTCCTTGCGAAGAAGATGATACTCATGAAATTTGTTGGCTGAAATCCTGAGCATAACACGCCTCTTCATGTTCCATTTGAAAGAAATCCTTCCAACAACAGGACATATTTGAGCGTCAAACCTTATGGTCCAAGGTTCTCCCAATAGTATGTGACAAGAATCAAGTGGTATAGGAGATACATCATAGCGCACAATCTCAGTATGCTCTTTAAAAGTCATAGGAACATCAGCGGTGTGTGAAATCAACAATGCGCCATATGATGAATGCAAGAGATATGGCACCGCACGGGCACATGTGGGTAGCTGCAACTTTTGTACAACTTCAACGCTGATCAAATTAATAGTAGAGTTACTATCAATGGTAATGGAAGCACATCGCTCACCAATCATCACACTATGGTGGAAAAGACCATCACCATCAAAAATACCGCGTTCTTCCTTCCAAAAAGTTCCACTACAACGCTAATTTTCGATGAATTTGTAACTATACGTCTCCACATTATTTGTAACATCACCTGCCTCCATTTTCTGCATCACATCAACACTACTAGAAGACATTATTAGTACATTAGTGCACAAATCAAAATCAGTATGGTGGAAACTCTCACAACTCACTCACAACGAATAAGAAAGGAGATCTTACCGTTCCAAAGTGAATAGAGATGATCTACCAAACGAAATCAAAAACTGATGCACTGATGTGATGAAGTGAATATCAAAGGTATAGAGAACGATCACAGGGCACACAGGGTATTTATGGTGGAGCTGTAGGTATGGTATCCTAACTACACCGCAAACAAGTCCTAGTCCTGATCATATGACAAAGACCCACGGAAACACACACGGTGGAGATAAATGGGGCAATTGCAACTATGAAAATGAGCTCAAAGAAGTAAGGTATGTCGGAGGAATGCTCGTGTTGCAATGCACAAGGAGAGACGCTAGCAATGTCTCAACGAAACGGGCACAAGATTGCTGAACTGAGCAGCCCGCGGAGCACTAAGCACGTTAGTCTCGTAGGATAGTTTTAGACACAGAGAAAGGTTTACTAAGGCTCACAAGGATAGGTACGCTATGTGGACTCAGTAAAAAAATAAACAAAAAAAGAAAAAAATTTGACCTGAAAATTGGTCTCTGCCACGGCAGAAAAACGGCCTAAAATCCTGCCGCGGCAGGATGGCAGCAGAATTTTTTTTTCTCGTACTAGCACAGACTGGTCTGTGGTAAGGCGGCGGTTCGATTTTTTTTTCGGAATTTTTTTTTCATGCTGGAGCACAGACCTGTCTGCAGTCAGGCGTGAGGCAGCGAGCCGGTTTTTTTTTTCATGCTGGAGCACAGACACGTCTGCGGTCAGACGTGAGGCTGCGAGCCGATTTTTTTTTAATTCCAACTCGCCAAGTAGTACACAACTAGGACTCTTTACTTGGATCGGATCTGACTTGATGGTAGCGGAAAAAGATGGTGGAAAACAACTAGAACAACTAGAAAACAAATCTACGAAGAACAGATCTAGATCTAATCTAATAGAGGAACGCGACCAGCAACTATTACTCGAATACGATGTAATCTAGGCTATGGCAACTCTTTTTGTGGGGCTTTTTCTGTATAGGATGAAAAACATTCTCTAATCTATGGATGGATTGTGGATTGCTTACCGAGGCAATGAGGAAATCTGATACCAAGATGATACCAAGATGATATTGCTCACCGAGTAAACCCAGTGCTCTGATACCAAGACAATAACACCATGATTTAGGTAGTATAAAGCTCTTATAAATCAAAGTATCATGTCCAACTAGGAAAGAATTCACCTTGTGATATTTTTCAATGAGGCTCAATATTTCTTTCCAGTTCAAACACTCGAAATCAGCATGATCCATGATTGTATCCTCATCATACAGCCATGCCACTTGTGCCCATGTATAAGGGCGAGGTATTGGTTTCTAACGACATGACCCCTATTTCTCTTGGTGTCTCTTCTGTTTTGCAGGACTTTGGGGATGTGTTTCCAGAAGACGTACCCGCAGGTTTGCCTCCATTGCGTGGTATAGAACATCAAGTGGACCTTATTCCTGGCGCCACACTTCCCAACCGTGCACCTTACAGGACTAATCCCGAAGAAACTAAGGAAATTCAGAAGCAAGTACAAGCGTTGCTAGATAAAGGGTACATCCGTGTCTCTCTTAGCCCTTGTGTTGTTCGTGTTATTTTAGTTCCTAAGAAAGATGGTACTTGGCGCATGTGTGTTGATTGTAGAGCGATTAATAACATCACTATTCGATATCGTCATCCTATTCCACGCTTAGAGGATATGCTAGATGAATTGAGTGGTGCTGCAGTTTTCTCTAAAATTTACTTGCGTAGTGGTTATCATCAAATTAGGATGAAAGAAGGGGATGAATGGGAAACTGCTTTCAAAACTAAATTCGGTTTGTATAAGTGGTTAGTCATGCCATTTGGTCTTACTAATGCACCTAGTACTTTCACGCGTTTGATGAATCATGTTTTGAGAGAGTTTATTGGTCGTTTCGTGGTTGTTTACTTTGATGATATACTCATATACAGCCACACCGAATCTGAACATTGCACTCATATTAGACAAGTTTTGCAAGTGTTACGTGATAATAAACTGTATGCTAATCTTGAGAAGTGTACATTTGCAAAAGATAAGGTCATATTCCTAGGATTTGTTGTTTCTAAGCATGGAGTAGAGGTAGATCAATCTAAAATTGAATCAATTCAGAATTGACCTACTCCAATGAATGTTAGTCAAGTGCGTAGTTTCCATGGTCTCGCTGGTTTCTATAGGCGCATTGTGAAAGATTTTAGCACCATTGCTGCACCTTTAAATGATTTGATAAAGAATGGTGTTCCTTTTGTTTGGGGCGCGGCCCAAGACATTGCTTTTGATACATTAAAATGTTTGCTTACTTCTACACCATTACTTGCATTACCTGATTTTTCGAAGCAATTTGAAGTTGAATGTGATGCTAGTGGTATAGGCATAGGTGGCGTTTTGATGCAAGAGGGTCGGCCTATAGCTTATTTTTCTGAGAAATTGACTGGTGCTCGTTTGAATTATTCTATCTATGATAAAGAATTGTATGCACTTGTTCGAGTACTTGAGGTTTGGCAACATTATTTGTGGCCAAATGAATTCATCATACATTCTGATCATGAATCATTGAAATACTTGAAAGCTCAATCAAACTTGCATAGAAGATTAGCTAAATTGGTTGAGTTCATTGAGTCTTTTCCTTACATCATTAACTATAAGAAGGGAAAAGAGAATGTTGTTGATGATGCTCTATCTAGGAAGAACATGCTATTAACCAATCTTGATGTTAAAATTCCTGGATTAGAAGCTATTTGTGCACTTTATGCAACTGACCATGATTTTGCTGAACCATATTGTTTGTGTGCTCTTAGAAACACATGGATAAGTATCATATACATGATGGATATTTGTTTCGAGCTAACAAACTATGTATTCCAGAATCGTCGTTGCGTTTGTTCTTAGTGCAGGAATCACATGCTGGTGGTTTGATGGGTCACTTTGGGCGTGAGAAGACGTTGCTCATGCTTGCTGATCACTTTTATTGGCCCAAGATGAGGCGTGATGTGTACAGATTTGTGAGCCGGTGTATTACATGCCACAAGTCGAAATCTAAGCTGAAGCCTCACGGTTTGTATACACCTCTCTCTGCACCGACTACTCCATGGGAAGACATTAGTATGGATTTTGTGCTAGGTCTACCTAAAACACAGAGAGGTCTTGATTCTATATTTGTGGTAGTGGATAGGTTCTCTAAGATGGCTCATTTTATTGCCTGCCACAAAAGCGACGATGCGTTGCATGTTGCTAACCTGTTCTTCAGGGACATCGTGAGATTACATGGAGTACCAAAGACGATTGTTTCTGACCGTGACGTGAAGTTCATGAGCTACTTTTGGAAGACCTTATGGGGGAAGCTACGAACGAAGCTGCTGTTCAGTACTACATGTCATCCCCAAACAGATGGTCAAACGGAGGTGGTGAACCGAACATTGTCACAGCTACTAAGGACCATGATTAAAAAGAATCTGCGGGAGTGGGAAGAGTGTTTTCCACATGTTGAGTTTGCTTACAACAGGGCTGTGCATTCAACTACTCAGCTTTGTCCATTTGAGGTGGTGTATGGTTTCAAGCCATTGACGCCACTTGATATGTTGCCTCTGCCATTACATGAGAGAGTTGATATGGAGGCATCAAAACGTGCTGATTATGTGAAGAAAATACATGAGAAGACTCGAGAGGCTATTGAGAAGAAAGGCAAGAACATTGCCGATGCAAGGAATCAAGCAAGGAAAGAAGTGTTGTTCGAGCCTGGAGATATGGTTTGGGTGCATCTACGCAAGGATAGGTTTCCACTACTTCGAAAGTCCAAATTGAAGCCACGTGGTGCTGGTCCTTACAAGGTGTTAGCCAAGATTAATGATAACGCCTACTCGGTTGATATACCTATTAAGGAGTTTGGTGGAGTTAGAAATAGCTTCAACGTTGCTGATTTGTCACCATATGTTGGAGAAGACCTTGGAGCGTCGAGGTCGACGCCTTTTCAAGGGGGGGGGGGAGATGATGAGGACATCCCTACAATTACACCTACCCCAATGACTACTGAAGATGCTACAACTGTTGCAAGAAAGGATCAGTCCAATGAGATTAGAATTGGACCTATTACAAGAGCTCGTGCTAAGCTACTAGATCAACATGTGAATTTACTCCTAAACGAATCTGGTACTTTGATTGATGAGAACTTTATAATTCCTAAGTCTATGCATTTATGTATGATCAGATTCGTTGGAGAAACAAGCATGGCGCAAGGAGGAGAAGGGCTACAAGGGAAGCCCAACATGATGATCGCCCAAGGATGCGCGAGGGAGGAGCGGGAGGAAGGCGCAAGAGAAGATCATCAAGACGGAGGCAAGAAGATCTGCCACGACCGGAGTGTCCGGCCGGATCCACCTGGACTGTCCGGCCTGGTCGAGAGGCGAACTGGTGTGGACAATCAGAATATCAAATCAGACACTGCCCGGACACCATCCGGAAACTTTGAAGTTTCCGGCCAGACCGGACTGTCCGGCACGCTCCACCCGGAGTGTCCGGCCTGATCGGACTGTCCGGACGATTTCGACCAGAGTGTCCACCCGCCGACCGAATCTGGTCCGAGTCGATTTGTATCAGTTTGAGTCGTTTGCGATTAGTTTCGGTTTCTGGCCGCCCCAGCTGCCCTTATAAGCCCTGGGACGACCCCTAGTTAGGGTTTAGACCACGTTAAAATATTTTGGAGTTGTTTCTTTCGTAGAACCTCTGGAATTACCCTGTGTTCGAATCTACCAACTATAATTGAGTGTGATCTATTGTTCCATTGGGAATTAGTAGATTGCATACTACCGTTCGTGGTCACGGCTGCGTGCGCAAGAGCGTGGTGTTGTGAATATCCTACAAGGTTCGAGAGCTGTTGCTTTGGCATCAGGGATCGAGCGGGAGAGTTCATAGCTACAGGCTAGTTATCTATCATCCACCATCATCACCGCCATCCGCTTACTGAGAAGATCGGGCCACCCCATATCACCGGACGGTCCGGTACCAGTCCTGGTCAACCGAACCCAAACCGGGATTCTCGGTTTCATATACCGAGTCTATCCGGGCTCACTCACTGTGAGCATCCCGGTTTGGATTCCGGTTGACCGGGTTTTTCACCGGGCGGTCCGGTACCAGTTCCGGTCAACCGAACCCAAATCGGGATTCTCGGTTTCATATACCGAGTCTATCCAGGCTCACACACAGTGAGCATCCCGGTTTGTATTCCGGTTGACCGGGCTGCACACCGGGCAGTCCGGTGTGTGGTCCGGTCCAACCGAACTTAAAACCAAGTTTCGCAGAAAATGCTACAAACGGCTAGATTTCTCCCTTGAGTATAAATACATCTTCTTCTAGCTTGTCTTTACAAAATTGTTGTGGCTCCCATTGTCTTCCTTGGCTTCTGGAACATCTCTTTGATGGTGTTTTTGATTATCATCAAATGTGATTTTAGTGGAAGACAAACCTTTTGATGCAGCCCGTGCTACGGACGCTTCTACATCCACACCAACAAGTCCCCCAAGTGGACCCACGACTCGTGCCCGAGCCAAACTCCTCCAAGCTAAGGTGAACTCGTCCACTCTTCGTGCCAATTCGATACCTCCTTGGATGGCGTGCTACTTCATACCACTACTTTGTGCATCATCAGGTATGAGCCCCCGCCGCGTCGACCCACGAGCCCAGAAGCTGCATCTGACCCGAAGCTGCTAGAGCCGGAGTGTCCGGCCACCCCGGAGTGTCTGGCCCGACTCAGCCGGAGTGTCCGGCCTGCCCGAGCCCGGACCTGGCGTGGACATTTAGAAGGTCGAATCGGACACTCCCCGGACGCCACCCGGAATGTCCGCCCTGCCCGGACTGTCCGGCCACGCCGACCTAGAGTGTCCGCCTTGCCCCGGACTGTCCGGCCGTGCCGACCCAGACTGTCCGGCCCAAGTGATGGGCCTGTGAGCCTAGCTGGGCTCTGTGGCCCATATACCCCTCTACTTCGCCCAGAACTCTACTTTAATGCCTGAATTACCCCTGAACTTGTGGCTGGCCTATATATAAACCTCCACCTCCATTGTAAACCCTAGGCATGATATTGGAATTAGTGGAAACCCCTTTGTGGATCTATCTAGTTCTTGCCTCATGCTCCTTGACTAAGGAGCACCAATATCCCCAAACCTCGTTGGAGTTTGCATTGTGCCTCTGCGTTGTACAAGGCCTAGGCATCGGTGTCCCTTTGCCTAGACGTCAAGATCTCACCGAGTCTCCCATCTCGCCGTGCTAGTTCGAGAGAGAGTCCTCCGCCTGACGCTGATCCTAGGGATTGCGCCGGACCGGTCACCGCCGGTGTGAGCTATTGGTGTTTATCGTGGTTTTGCGTGTGTGTGTTCATCGCGTTCTTCGTGTGTGTGTTCGTCGTGTTCATCCTTTCCTCCTTCCCCCGCACACCACCCTTGATTTGGAAGGGAATCGTGAAAGATCGGGCCACCCTAGAGGTTTTCCCTCAACATATTGGTATCAAGAGCTTCGTTGCTCACGATTTCCCCCACAAATTTTTCTTCTATCCACCAAAAATTCAAATATCCCCACAAAAAAAACAGCTCATATTTGGCTTTGGATCGATCTCTTGATTTGGAGAGTTATTTGTGGTTTTGATCCGACCAAACCTTGTCTAAGGAGTTGGTCCAGCTTTATCCTGCGTTTCCCCAGCCCGATTTGGCCAGTTTTTCGCGGATTTGAGGCCCGAAGGCGAGGATTTCCGCTCAAGAACACGAGCAGGAAACCCGCACCAGAGTGTCCTGCTCGTACCAACCGGAGTGTCCGGCCGAACCAGACCGGAGTGTCCGGCCCAGACAGACCAGAGTGTCCGGTTGTAGCGCCTGTTTTGCCTCATTTTTCGCATTGGCTAATCTTCTTTGTTGGCTCGTGTCCCGTGTGCGTGTCAGCAAGTACCAGCAAGCTTCCGCATCATCAACTTCCGCGCTCATCGACACCACGGACCACGAACATCATCCCGCACCACCGACACCAAGTTCATCATCAAAGAAGGTATAACTTGCGTCACCTTGTTAACCCCCATCTTCCTTTGTGTGTACCTATCCCATGAGAGTGGCTTATCTTGTGTTTGCTTGAGCATTGTGCATTTGTCCTTGGATAGTGAGAGTGCAAGAGCAATATCAAGTGTGACTAGGTAGCATCAAGGGAGAGCAAAAAAAAAGATACAAAGAAAAAGCAAAAGAAAAATAGTCTCCCCTTGCAAAAGAGAGTCTCAAAGCTTGTAAGCAAGAGAGAAAGAAGAGCGCCCAAGGAAAGTGCACAAATCCGTTGCTCACTTTTACTCTTTGCAAACGAGCCACGGTCTCTCCTTGCATTGGCACGACAACAAGCTTAGTCTTCGTTAGGACATTTTGTTTGCTCATTTTCATAGTCGTGTCAATCCCAACTTTCTCCACGTGTGTGTACATAGTCGTAGGTTTCCGTCACCCTTTTGAGTTGTTGACCTTCGCCTTTGACTTGAGTTTTGTTGGATTTTTACCACTTTTGACTATCCCTTTTCTTTTGGTTGGTTCTTTGGCTTTCCACAACCCTAACCTACCACCAACAAGCTTTAGAGAGTTAGTGTGAGTTTTCTTGGCATTTCCACTTTGCACGCTAATAGCTCTCACTTGTGGTTTCTAGTTTGGTGCAATCCCCAAGGTGAGGTACAAGGCTAACACGACCATATTCCACTTCCATATACAATACTTGTGTGTTTTGCATGATGGATAGGCACGGTGAGACAAGCTAACCACCTCCCCAAGAAGAAGATCAAGGTCCGTACATGACACGTGCAAGTCACTTCATCGTTCGACAAGAGTTCCGTGAACGTTGCCAAGCCCTTGAGACGCGACAAGATGAACAATTTGGCCAGACGCAAGCCGAGTTCAAGAACATCGACAACCGCTTCGACGACCTCGAACGACAAATGCATGCAATGCATCACAACTTCGGCCACCAAAAAGAAGCGCTTCAACGCTCCGTCGCTGAAACAAATGACAATCTTCAACGCCTCATCGATGGCATGGCAAGACCACGTTCACGCGCATCAAGCTCGACAAGTTCTTCGCATCGTCACGCACCTCTTCCACCAGATCTACATCAAAGTGCTCAAAGACGCAACGATGCCCCAGTGGTTGAAGATGGAACCTCTTCGAACTATGTACCTTCCCCACGGCACGCCGCAACGTCAAGCTATGACGGTGACCTCTCTTCAAGGCCACGAGCAAGGCAAGAAGCACACCGTCATCACGCAAGGGCACTAGTGATTCAACAAGGGCAACCACAAGAGGAACCGCAAGTCTACCACCACCGACCGCGACACATTCTTGAAACAACAAGTGATGACTCCAATTTGGAGAATCAAGCTCGTCATCGACATCAAGCTCTTCAAGATCCTCCTCCTCGTCATCAACGTCATGAATGTCAACAACGACACCATGGTCATCACGAGGCGCCTCCTCCACATCAACAAAACTTGGAGCGTCAAGTGATACAAGTTGAGCGATGCCCACCACGTCAAGAGGCTCATGACCATGTTCTTCGCCGTGAGGCCCATGTGCCTAACCAACATCACCAACCGAGGAACGAGCCTCCTCTTCGTCATCAACCGTGTCAAGAGGCTACACACCTTCGCCACCATGAGGCCCAAGTACCTCAACCACGTCATCAACCGCGCCAAGAGCAAGAGCAAGCTCCTCCTCAACAACAATACCAAGAGCAAGCTCCGCAACAAGGACGCGAGAACCAAGTTCCACCTCCCCAACTACAAGATCATCAACAAGGTCACCAAGCTCGTCGCAATGACCGCAACGATGAAGAAACTTTTGGCAAGCTCAAGTTCACAATGCCCAAGTTCACCGGATCCAATGACCCCGAAGAATACCTCTCGTGGGCACTCAAAGTCGACAAGATCTTCCGCATGCACAACTATAGCAATGAGAAGATGGTCGCCATGGCTTCTTTAGAGTTTGATGATTACGCCAACCTTTGGTGGGAACAAGTTCAAGTTGCTCGTGATGCAAGACAAGAACCGCCAATCACAACTTGGCATGACATGAAGGCTCACATGAGATCCCGGTTTGTTCCCGCGCACTACACGCGTGACCTCTTCAACAACCTTCAAGCTCTTCGTCAAGGGACAAAGACCGTGGAAGAATACTTCAAGGAAATGGAACTCAACTTGATTCGCGCCAACATTGATGAGCGCATGGAGCAAACAATGGCACGTTTCCTTATTGGCTTGAATCACCCAATCAAGCGCATCGTCGAGTTCCAAACATACAACACCATGGTTGAGCTTGTGCACATTGCAACAAAGGCTGAACGTCAAGTGCAAGAGGATATGAAGTACAACAAGCCCAAGACGTACTTCACCTATAAGCAAGCTTCAACCGCTACACCAACAACTTTCAATGGTAGCTCCTCAAGTACCTCCAAGCCTTCCTTCAAGCCCACACTTCCTCAAGGAAAACTGCCCACAAGTGGCAAGCAAGCAAAGAGTGATACACCTTTCAACGGTGAATGCTACAAGTGTGGAGGTAAAGGACATAAGTTGGCCGAATGTGGAAACAAGGAAGTCTTCTTCATCCATGACAATGGTGATGAAGAGTACTTGAGTGAAGATGAGTTTGATGCCCGTGTCAAGGAAGCAATGGCAAGGCAACGAGTGGAAGATGATTAAGAACTCCTCTTGTGTGAACATGAGGCAAGTCCATCGCTTGTCGTCACAAGGATCTTGACCACTCAAGCACAAGATCATGAAGACCAACGCTCTAATATCTTCCAAACACGAGCCGACATCAATGGCAAATATCTCAAGCTGATCATTGACGGAGGGAGTTGCCACAACCTTGCTAGCACCGAGTTGTGTGAGAAGCTCAACCTTACCCTCCATCCACACAAGCACCCCTACCACGTGCAATGGCTAAGTGACCAAGGGTCCGTGAAGATCAAGCATACCGTATCGGTCTCCTTTGCCATTGGTCCTTACAAAGATACGGTGGAATGTGATGTAGTTCCTATGACAGTTTGCCACATGATTCTTGGTCGACCATGGCAATTTGACAAGGCTGCTCAACATGATGGTCGCACCAATATATACACCTTCAAATGGCTCAACAAAACATGTGTTTGGCAACCGATGACTCCTAGCCAAATAATTGCGAACAATGCAAAGGCTTTCGCGAGGGCGCAGAGCACAGCACCTACTTGTGAGAAGAGCGGTGAGAGAGAGACCCACCTCATAGTGAGTGAGAGCCACAAGCCAAATTCGAGTGGAAAAACGAAGAGTGTTCTCCTTGCCACCAAAAGTGAGATGAGAGATGTTCGGAACAACCCATCCATCTTGCACTATGTCCTCCTTTGCAAGGGACTAGCGCAAGGAACTAACGAATTAACCAATGTTCCTCCATCTTTGATGAGTGTTTTGCAGGAATTCAAGGATGTGTTCCCCGAGGAGCTTCCACATGGACTACCTCCTCTTCGCGGCATTGAACATCGCATCGACCTCATCCCCGGTGCACCACTTCCCAACCGCGCCGCTTACCGCACGAACCCGGAGGAGACAAAGGAGATTGAACATCAAATCAACCAACTCGTCTCCAAAGGTTTGATCCAAGTTAGCACTAGTCCAAGTGCCGTACCCGTGATTCTTGTTCCAAAGACGGATGATACGTTACGGTTATGCATGGACTGCCGTCCAATCAATGCTATCACCGTGCGTTATCGACATCCCATACCATGTCTCGATGACATGCTTGATGAGTTGTGTGGAGCCACTATTTTTTCGAAAATTGATCTTCGTAGTGGTTACCATCAAATACGCATGGCTGAAGGTGATGAGTGGAAAACCGCCTTCAAGACCAAACTTGGTCTCTATGAATGGTTGGTTATGCCCTTTGGTTTATCAAATTCCCCATCCACCTTCATGCGCCTTATGAATCACATCTTGCGTTCTCTCATTTGAAAAAGTGTTGTTGTCTATTTCGATGATATTCTTGTTTACAACAAATCACTTAAGGACCATATAACACATGTCAAGGAAGTTTTGCAAATCCTTCGACATGAAAAGCTTTATGCTAATCTTCCCAAGTGCACTTTTGCTAAAGACTAGTTGATTTTTCTTGGATTTGTCGTTTCTTCGAAGGAAATTGAAGTTGATGTTTCCAAGGTAAAGGACATAAGAGATTGGCCCATACCAACAAATGTGAGTGAACTCCGAAGTTTTCATGGGTTGGCCGGTTTCCATCGTCGCTTTGTGAAAGACTTTTCAACCATTGCTTGCCCCCTTAATGAATTGACCAAGAAGAATATCACCTTCGTGTGGGGCAAACCACAACAAAAAGCTTTTGATGAACTTAAAAAAAGGCTCACCGAAGCACCTCTTCTTGCTTTACCGGATTTCACAAAAACTTTTGAGATAGAGTGTAATGCTGGTGGTATTGGCATTGGAGGAGTCCTTATGCAAAACGGACGTCCTATAGCCTACCATAGCGAAAAAACTTGATGGTGCTCGCCTTAACTATCCGATTTATGACAAAGAGCTTTTTGCCTTAGTTCGTGTCCTTCAAGTTTGGCAACACTACCTTTGGCCCAAGGAATTTATCATACATTCCAACCATGAGTCGTTGAAATATCTCAAAGGCCAAGCTAACTTGAGCAAGAGACACGCTAAGTGGGTTGAGTTCATGGAGTCTTTTCCGTACATTGTCAAGTATAAGAAGGGCAAAGATAATGTAGTTGCGGATGCATTGTCTCGCAAACATACAAGCCTTCTTACGAGACTTGAAATCAACGTGTTGGGTCTTGAGGAAATAAAATCTTTGTATGCTTCCGACCCGTTCTTTGAACCAATTTTCACAAAGTGCTCCAATGACAAGGGAGTTGATGATTTCTATTTGCATAAGGGTTTTGTTTTTAAACAAAACAAGCTATGCATTCCGAAGTCGTCGCTTCAACTTTTGCTTCTCCGAGAATCTCATGGTGGAGGCCTTATGGGTCACTTTGGTCGCGACAAGACATTGGACATGCTCTCCAATCACTACTTTTGGCCCAAGATGAAGCGTGACGTGGAGCGCTACGTTCAACGATGCACGACATGTGTTCAAGCTAAGTCGCAAGCTAATCCCTATGGTCTTTATATGCCATTGCCTATTCCTCATACACCTTGGTCCGACATTAGCATGGATTTCGTGTTAGGATTGCCTAGATCTAAGCATGGTCATGATTCTATATTTGTTGTTGTGGATCGCTTTTCCAAGATGGCACACTTCATACCGTGCCATAAGACCGACGATGCTTGACATGTTGCAAATCTGTTTTTCAGGGAAATCGTCCGTCTTCACAGTGTGCCAAGGACAATCGTCTCCGACCGCGACGTCAAATTCATGAGCTACTTGTGGAAGACCCTCATGGCCAAGCTCGGCGTCAAGCTCCTCTTTTCATCCGCATCACATCCTCAAACTGATGGCCAAACTGAAGTTGTCAACCGAAGCCTCGGAACTCTCCTTCGAGTGTTGATCAAGAAAAACCTGAAGGATTGGGAGGAATGCATTCCACACGTCGAGCTCGCCTACAATCGAGCCAAGCACTCAACAACCAAGATGAGTCCATTCATGATCGTCTATGGTTTCGAGCCCCTCACCGCGTTCGACATCCTACCACTACCTCTCTATGAGCGCACAAACATGGACGTCGAGAAGCGCGCACAAGCTATGAAGAAGCTTCATGAAGAAACAAGAGCAACTATCGAACAACAAGTCCTTCGCCAAGCTTCAAGGTTAAACAAGGACAAGAAGGAGATGATATTTGAAGAAGGTGACCTTGTGTGGATACACCTAAGCAAGGACCGCTTCCCCAAGGAACGTGACTCCAAGCTCAAGCCAAGAGGAGATGGTCCCTTCAAGGTCCTCAAACGAATCAACAACAACGTCTACATCATCGACATCCCGACCCCCAAGTACCTTGCAAGCAATACATTCAATGTCAAGGATCTCTCACCCTACCATGGAGATGCTCAAGATGATATCCGTGAAGAGTCAAGGACGACTCTTTCCCAAGGGGGGGGAGCTGATGCAGCCCGTCCTATAGACGCTTCTACATCTACACCAACAAGTGGACCCATGACTCGTGCCCGAGCCAAACTCCTCCAAGCTAAGGTGAACTCGCTCCTCTCTTCGTGCCAATTCAATACCTCCTTGGATGGCGTGCTACTTCATACAACTACTTTGTGCATCATCAGGTACGAGCCCCCACCGCGTCGACCCACGAGCCCGGAAGCTGCACCTGACCTGAAGCTGCCAGAGCCGGAGTGTCCGGCCACCCCGGAGTGTCTGGCCCGACTCAACCGGAGTGTCCGGCCTGCCCGAGCCCGGACCTGGCGTGGACATTCAGAAGGTTGAATCGGGCACTCCCTGGACGCCACCCGGAGTGTCCGCCCTGCCCGGACTGTCCGGCCGCGCCGACACAGTGTCCGTCCCACCCCGGACTGTCCGGCCGTGCCGACCCGGACTGTCTGGCCCAAGTGATGGGCCTGTGAGCCTTGCTGGGCCCTGTGGCCCATGTACCCCTCTACTTCGCCCAGAACTCTACTTTAATGCCTGAATTACCCCTGAACTTGTGGCTGGCCTATATATAGACCCCCACCTCCATTGTAAACCCTAGGCATGATATTGGAATTAGTGGAAACCCCTTTGTGGATCTATCTAGTTCTTGCCTCATGCTCTTGACTAAGGAGCACCAATATCCCCAAACCTCGTTGGAGTTTGCATTGTGCCTCCGCGTTGTACAAGGCCTAGGCATCAGTGTCCCTTTGCCTAGACGTCAAGATCTCACCGAGTCTCCCATCTCGCCGTGCCGGTTCGAGAGAGAGTCCTCCGCCCGACGCCGATCCTAGGGATTGCGCCGGACCGGTCACCGCCGGTGTGAGCTATTGGTGTTTATCGTGGTTTTGCGTGTGTGTGTTCATCGCATTCTTCGTGCGTGTGTTCGTCGTGTTCATCCTTTCCTCCTTCCCCCGCACTCCACCCTCGATCTGAAAGGGAATCGTGAAAGATCGGGCCACCCTAGAGGTTTGCCCTCAACACCTTTTCTTCTCAGAACCTTGTGCCATTGTGAAAAGTGTTAAGGGTTTGGTTTATTTGTTGAAACCTTGCTCTCTTGGGAGTTTGTTATCTCATTCTTTCTTCTCAATGTTATTTGCTTGAATGAGATAAATATTTGAGCATTTATGTTTTTATCTCATCTTTTATGCTCAATAGTTTTTGCTTGGTTCATTTGTTGAACTTTGTTGACCAAATCTTGTGTTGATTTGATCCTTTGATATAGTTTGGACAACAAATGTGTTTTGTCTCACCTTGTATGCCTTCATGAATATTTTGGTGTTTGTCCAAATTATATCTTCGTTGGTTCTTGAAAGTATCGTGCATGCATGTTTACTAAATGTATATCTTATATCATGTTTTGCTTTCTTTGATCCAATATATAGGGTATACTCCATCAAATCCTTAAACGGCTATGATGTGCATGAAATTCAAATTTCATCTCTAAATATGCACATATTTTTATGGAGTATGTCCTATGTGTTGTGGTTAGTCTAACCACTTTGGACCCAATAAGTTTGGGGACCAAAATGTACTTGAATGTTGTTTTAGGTACATTGGAGATGCAATGGATGCTTGTCTTATTTATAAGGAAGGTGTTGTCACCACATTATAATTGGATCCAAGCTAGGATGATCGAAGAATTCTTATCTACTACATCATACCATTGCTATCTCGGTAACAAATATCTTATTCATGCGTACTATTCTTCCATCCAATCTCTCGTAGGTTGCATCTTGGCATGAATTTATTTGTTTATAAATGTTGCGGTTCTTGCAAGGATCTTTGAAAGACTTTTCTATCCTTATTGCTTATGTGAGTAATTTGAGATGATGCATATAATGGGGAGTATATAAAATCATGCTCATGATTCACCAATCCCAAATATGCCTTCTAGCAATTTATTGCATATCAATTCCTCAATGTACTCTCATGTGCAATACTGTTGAAATTGCATTGAATCCTTCCTTTTGATACTTGTTGCCTTTCTCAAATTATCCCAACTAGCATTAGTTCCCTTAGTGTTAGTTGTGATGTTTTTGAGGTTTTCTTTTTCCTTGGTGAAGTTCATGGATATACCATAAGAGAAAATAGAGCCATGGGCTATATATATGCACTTAAGCAAAATATCTTTTTTTGGTATATCTTATGACTTCCTCTTGGATATCATGTTTTCTTATCTTTATCTACTTCTTATGTGTGGATGTTTCTTTGTGGATTATTCTCATGTTTTCCCACTTAGAAACTTATATACACAAGAGTGTTAATATATGGCCTTGATACCTCGCCTTTTGCCAACCATCTCACTTATCCGCTTAGTCTTTAATGGTTTTGGTAGGGTCTTGATTTATGAGTGCTCGGTTTACCTTCATTGCATCTTCATGCACTCATATCTCATATTTGGTTTCTTTTGGACTTAATCTTATCTCGACAAGTGTATTGATTTATATCTCTACTCATTGTGTCTTGGTTGTGTTCTAAATGATATAGAGGGAGTGAGGATTCCATGTTTGTGCATATTGTTTTCAAATGAAACAACTAATTTATGCACAAACCTTGGGGAGCTTCCTTATTTCATTTAGAGAACTATTTGTCCACTTGATTATGTGGATCTTTTGATTGCTTGCTTCATCCGTTGAAGTTTCTTCACCTTGTTATCCTTTTAGCAATATTTGATCCTAAATATAGTTGATTTCCTCCAAGTATTCGTCATTGGATATGTGCATATGATTTCACTCATATTATGAGAAATGCACACCTTGGGAGGAACTTGAACTATATTGGCCTTCTAACTTTGTCATCCATTTTGGCACTTGTTGTTAATGGGGGAGAAGTTTAGAGGGTTTTAAGGGAAATGGTTTTCTACTTAAGATTGGTTTGTTCATAAGTGTTTGCCTTTCATGCATTTCATCTTTATTATGTGTTGCATGGTTGAATATATAGTGGAAACTCTCCCAAAGGTTATGCTTGACAATGTATGCAATGAAATTCAAGTTCATCACACGTGCATATATTGTGAGGGAGTTTGCTCTATATATGTTGGTTCTACTCACATCTCTTGCATTAGTTGTAGCTTGTGTGAGTAGAAGCAGTTTTGATATGGGCTAGTATCTTTGTGTTACTTAACCATATCAAATACAACCTCTTGTATTCAACTTATTCTCGGATAAGTTGCGTACTTGTTTCTAATATTCATTATATAAACCCTCTTGTTGTGATTATCATCAATTACCAAAATGGGGGAGATTAAAAGGGTAATTGCCCCTATGTGTGGTTTGGTGATTAATGACAATCCCTATGGACTAATGTTTTCGTTGAGCTTTATATGAAGGAATATTCCATAGGTCATGCTTGTAGTCCATATGTTGGATTCAAGTATGAATGCCATGAAGATAAAGATATACCTTGAGTTTTGGCATCAAGATCATCGAATTAAAGATAATAATATGATTTGTTCAAGATCTTGAGAGTGTGATCTCTATAGAAGAATTCAAGATATGGCTCTAAGTCGGTGTCATGATAGCCTCATTAGTTGGGCTATGGTTGATTAAGATTTAGAGCATGTAATCAAATGAAGAGTTCCTTATGTACCTCAAGATATTGAGATGGAGCATGAGAAGACACTTGGTTGACCAATGCAAAGAGTGAAGAGTGATTTCAAGTTGGTCAACACATGAAGCATAAAAAATGTACCACATGGATCTTGTGGTATCTTTCCATGGGCTTGCTTCAAAAGTGAAGTTCTCAATAGCCCATGAGTGGATGGCATCAAGTGGTGATCGCCATCAAGGTTGAGAAGGGCAAGTTCAAGATAAGCATCTCGAGAAGATCATTTGCTTGAAGCTTGCCGTCCATTTTGGTGATAATGGACATGTGAAGACGTGTCTTAATGAATCTATCCCATAGTGGTTTATGGGGGAGCAAATTATGAGTCTTCATGAAGCAACAATGATCAAGTGGTGCATTCCGGCTTGGATGGAGCTTGAAGCATTGTCATCAAGATCAAGCGGGATGCGCAAGGCAAAGGTATGGCCTTGCTAGGTTTTCCTTTTACCGGTCTCAAGGTGGTTGTTGGGAGACCGGGTTATAGGATAGATAGCCGCACTATCAAGAGTGGCTTTCGGTTGGGTAACTTGATCACATCGTTATAGGGAGCTCAATCCTTTGCATACTTTGCATATTACTATTTTGTTGCTTCTTGGTATCTTCTCTATGTGAGGTTCTTGAGCTTGTTGCTAGCTCTTCAACAAGCCCAAGTTCATCGAAAATGGAATTCGTATGCGTCTTATATGGCGTTTTCGAGTTTGAAGGTTTTACCGGTTCTACTTATAGGGAGGCTCCATGCCTTTCCTCATTTGGTTCTACCGCCCTTTTTTGGACTATGATGTTTTCATGCACCATATTGTAGAGCTTGTTGTCCTCGTCAAAACAATCCCAAGATCATCGAAATCGGAGTCCGGATGCAAAAGTCAGTTTCCCGGTTGTGGATCCGGTCCAACCGAGCCCCACACCGGACTGTCTAGTTCCAGCTCCGGTTGACCGGATCTCAAACCGGGTTTTCCGGTTTTCACGACCGAGTCTATTCCGGGTTGGCATACTGAAGTATTTCGGTTTGTAGTCCGGTCCACTGGCCTGGGAATCGAGTTGTCCGGTTCTGGGGCCGGTCCAACCGTACTTCAAACCGGGTTCGCGTTGTTTCCTCCCAACGGCCATATTTCCTTTCCCCTATAAAAGGGGGTTCTTCCCCCAACGTTTTTGGTGGTTCTTGACCACGAAATTGACCTCCATTGTTGAACCTCTTGAGCTTGCTTCCTCTCCCTTCCCTCCTATGATTCTTGCATCTTTTTGAGGGCTTTGGAAGAGGAGATCTAGATCTACAACCCCCACCAATCAATTCCTCCTCTAAGTGAGGGGAACCCCTTGGATCTAGATCTTGGAGTCATTGGTTGACTTCCACCATTGTTCTTCCTCTCTAATTCCTCCCTAGCACTTGTTGCTTTGGTGGGATTTGAGAGTGAGGGATTTGAATGCCCTTGGTGTTCTTGCTTTGCATTCTTGCATAAGTGTTGAGCTCTCCACTACGACTTGTTCAAGTGAGAGACCGTGAGCTTGTTGCTCTTGGAGGGTGACCTCCTAGTTGGCTTGGCGGTTGGTGTCGTGGTGTCCTCTTCGTGGAAGATTGTGAAGAGACCCGGGCTTCTCCTTCGTGGAGCTTGTGAAGTGGTTGTGGAGCTTGCCATCTCCGGGGTGGAGGAAAAGCTAGCCATAAGGAAAGGGCCTATTCCTTCGTGGGATAGACTCGGAGAAGAAGGTGAGCCTTCATGGCATTGCGAAATCCTTCGTGGAATCCCACACCTCTCCAACGTGACGTATCTTACTTGTAAGGGAACACGGGAATACATCTTCGTCTCCGCGTGCCTCGGTTATCTCTATACCTGAGCTTACTTTCCTTGTGATAGCCATCGAGCTTGAAGTACTTATATCTTGCTTATCACTTGTGGTATATTTATCTTGTGCTATCTTGCTTAGCTTATCTTATTGTTGGTGCACTTAGTTGAGCCTAGTGTATTTAGGTTTTGTGCTTGTAAAATAAACGTTAGTTTAATTCCGCATTCTATCAAGCCAAAACCGTAATAGTTTTGAAATTGCCTATTCACCCCCCTAGTGAATGATTCTCGCCAGAAGATAGAGGTGAATTTGAAAGAAGATACTACCACTCAGCGAGACTGTGTCACAACTGTTCCTGATGTAATTGAGCCTAAATTGAGTGATATAACGAAAAGTGAGAGAGTGTCTGGGTTATTGATATTAGCCACCAAGGAGGATATGAGAGAGTTTCGTGAGGATCCTACAGCCATGCCACTTGTGCTCATGTATAAGGGCGAGGTATTGGTTTCTAACGACATGACCCCTATTTCTCTTGGTGTCTCTTCAGTTTTGTAGGACTTTGGGGATGTGTTTCCAGAAGACGTACCCGCAGGTTTGCCTCCATTAGGTGGTATAGAACATCAAGTGGACCTGATTCCTGGTGCCACACTTCCCAACCGTGCACCTTATAGGACTAATCCCGAAGAAACTAAGGAAATTCAGAAGCAAGTACAAGCGTTGCTGGATAAAGGGTACATTCGTGTTTCTCTTAGCCCTTGTGCTGTTCCTGTTATTTTAGTTCCTAAGAAAGATGGTACTTGGCGCATGTGTGTTGATTGTAGAGCGATTAATAACATCACTATTCGATATCGTCATCCTATTCCACGCTTAGAGGATATGCTAGATGAATTGAGTGGTGCTGCTGTTTTCTCTAAAATTGACTTGCGTAGTGGTTATCATCAAAGTAGGATGAAAGAAGGGGATGAATGGAAAACTTCTTTCAAAACTAAATTCGGTTTGTATGAGTGGTTAGTCATGCCGTTTGGTCTTACTAATGCACCTAGTACTTTCATGCGTTTGATGAATCATGTTTTGAGAGAGTTTATTGGTCGTTTTGTGGTTGTTTACTTTGATGATATACTTATATACAGCCACACCGAATCTGAACATTGCACTCATATTAGACAAGTTTTGCAAGTGTTATGTGATAATAAACTATATGCTAATCTTGAGAAGTGTACATTTGCAAAAGATAAGGTCATATTCCTAGGATTTGTTGTTCCTAAGCATGGAGTAGAGGTAGATCAATCTAAAATTGAATCAATTCAGAATTGGCCTACTCCAATGAATGTAAGGCAAGTGCGTAGTTTCCACAGTCTCGCTGGTTTCTATAGGCGCTTTGTGAAAGATTTTAGCACCATTGCTGCACCTTTGAATGATTTGACAAAGAAAGGTGTTCCTTTTGTATCGGGGCGTGGCCCAAGACATTGCATTTGATACATTGAAACGTTTGCTTACTTCTGCACCATTACTTGCCTTACCTGATTTTGCAAAGCAATTTGAAGTTGAATGTGATGCTAGTGGTATAGGCATAGGTGGCGTTTTGATGCAACAGGGTCGGCCTATAGCTTATTTTTCAGAGAAATTGACTGGTGCTCGTTTGAATTATTCTATCTATGATAAAGAATTGTATGCACTTGTTAGAGTACTTGAGGTTTGGCAACATTATTTGTGGCCAAAGGAATTCATCATACATTCTGATCATGAAGCTTTGAAATACTTGAAAGCTCAATCAAACTTGCATAGAAGATTAGCTAAATGGGTTGAGTTAATTGAGTCTTTTCCTTACATTATTAACTATAAGAAGGGAAAAGAGAATGTTGTTGCTGATGCTCTATCTAGGAAGAACATGCTATTAACCAATCTTGATGTTAAAATTCCTGGATTAGAAGCTATTTGTGCACTTTATGCAACTGACCATGATTTTGTTGAACCATATCGTTTGTGTGCTTTTAGAAACGCATGGGATAAGTATCATATACATGATGGATATTTGTTTCGAGCTACAAACTATGTATTCCAGAATCGTCGTTGCGTTTGTTCTTAGTGCAGGAATCACATGCTGGTGGTTTGATGGGTCACTTTGGGCATGAGAAGACGTTGTTCATGCTTGCTGATCACTTTTATTGGCCCAAGATGAGGCGTGATGTGTACAGATTTGTGAGCCGATGTATTACATGCCACAAGTCAAAATCCAAGCTGAAGCCTCACGGTTTGTATACACCTCTCTCTGCACCGACTACTCCATGGGAAGACATTAGTATGGATTTTGTGCTAGGTCTACCTAAAACTCAAAGAGGTCATTGATTCTATATTTGTTGTAGTGGATAGGTTCTCTAAGATGGCTCATTTTATTGCCTGCCACAAAAGCGACGATGCGTCGCATGTTGCTAACCTGTTCTTCAGGAACATCGTGAGATTACATGGCGTATCAAAGATGATTGTTTTTGACCGTGATGTGAAGTTCATGAGCTACTTTTGGAAGACCTTATGGGGGAAGCTAGGAACGAAGTTGTTGTTCAGTACTACATCTCATCCCCAAACAGATGGTCAAACGGAGGTGGTGAATAGAACATTGTCACAGCTGCTAAGGACCATGATTAAAAAGAATCTGCGGGAGTGGGAAGAGTGTTTGCCACATGTTGAGTTTGCTTACAACAGGGTTGTGCATTCAAGTACTCAGCTTTGTCCTTTTGAGGTGGTGTATGGTTTCAAGCCATTGACGCCACTTGATATGTTGCCTCTACCATTACATGAGAGAGTTGATATGGAGGCATCAAAACGTGCTGATTATGTGAAGAAAATACATGAGAAGACTCGAGAGGCTATTGAGAAGAAAGGCAAGAACATTGCTGCTGCAAGGAATCAAGCAAGGAAAGAAGTGTTGTTCGAGCCTGGAGATATGGTTTGGGTGCATCTACGCAAGGATAGGTTTCCACTACTTCGAAAGTCAAAATTGAAGCCACGTGGTGCTGGTCCTTATAAGGTGTTAGCCAAGATTAATGATAATGCCTACTCGGTTGATATACCTATTGAGGAGTTTGGTGGAGTTAGCAACAGCTTCAATGTTGCTGATTTGTCACCATATGCTGGAGCCTTGAAGCGTCGAGGTCGACGCCTTTTGAAGGGGGGGGATGATGAGGACATCCCTACAATTACACCTACCCCAATTGCTAATGAAGATGTTCCAATTGCAAAGAAGGTTCAATCCAATGAGATAAGGATTGGACCAATCACAAGAGCTCGTGCCAAGCTACTAGAACAACAGGTGAACTTGTTTCTTAATGAACCTGGTGTTTTAATTAATGAGAATTTTATACTACCTAAGTCTTTGAATTATTGCATGATCAGGTACTTAGGAGAAGAAGGTGAAGCACGGAGCGAGGAGCTAATGGAACAAGGCGTGTTGATCAATGAAGAATGCGGGAGGGAGGAGAGCGAGGAAGCGCAAGGAGCTGTTCAAGACAAAGATCAACAAGAGGAGGACGTTCTCTGCCGCGGCAGAGAAAAGCATCGTTTCTCTGCCACGGCAGGCTACCGGCAGGAAAACCGAGTCCTACTCTGCCACGGCAGGCTGCCTGCGGCAGAGCAAGCGACTACAACTCTGCCACGGCAGAGGCCAGTTTGACCGAACCTGATGAGGGCAAACCTCGTGGGTGGCCTGATCTTCACGGATCTCGTGGTCAAATCGATGGGAAAGCGAGGGGAAAGGGAGAAGGTAGCGGAAGCAGACGCACACCTCGTGAAGAGCACGATGAACACACGCAAAACACACACGATACAAGGCTGATTGCTCTCACGGGTGGCCACCGGTCCGATAGAATCCTCGCAAGGAAAGATCGGTCAACGTGCTCCCGTCAGTCCCAAGCGGAGAGGGAAGAACACCTTGGAGAGGGTCTTGACGCCTTGGCAAAGGGACACCGATGCCAAGGCCTTGTACAACAAGGGAGGCGTGATGCAAACTCCAACGAGGTGGTGACGATAGTCGATCCCCTTTGGTAGAAGGGGATGAGGCAAAACTAGAGATTCCACAAAGGGGGTTGTCTTTAGTCTATCATCTATGCCTAAGGGATACATGAGGGGGTGGGGGCTCTATTTATAGGCCAGCCACAAGTTCAGGGGTAGTTTGGGCATAAAACTAGGGTTTGGTGTGAAATAGAGGGGTACATGGGCCAAGGCCCAGCTGTTGGCTCGTAGGCCCATCACTTGGGCCGGACAGTCCGGGTCGGAGTGACGGGACAGTCTGGGTCGGAGTGACGGGACAGTCCGGGTAGTGTCCGAACTGGCCTTCTGAATGTCCATGCCAGGTTGGGGCTGGGGCAGGCCGGACACTCCGGCCGAGTCGCGCCAGACACTCCGGCTGCGCTGGACACTCCGGCTGGTTCCGGGCGGACACTCTGGGGCGATGACAGCGGAGACTCTCGTTTGGAGCTGGCTGCTCCTGGTCCATCTTCTTGGTTGACTTGGGGACGATCTTGGGGACTTGGTGTTGTGGATGTAGTAGCGTCCGCAGGACGGGCTGCATTAGCTCCCCCCTTCAAAACGAGTCGTCCTCGACTCTTCATGCTCATCCTAAGAAGATGATGTCGAGAGACCTTCTTGATCCCGGGGTTCACCATATAGTCGTCCTTGAGAAGCTTGATGTGGCAACTCTTCAATGTTCCTTCACCTTCCATGAAGCCTACAAAGCTCACAACAAAAGCGAAGCAACACCCAAAGAGTAGCCAAGTCATGAAGATTATAGCATGAGTCCTCAAGTAGAAGGAAGTCACCTTATGATATAGAGATAGCTCATTGAAGGATAGCCCTAGGTAACTCTCTTCGATTCGTCTTGTCAACTCTTTGTCCATAGAGGTTGACACGTATGCAATTGTACCTTCACACAACAAAGACCAAGCAAAATATGTTTGTGTGTGATAGAGGAGCATGTCATTTGTGGCATGTCCATTCTTGTTCACAACACTATTAGCACAACTCAAGTATCGTAAACGAAATGCGTATGCAAGGTCAAAGTGCATGGATGTCATTTGAACATCATCCAATTGTGGGAACTCAAAAACTCCATAAAGCGTCTTAGTGTGGCACTCAAAGCAATTGACTAAGAAATGGATCAACATCTTTGATGCAAGATTAGGAGAATTCAGCAAAAACACATGAGGAAAGATATCCAAAACAACATCATTATGTGTGCAAACCAACCATTGGAAAGAACAATTGTTTAATATGTTGGATGCCATACACATATCATCAAAGGCCAAAATCATGGGGGTATGAGTATCGCAAGCGGAAGCAAAAACAACATGTTTGCAAACAAACCATATGAAAGAGCAAGTGGTCTTTATGTTTGTTGCAACAATAATACGAGAGACTTGGAAGCTCTCATGACAATACATGCTCAAAATGGCATTATGGTTGCACACAAAACATCGGAAAGAGAAATTGTTCAACATTTTTGTGGCAACACACAAAGCATCAATATCCAATAGCAACGAGACATGTTTGTCACAAGGTGAAAGAATACCATCAACATGCTTGCAATCAAACCATAGGAAAGAGCAATTTGTCAACATGAAAGATGCAAAGCATGCAAAAGGTATCAAAGCTGGGTTCGATCTTGAACTCACTTGGGGGATGCTCTCTAGAGCTCTTTTTGTCAACTCGTGCTCAACCGAGGTTGACATGATCATGCGGGTACCTACACACATCAAACACAAAAGGAAGAACGTATGTGCATGGTAGAGAAATACATCATCCATCATGACATATCTCTTCTTGTGCACATCACCATTAGTGTGAATCAAGTATGAAAAATATGCATGGTGAGTATGCAAGTGGGGAACATGCTTATCATGGCAATCATCAAAATCTCCAAAATTTGAGAAAGCTATGGGGGCCATCTCAATATAAACCATATGAGAATTATTGTTGCAAGCAAAACAAGTGAAAGAGCAATTATTCAACTTATTGCAAGCAACGGGAGAGATTGTAAAACATTCATGACAAAGCAATATCCGAGGGGTACCATTGGTAACATCATTACAAGCAAACCATCAGAAAGAGCAATTGTTCAACAAAGTGCAAGCAATGATATCATCAATGTAACGTTTATAGCATGGCATGTCTATGGCAACATCATCACAATCAAATAATTTCACATGCTCAACATTATGCAAAGGCAAAGTATCACATGGAAAAATCAATGAAGCATATGTGATATCACAAACATCATCCATCACATGCCAATCATCACAAGTCATCATGTCCACTAGTGGGATCATGGCATCATCAACACCCGTATTCTTACCTTGTTCATACCTCTCATATGAAGTGGGTGTTGCGGTAGTGTTGGCCTCCATGTGGGCGACTTCTTCATCACGTATGGGGATGACATCATCTTCATCCACCATGTACATCTTCTCGGTCGGAGGCATCATCATCTCCAAGCTTGGTGCTTCTTGATCCATGGAACCTAGCACATCATGAGGAAACACACTAGAGGTAGAGGGTAAGTTGTTAGCAATAAAAGTGGTCTCACATGACCTATCAACTACCACTCTCAACCCACTCGGTGTATCACTCATGCCCTCCAAGTGGAAGCACTCAATCTCACATATGGTGGAGTCACTCGTCTCACTCTTGTTTTCACTCAAGTGGGATAAGTGGCTCTCATACTCACATGGGATTGGTACCACATCATCAGTCAAGCATATGGGGGTAGGCTCGGTTCTCTCAACTCCTTGCGCCTCCTTTGGTGAAGGGAAAGTCCCATTCTCACCATTCTTAACCTTGCTGTCGCCATCTTGCACCTTGGCTTGTGTAGTCCTCTTGACGTACTCATCCAACTTGGCGAAGTAGAGGTCTTCGTCCTCCTCATCCATGAGGTTGCATGTGTCATCTAGGACGTCAAGTCTTGGCATTGAAGCTTGATGGCGTGGAGGAGAGCTTGCTCTTGGTGCCATTTTGGTGGTGGCACGGGTAGTTGAAGGTGCCTTATGATGGTGTCGACGGAGGTCATTGGCGTGCCTTGCCAAAGGTTGATGTAGATGGCGCAGTTGATCATCCACATGACGCTCGCGACGATGCTCCTTGTCCTTGGCACTCTTCTTGTGATGGTGGTGCATTCTTGAGCTTGGTTGAGCATTATGGATGGTGCTCAACATGTATTCTTCGTCTTCATGGCGAAGATGCCTTGAACGACGTCTTGTATCCTCTTGATGTTGGTGATGATCTCGAGAGGATGTTTGTCGATGAAGATTCTTGCTTCTTGGCACCTCTTTTGGAAGGTGATGTTGGGGCGCCGCTCTTCTTGTAGTTGGTGGCACTTGATGCCTAGGAGGTTGTTGCACATGACGCCTTCGAGGTGGCCTTGCTTGGCGTCTTGGAGATGGTGGCGCTTGACGGCTTGGAGGTGATGGCGCTCGTTGCCTTGGAGATGGTGGAGCATGACGCCCATGTAGGTGGTGGCGCTTGACGCCTTGGAGGTGGATCATCGAAGTAGGTGGTGCCCTTTGGTGTGGCATGCTTTGCCTTGAAGGTCATGGTTTCCTGATGATGCGTCTCCGCTAGCTTGGCGTAGTAGTCCTCCATCTCCAAGCGGTGGAGGTATTCTTCATGGCTCATGGAAGAGCCCTCGAAGTGGGTGAAGCTCGCCATGTCCTCCATGCTTGGTGAGGCGTCGTCGTTGTAGCACTCGAAGTCATCCATGCTTGGGGAGTCGTTGTTGATGTAGTACTCCATATCACCCAAGCATGTCGAGCCATTGTCGGTGTAGTGCTCCATGCATGAGGAGCCATTGTCGATGTAGAGCTCCAATTCCTCCATGCTTGAGGAGCCATAGTTGATGACGTGCTCCATGTCTTCCATGCATGTGGAGTCGTCATATGTGCAATGCTCTGGGTCCTCAAAGCATGCGGAGCCATTGTCGGTGTAGTGCTCCATCATGTCCTCTATACTTGTGGAGTCGTAGTCGTGGTGGCTCATCATGGATTCTTCATATAAATCATCCTCGGTTCCGGAGTCCCTAGACATGATTCACAAGACCAAGTGGTGTATATGGAAGTGGTAGGGGGTTAGGGATGCAACATCAAACCTTACTGTACCTTGGAAGATAGTATCTTGCAAGTGGCAACACTTGAGAGCAATCAAAACCAAGCAAAGTGAAGTTCACGTGGAACACCAAAACCAACTAACCACTAAAAAACACACACACACAAAGCTTATGGTGGATGGGTATGGAAGGTGGCATGTCCAAGAACAATCCGAAATCAAGATATTGTAATGGCAAGTAAAGAACCACGATGATCACAAAGCAAAACAAGTCAATCCACAAGATAGGAATTATGTACACGGAAACACACACGGTGCGATAAATGGGACTTGTGCGACGGAGAAAGTGAGCTAAGAACCAAATGATTACCTAGCGAAGACTATAAGCTCGTGTCGCACAAGTGCAAGGAGAGACGCTAGTTCGATTGCACTAAATTGGTGGGCTACAAGATATGCACAATAAGTACCACCTATATGATGTTCATCGAGCTTGCGCTTCCTATTCTATGAGGCACTTGTTTCTTTCTTTCTTTTTCTTCTTTTTCTCTTTTTCTATTTTTTTTCTCTTTTTCTTTTATTTTTCACTCGCCTCTTCCTTGTGCCAACAACTATACAAGATAACTATATGAGATAGCGCGCTCACAACTTTTGCTCGGAATTCTACAAGTATCAAATGTGCATAGCCCAAGCAATAATAGGAGGAACTAGTCTCAATAGGTGTTTGTTGAACGCAAAGATAGTGTAGCTCACAAAGGAATGCAAGTGGGGAGAAGTCGCGGAATTTTTATACCTTTCGTCGCCAATCTTCACCCTTTATTGGTGGATTCCGCCTTGCTCACGGAATTTGGATGGAGTAGATAGCATGAACCACGGATATGATGATATAGAGCTCTTTCTCCTCTTCAAAACGAGCTAAAGAACACTAAAATCCGAGTTCGTATACAAAAGTTATGCTCAAAACCGGGAAGCAGATTTTTCTGTTAGCAGGGGGCGGACAGTCCGGTGCGCATAGGCCGGACAGTCCGGCTGGGCCGGATATTCCGGTCAGTTTAGGCCAAACACTCCGGTGGGGCGGATATTCCGGTCCGTTTTGGCCGGACAGTCCGGTCCGGTCGATCCAGAAGTTTCAGAACACGAACAGGACGAGTTTTGGCGGAAAAACTCAAACCAAAACCTCAAATTGATGGGGGAAATCAAGGAATTAGGCCATGGAAACGCAGGGGAAGGTAGATCAACAAGTTTAGCAAGTAATCCACAGACCAAAACCTACCAAAATGCACTCAAATCACTGATCGGTCCAAAACACGAATTGGGGCTATTTTTGGTAGAATTTTCGAATTTATGGGGAAAAGACCAAATCGAGGAGAATTCCGTGGCAACCAAAAGCTACTGATACCAGATGATGAGGGCAAACCTCGTGGGTGGCCCGATCTTCACGGATCTCGTGTTCAAATCGATGGGAAAGCGAGGGGAAATGGAGAAGGTTGCGGAAGCGGACGCACACATCGCGAAGAACACGATGAACACACGCAAAACACACACGATACAAGGTCGATTGCTCTCACCGGTGGCCACCGGTCCGATAGAATCCTCGCAAGGAAAGATCGGTCAACGTGCTCCCGTCAATCCCAAGTGGAGAGGGAAGAACACCTTGGAGAGGGTCTTGACGTCTTGGCAAAGGGACACCGATGCCAAGGTCTTGTACAACGAGGGAGGCGCGATGCAAACTCCAACGAGGTGGTGACGATAGTCGATCCCCTTTGGTAGAAGGGGATGAGGCAAAACTAGAAATTCCACAAAGGGGGTTGTCTTTAGTCTATCATCTATGCCTAAGGGATACATGAGGGGGTGGGGGCTCTATTTATAGGCCAGCCACAAGTTCAGGGGTAGTTTGGGCATAAATCTAGGGTTTGGTGCGAAATAGAGGGGTACATGGGCCAAGGCCCAGCTGTTGGCTCGCAGGCCCATCACTTGGGCCGGACAGTCCGGGTCGGAGTGACCGGACAGTCCGAGGTAGCCGGACACTCCGGGTAGTGTCTGAACTAGCCTTCTGAATGTCCACGCCAGGTTGTGATATGGGGTGGCCCGATCTTCTCAGCAAGCTCTTGGCGATGGTGATGGTGGATGATAGATAACTAGTGCGTAGCTATGATCTCTCCCGCTCGATCCCTGATGCCAATGCAACAGCTCTCGAACCTTGTAGGATATTCACAACACCACACTCTTGCGCACGCAGCCATGACCACGAACGGTAGTATGCAATCTACTAATTCCCAATGGAACAACAGGGTAATTCCAGAGGTTCTATGAAAGAAACAACTCCAAAATATTTTAACGTGGTCTAAACCCTAACTTGTGACGGCTACGGAGGTTTATAAGAGGGCTGGGGCGTCCTCCCCTCTAAGCGGGCCTAAAAACAGCCATAACTTGGCCCAAACTGACTCGGTTCGACTCAAACTGATACATACCGACCCATATATGGGTTCGGCTTTATTGGCACGCAGTCCAAACGTCGTGGAACACCTCAAACATGAATTCTTGGTGTGCCATCTCTCTCTCTTGCTCATACGCGATTTCCTCATTGCATCCTAGTGCGCCTGCCTCCCGCTCCTCCCTCGCGCACTTGTTGATATTGGAAATCAGCGCTTGTCCTTCTTGCTGCAACTCTCCTCCTCCTCGCGCAACACTTGTGTTATCAATAAACCTGATCATACAAAGATGCATAGACTTAGGTAGTATAAAGTTCTCATTAAGTAAAACATCAGGTTACATTAAGAATGAATTCACCTGATAATCATTATTGATTTGACTTAGTATTTCCTTCCAGTTCAGGCAGTCAGAATCATCATAATCCCTGTAGATATCCTCATCATCAGATGATATGGGGTGGCCCGATCTTCTCAGCAAGCTCTTGGCGATGGTGATGGTGGATGATAGATAACTAGTGCGTAGCTATGATCTCTCCCGCTCGATCCCTGATGCCAATGCAACAGCTCTCGAACCTTGTAGGATATTCACAACACCACACTCTTGCGCACGCAGCCGTGACCACGAACGGTAGTATGCAATCTACTAATTCCCAATGGAACAACAGATCACACTCAATTATAGTTGGCAGATTCGAACACAGGGTAATTCCAGAGGTTCTATGAAAGAAACAACTCCAAAATATTTTAACGTGGTCTCAAAACCTAACTTGTGACGGCTACGGAGGTTTATAAGAGGGCTGGGGCGTCCTCCCCTCTAAACGGGCCTAAAAACAGCCATAACTTGGCCCAAACTGACTCGGTTCGACTCAAACTGATACATACCGACCCATATATGGGTTCGGCCTTATTGGCACGCAGTCCAAACGTTGTGGAACACCTCAAACATGTAATTCTTGGTGCGCCATCTCTCTCTCTTGCTCATACGTGATTTCCTCATTGCATCCTAGTGCGCCTGCCTCTCGCTCCTCCCTCGCGCACTTGTTGATATTGGAAATCAGCGCTTGTCCTTCTTGCTGCAACTCTCCTCCTCCTCGCGCAACACTTGTGTTATCAATAAACCTAATCATACAAAGATGCATAGACTTAGGTAGTATAAAGTTCTCATTAAGTAAAACATCAGGTTCAATTAAGAATGAATTCACCTCATAATCATTATTGATTTGACTCAGTATTTCCTTCCAGTTCAGGCAGTTAGAATCATCATAATCCCTGTAGATATCCTCATCATCCTCCCTTTCTTCATGAAAAGCCGTCCTCGGCTTTAGGTAAGCTGAAAGTGGGAGAAACAAAAAGAACAACGTGTACGCAAAGTATATGTATATATAACATGTTGTATTATTGTTGTTCACATGAAAAGTATGTCCAGTATACATCAAGCAACTTAAATTGCAGGTATAAGTGAAGTACAAAGAATCATGATCATGGTAAAAAACAGCTAAATAGATAGTCATGTTCTTCAATATTAAATTTAGTTTTCTCAAAGAAGATCTATGATCAAATTTGTGAACAAGATCAAACCAATTTAATATGTCGGAAAACCAAACTGAATCATGCCATGCTTCAACTGCGCTACTCTGATTATTATGAACATGATCATGTTGTCCAGTATGTAAAATGCAACTCAATTTGCAAATATAAGTGAAGTATAAAGCATTAGCACAACTAGACAACGAATTTTGGGATAAACACAATGAATATGAAAATGGGGTTCTATTCTAGTAAGATTACAACGATCCAACATAGGTAAAATTACTTGTGTTGGCTGCATTATATCAACTAGACCTAACTTTAGTTTCATATTATCAAAAATTTTAGCATATATCTCACAACACAAAATCGTCGACACACAACATGTATGGCTGAAAACAGCATGTTTCAGTTCAGCGATTCGATCACAAGTAATGCATATGTGATCCACAAGAAAATTTTCATGCATGCTATATTCACCAATCAGATTGAAAGTGAAACAAGGAGAATACGTGCTAGAATTCAGAAATGAAATTTCAGAAATCTTATCCATAGCACAACTCATACTCATAGCTTCATTTAGCATGATGGAATACACAATATCAGCAGGTGGTATTCGAGCAAGTATTTTCTTATGTGTTATCAGTACCACATGATCAAAATTTGAATTTGGTAAACTATCACATGGTGCTGAAACAGTAGTGCAAGGCAAATCACAAGGAGGCTTCAGTAAAGGAATACACTCACAATATGTCGCACATGTTGGCTGAAACTCCAAATCAGTACCAATGTCATTAACAAACTTCTCAGCTGTAGTAGGTACTACGACATCCTCCTCAAGTAACAATACCAGATTGTGTGATGCAGGTTGTAAAATAGGCGGCTCCCTTTCTTCAAAAGCAACCTGCATAGCACAAGAAACAATACCAGGAGTAGAGATGATTTCATTAGGAGAAATATCCTCACATGTATTATCATCTACTGCCCTGATGTTTTCTTTTTCTCTCATACTCTTAGAATGGATGCTCTCAACCTCACGTTTAGTGGAATCACACAGCTCACTTTTGATAACACTCTCACTCAGCTTGGCTATGTGGCTCTCATTCTCACATGGGTTGTAATGCACACCGTGTTCAAGATGACAAATAATAGAATTGTCACCATTCATCATGACCTTGTACTTAGCATACAAACTGAACTCTTTTGTCCTCTCCTTGCGAAGAAGATGATACTCATGAAATTTGTCGGCTGAAATCCTGAGCATAACACGCCTCTTCATGTTCCATTTGAAAGAAATCCTTCCAACAACAGGACATATTTGAGCGTCAAACCTTCTGCTCCAAGGTTCTCCCAATAGTATGTGACAAGAATCAAGTGGTATAGGAGATACATCACAGCGCACAATCTCAGTATGCTCTTTAAAAGTCATAGGAACATCAGCGGTGTGTGAAATCAACAATGTGCCATATGATGAATGCAAGAGATATGGCACCGCACGGGCACAAGTGGGTAGCTGCAACTTTTGTACAAGTTCAATGCTGATCAAATTAATAGTAGAGTTACTATCAATGGTAATGGAAGCACATCGCTCACCAATCATCACTATGGTGGAGAAGACCATCACCATCAAAAATACCGCGTTCTTCCTTCCAAAAAGTTCCACTACAACGCCAATTGTCGATGAATTTGTAACTGTAAGTCTCCACATTATTTGTAACATCACCTGCCTCCATTTTCTGCATCACATGAACACTACTAGAAGACATGATTAGTACATTAGTGCACAAATCAAAATCAGTATGGTGGAAACCTCACAACTCACTCACAACTGATAAGAAAGAAGATCTTACCGTTCCAAAGTGAATAGAGATGCTCTACCAAACGTAATCAAAGACTGATGCACTGAAGTGATGAAGTGAATATCAAAGGTATAGAGAACGATCACAGGGCACACAGGGTATTTATGGTGGAGCTGTAGGTATGGTATCCTATCTACACCGCAAACAAGTCCTAGTGCTGATCGTATGACAAAGACCCACGGAAACACACACGGTGGAGATAAATGGGGCAATTGCAACTATGAAAATGATGTAAAAAAGTAAGGTATGTCGGAGGAATGCTCGTGTTGCAATGCACAAGGAGAGACGCTAGCAATGTCTCAACGAAACGGGCACAAGATTGTTAACTGAGCAGCCCGTAGAGCACTAAGCACGCTAGTCTCGTAGGATAGTTATAGACACAAAGAAAGGCTTACTAAGGCTCACAAGGATAGGTACGCTATGTGGACTCAGTAAAAAAAATAAACAAAAAAAAAATTTGACCTGAGAATTGGTCTCTGCCACGGCAGAAAAATGGCCTAAAATCCTGCCGCGGCAGGATGCCGGCAGTTTTTTTTTCCTCTCGTACTAGCACAGACTGGTCTGTGGTAAGGCGACGGTTCGATTTTTTTTTTCGGAATTTTTTTTTTGGTCACGCTAGAGCACAAACTTGTCTGCGGTCAGGCGTGAGGCAGCGAGCTGAAATTTTTTTTTTGCTCGCCAAGTAGTACACAACTAGGACTCTTTACTTGGATCGGATCTGACTTGATGGTAGCGGAAAAAGATGGTGGAAAACAACTAGAACACTAGAAAACAAATCTACGAAGAACAGATCTAGATCTAATCTAATAGAGGAACGCGATCAACAACTATTACTCGAATACGATGTAATCTAGGCTATGGCAACTCTTTTTGTGGGGCTTTTTCTGTATAGGATGAAAAACACTCTCTAATCATGGATTGTGGATTGCTTACCGAGGCAACGAGGAAATCTGATACCAAGATGATATGGGGTGGCCCGATCTTCTCAGCAAGCTCTTGGCGATGGTGATGGTGGATGATAGATAACTAGTGCGTAGCTATGATCTCTCCCGCTCGATCCCTGATGCCAATGTAACAGCTCTCGAACCTTGTAGGATATTCACAACACCACACTCTTGCGCACGCAGCCGTGACCACGAACGGTAGTATGCAATCTACTAATTCCCAATGGAACAACAGATCACACTCAATTATAGTTGGCAGATTCGAACACAGGGTAATTCCAGAGGTTCTATGAAAGAAACAACTCCAAAATATTTTAACGTGGTCTCAAAACCTAACTTGTGACGGCTACGGAGGTTTATAAGAGGGCTGGGGCGTCCTCCCCTCTAAACGGCCCTAAAAACAGCCATAACTTGGCCCAAACTGACTCGGTTCGACTCAAACTGATACATACCGACCCATATATGGGTTCGGCCTTATTGGCACGCAGTCCAAACGTCGTGGAACACCTCAAACATGTAATTCTTGGTGCGCCATCTCTCTCTCTTGCTCATACGTGATTTCCTCATTGCATCCTAGTGCGCCTGCCTCCCGCTCCTCCCTCGCGCACTTGTTGATATTGGAAATCAGCGCTTGTCCTTCTTGCTGCAACTCTCCTCCTCCTCGCGCAACACTTGTGTTATCAATAAACCTGATCATAAAAAGATGCATAGACTTAGGTAGTATAAAGTTCTCATTAAGTAAAACATCAGGTTCAATTAAGAATGAATTCACCTGATAATCATTATTGATTTGACTCAGTATTTCCTTCCAGTTCAGGCAGTCAGAATCATCATAATCCCTGTAGATATCCTCATCAGGTTGGGACTGGGGCAGGCCGGACACTCCGGCCGAGTCGCGCCGGACAATCCGGCTGCGCCGGACACTCCGGCTGGTTCCGGGCGGACACTCCGGGGCGATGATGGCGGAGACTCTCGTTCTGGAGCTGGCTGCTCCTGGTCCATCTTCTTGGTTGACTTGGGGACGATCTTGGGGACTTGGTGTTGTGGATGTATTAGCGTCCGTAGGACGGGCTGCATCAGAACCACTTTGTGGTCGGTTTGTATCTAGGTTGGGTGTGACCAACTCAGTTTCACCTTTAGGCCGCCGCCTCTTAGACCCTTAAATAGATGGGGGCGCTCTAGCTTTAGTTTTCAGACCACGTTAAAATATTTTGGAGTTGTTTCTTTCATAGAACCTCTGGAATTACCCTGTGTTCGAATCTACCAACTATAATTGAGTGTGAACTGTTGTTCCATTGGGAATTAGTAGATTGCATACTACCGTTCGTGGTCATGGCTGCGTGCGCAAGAGTGTGGTGTTGTGAATATCCTACAAGGTTCGAGATCTGTTGCACTAGCATCAGGGATCGAGCGGGAGAGATCATAGCTACTCACTAGTTATCTATCATCCACCATCAACATGGCCATCCGCTTACTGAGAAGATCGGGCCACCCCATATCAAGTAGTAATGGGATAACTAATGAAAGAGGCACCGGTGAGCAATATCTGCTATTTGGTTTTTCATGCTCACTTGTGTCCCGTAGGACCCCGAGTACTTGATTCCTGTTCCTTGACTATTCGCACTATCCACATCCGGGAGGCCGTGGACCCCCCTGAGCCAGAGCTTGATTCATTTCTATTTCTTGGGGCCACAAAGTAGTTTGGGGCTTTGTTACTATCCTGTACTTATGCCATGCTTTACTGTTTCACTTAAGATTGTGTGAGGAGCACCTGTACTGTTTAGGATTGCAGAGTGTTTTCGCGGTATCGACAAACCCAGTCACACTTTCGGGTTCCCAGTCCTTTACAGCCATCGGCGCAAACCTTGGGTCCATCTCGGAGCCGGCCAACTTCGTTGCGGGTAGCTTAATGGGGTGGCCCCCTGAAATATTTCTGAATCCTGTGATCGCTTTGTCGTGAATGCCTCGTTGGGTTTTGATTTGGTTTTTCCAAGGTTGATCGAGTGTGTGTTGCTATTTGTGCACCCCTGCAGGGTAAATCTTTCTGAAAGTCGTGTCCGCGGTTATGGACGACTTGGAGCACAGTTTCTCGATCATAGACAAGTATAACTAAAGTACCACTTTTAATATGACTAAATACCTGACTAGTAAATAGTGCAGTACTCATGGAATGGTTAATAAAACAGCCAACGGATGGGTTGTTCGTCCGCTTTCTCGTTGGTAAGCTAGAAGGAGGATGGATCTGTTACTTTATACTGTTATAACTGTTGTTTCTAATTAACGAACATCCGTCTATCATTGGTTAGGCGGATGGTTAGCGAGTAACTTTAGACTTGTTAGTTATTATCTTTTGTTGCAATTGCGTCACCCCAGGTTATGTCCCCTTTAAAGGCATAAAGACTTGCTGAGTACCCCTAGGGTCTCACACGATAAATTGTTTGATTTAGATGAACAGGTGTATTCGCAAGATGGATACTGGGTGGAGGAGACAGATGATGTTGGCAACGATCACTCGGTGTAGAGATTCCGGGGATGGGGATCCGCGAGATCTGTGGGCGGGATGTGCTTTTATGTGGCATCTTATGCCGATTTGCTTCTTGTCCGTACTCGGATCTTGTTTCCCGCTTCCGCTTGATACTCTGATGTTTGATGTATGAGGAGCTATCCTAAACTATTATCTCTATCTAGGATATTTGGATCTTGCCATATGGCGTTGCAATATTTTAGATGGAATGGCTCTGAGAACTGTTGTATGGTAGCTTGCATACATACTCACGTGTGTATGTATTTGATCTCTTCGCCTGTTGCCTACGTCGCTTGCTCTTGTCCCGATGTCTTGGAAGTGGTTAGGACGGCCGACGGGTCTACACGTGGGCGGTCCCCTGGGCCCCCGCTGTACTATTTTAACCACTTACGTTTCATCCAGGCTTGAACTTAGAGCATAGGGTCCGAGGTAGTTACAATTGGTATCAGAGCCATCCCGCCCTTCAGGGTCTCAGCCAAATGGTCGTTGTCAGTCTAGCAAATATTTTTGGTAGCTATGTATACTAGGGAAAACCAAAATGTGAGAGTAGGACTGCTTCCATTTTTCTTCTTACCCACCCACCCACCCTTTTCTGGTAAGGAAGTGTAACGTTTTTTCAATCCTCTTCTAAAATTCAAACTAGGATTCACGTGTTCTGGGTTCCGTAGTACCATAGGTTGTGTGTGTGTGTGTATGTGTGTGAATTCCTTGTCTATCTATTGCATCCAAATGTTATCACTATCTGCCTTTGTTTTGGGTTCTGGGTTCCGTAGTACCATAGGTTCTGGGTTCCGTAGTACCATAGGTTCTGGGTTCCGTAGTACCATATTGAAATACTTGAAAGCTCAATCAAACTTGCATAGAAGATTAGCTAAATGGGTTGAGTTCATTGAGTCTTTTCCTTACATCATTAACTATAAGAAGGCAAAAGAGAACGTTGTTGCTGATGCTCTATCTAGGAAGAACATGCTATTAACCAATCTTGATGTTCAAATTCCTGGATTAGAAGCTATTTGATGAGGACATCCCTACAATTACACCTACCCCAATGACTACTGAAGATGCTACAACTGTTGCAAGAAAGGATCAGTCCAATGAGATTAGAATTGGACCTATTACAAGAGCTCGTGCTAAGCTACTAGATCAACATGTGAATTTACTCCTGAACGAATCTGGTACTTTGATTGATGAGAACTTTATACTGCCTAAGTCTATGCATTTATGTATGATCAGATTCGTTGGAGAAACAAGCATGGCGCGAGGAGAAGGGCTACAAGGGAAGCCCAACATGATGATCGCCCAAGGATGCGCGAGGGAGGAGCGGGAGGAAGGCGCAAGAGAAGATCATCAAGACGGAGGCAAGAAGATCTGCCACGACTGGAGTGTCCGGCCGGATCCACCCGGACAGTCCGGCCTAGTCGAGAGGCGAACTGGCGTGGACAATCAGAATATCAAATCGGACACTGCCCGGACACCATCCGGAAACTTTGAAGTTTCCGGCCAGACCGGACTGTCCGGCACACTCCACCCGGAGTGTCCGGCCTGACCGGACTGTCCGGACGATTTCGACCGGAGTGTCCGCCCGCCGACCGAATCTGGTCTGAGTCGGTTTGTATCAGTTTGAGTCGTTTGCGTCTAGTTTCGGTTTCTGGCCGCCCCAGCTGCCCTTATAAGCCCTGGGACGACCCCTAGTTAGGGTTTAGACCACGTTAAAATATTTTGAAGTTGTTTCTTTCATAGAACCTCTGGAATTACCCTGTGTTCGAATCTACCAACTATAATTGAGTGTGATTTGTTGTTCCATTGGGAATTAGTAGATTGCATACTACCGTTCGTGGTCACGGCTGCGTGCGCAAGAGCGTGGTGTTGTGAATATCCTACAAGGTTCGAGAGCTGTTGCATTGGCATCAGGGATCGAGCGGGAGAGTTCATAGCTATAGGCTAGTTATCTATCATCCACCATCATCACCGCCATCGGCTTACTGAGAAGATCGGGCCACCCCATATCATCTTGGTATGAGATTTCTAGTGTTGCCTCGGTAAGCATCCACAAATCCATCCATAGATTAGAGAGTGTTTTTCGTCCTATACAGAAAAAGTCTTACAAAAAGATTTGCCATAGACTAGATTGCATCGTTTTCGAGTTTTAGTTGCTGATTGTATCTTCTCGTAGATCCGATCTGCAGGTTTTCCTCATAGGAGTCGAGTTTCTGTTTGTGTCTAGGTTTAGGGTTTGATCTTGTTTTCCCCTGTTCCCACCGTTACCGTTTCCGCAAGTCTTTATCGTTTTTTTTTCCGAGTCCACATAGCGTACTTTTGTTTGCATACCATAGACACAACCTATCTACAGCATCTGTGCCTAGGAACGTACCCACGAGACTAGTTGCTTTGCTCCGACAGGCTGCTCATTAGGGTTTTGAAGTGCAAAAAAAATTTCGACAGGCAAAACCGGACTATCCGGCCGAATCACACCGGACTATCCAGCTCAACCGGAGTTTCCGGCGCATATCAACCGGACTATCCGGCCCAGTTCTGTTATAAGTTGCTGTACTCGTTTGCATTTGAGTAATATAGTTGAAAAATAAAAAAAAGAGAAAAAAAGAGAACCAGTATAAAAAAAGAAGAGAAAGAGCGAAAAGAGCTACAAGCCTGACAAAAAGAGAGATATAGAAGTGTGCAATTTGGGAGGCCTTGTTGTGTATAGCACTGGTAGATTGAGCAATCTTGTGCCTGTTCTATTTGAGCTATTACTAGCGTCGCTCTTGTGCATTGCAATATTCCTTTTCTTAAATTGCTTTGCCACTTTTATCTCCACTGTGTGTGTTTCTTGGGTATTTGTACGATCAGCACTAGGACTTGTTTGCGGTGTAGATAGGATACCATACCTATAGCTCCACCTTAAATAACCTGTGTGCCTTGCGATCGTTCTCTATACCTTTGATATTCACTTCATCACATCAAGTGCATCAGTCTTTGATTTCGTTTGGTAGAGCATCTCTATTCACTTTGGGACGGTAAGATCTCCTTTCTTATTAGTTGTGAGTGAGTTGTGAGCGTTTCCACCATACAGATTTTGATTTTTGCACTAACCTACTAATCATGTCTTCTAGTTATGATGATGTTGTGTTGCAGAAAAAGAAGGATGAGGAGCTCGTCAATTGGCGTGAATATGAGGCTTTGAAATCCCACTTGACACGTGTGTTTACTAACACAACAGATGCCATTGACAAGAATCTCCAAGATATGAATATGAGATTGGATCAGCATGTTGGGACGGTTGATACTATCCAAACGCAAGTGGCTATGCTCAATGGCAATGTCACCGCTTTGCAGCAGTCCATTGAGGGTTTGACAGCCGCCTTACATAGAAGGGAAGATCCTCAACATGATGATGCCTTTGATGATTTCGATGAGGGTAGCGTTGTTGATGCTGCTCCACATGTTGGCAGGGGACGTGCTATTCCCCCTGTCCATGCACCTGCTCATGGTCATGGGTTTGCCCATCTTGGGCGTGGTCCATGTGTGCCCAACCAAGCTGTTGATGACGGTTTGGGCAAGCCAAAATTCTCAATTCCTAAGTTTGATGGTTCCACTGATCCTAAAGACTACCTCACATGGGAGTTGAAGATTGAGAAACTCCGGCGCTTATTTGACTATCCAGAAGATAAGAAGGTCAAACTTGCCGCATCTGAATTTGATGGTTATGCTCTGCGTTGGTGGGATGCTCTTGTGCAACATAGGAGGGAGGACAATGAACTTCCTGTGATGGATTGGCACGAGATGAAGCAAATCATGAAAGCTCGTTTCGTACCAACGAACTATTTGCGATCAGTTTTTGATAAATTGACACAACTGAAGCAAGGTACCATGACAGTTGATGAGTACTACATGGAGATGGAGATGCTTACGCAGTGTGCTAGAATTCGTGAGTCCATTGAGATGACCATGCAGCGATTCCTAAACAATTTGAAGTTACCAATCAAGAGCATTGTTCGTCATCACAAGTATGAGACCATGAATGAGTTGTTGCATCATGCTAGAGAGGCCGAATCCCAGTTGGCAGAAGAGGCGAAGTCACGTGCTCGTTTTCCATCCTCCAGCAGATTTTCGGCCAGACTTACTCCTCCTACAGCTGCGTCACCAGCTGCTGTTCCGTTTACACCATCGGCCAAGCCCGCAAGTACACCTTCGTTTGGTTCTAATGCTCGGAAACCGACTGCTCCTGCTGCTAGCTCAGGTTCCAACATGTGTACTGCACGTACTCGTGATGTGGTGTGCCATACTTGTGGAGGTAGAGGTCACTACAAGAAAGATTGTCCAAACAACAAGGTTATGTTTGTTAATGAACAAGGTGAAGTAGAAAGTGGACATGCAGCTTCTGATGATGATATTGATGACGGCGAGGTTGGTGCTGATGCATATGCTGAGCGTGCACCCACTATTGTCGTATCTTCACGTGTACTCAATGTGCAACCGGTTGAGGAATCCCAGCGTTGCAACTTGTTCCAAACAAAAGCTCTAGTTGGACCAAACAAAGCTTGCAAGGTAATTATTGATGGAGGTAGCTGCAGAAATCTTCCAAGTAAGGAACTATGTGCCAAACTGAATTTGACATATTTACCTCATCCCAAGCCATACTACATACAATGGTTGAGCAACAATCGTGAGATGAAGGTAAATCATATGGTATGTGTGAATTTTCAAATAGGGCCATACAAAGATTTTATTGATTTTTATGTGGTTCCTATGACTGTTTGTCACCAACTATTGGGTCGGCCTTGGCTCTATGATCGCCATGTGCAACACAATGGCCGAGCCAATACATATCACTTGGAATTCAAAGGGAAGAAGATTACTATGCAACCAATGACACCACAAGAAATTGTGAATGATTCTCGCCAAAAGATAGAGGTGAACTTGAAGGAAGATACTACCACTCGGCGAGACTGTGTTACAGCTGTTCCTGATATAATTGCACCTAAATTGAGTGATATAACGAAAAGTGAGAGAGTGCCTGGGTTATTGATACTAGCCACCAAGGAGGATATGAGAGAGTTTCGTGAGGATCCTACAGCTATGCCACTTGTGCTCATGTATAAGGGCGAGGTATTGGTTTCTAACGACATGACCCCTATTTCTCTTGGTGTTTCTTCTGTTTTGCAGGATTTTGGGGATGTGTTTCCAGAAGACGTACCCGCAGGTTTGCCCCCATTGCGTGGTATAGAACATCAAGTGGACCTGATTCCTGGCGCCACACTTCCCAACCGTGCACCTACAGGACTAATCCCGAAGAAACTAAGGAAATTCAGAAGCAAGTACAAGCGTTGCTGGATAAAGGGTACATTCGTGTCTCTCTTAGCCCTTGTGCTGTTCCTGTTATTTTAGTTCCTGAGAAAGATGGTACTTGGCGCATGTGTGTTGATTGTAGAGCGATTAATAACATCACTATTGGATATCTCATCCTATTCCACGCTTAGAGGATATGCTAGATGAATTGAGTGGTGCTACTGTTTTCTCTAAAATTGACTTGTGTAGTGGTTATCATCAAATTAGGATGAAAGAAGGGGATGAATGGAACACTGCTTTCAAAACTAAATTCGGTTCGTATGAGTGGTTAGTCATGCCGTTTGGTCTTACTAATGCACCTAGTACTTTCATGCGTTTGATGAATCATGTTTTGAGAGAGTTTATTGGTCGTTTTGTGGTTGTTTACTTTGATGATATACTTATATACAGCCACCCCCAAACTGAACATTGCACTCATATTAGACAAGTTTTGCAAGTGTTACGTGATAGTAAACAGTATGCTAATCTTGAGATGTGTACATTTGCAAAACATAAGGTCATATTCCTAGGATTTGTTGTTTCTTAGCATGGAGTAGAGGTAGATCAATCTAAAATTGAATCCATTCAGAATTGGCCTACTCTAATGAATGTTAGTCAAGTGCGTAGTTTCCACGGTCTCGCTGGTTTCTATAGGCGCTTTGTGAAAGATTTAGCACCATTGCTGCACCATTAAATCATTTGACAAAGAAAGGTGTTCCTTTTGTGTGGTGCGCGGCCCAAGGCATTGCTTTTGATACGTTAAAACGTTTGCTTACTTCTGCACCATTACTTGCATTACCTGATTTTTCGAAGCAATTTGAAGTTGAATGTGATGCTAGTGGTATAGGCATAGGTGGCGTTTTGATGCAAGAGGGTCGGCCTATAGCTTATTTTTCTGAGAAATTGACTGATGCTCGTTTGAATTATTCAATCTATGATAAAGAATTGTATGCACTTGTGCGAGTACTTGAAGTTTGGCAACATTATTTGTGGCCAAAGGAATTCATCATACATTATGATCATGAAGCATTGAAATACTTGAAAGCTCAATCAAACTTGCATAGAAGATTAGCTAAATGGGTTGCGTTCATTGAGTCTTTTCCTTACATCATTAACTATAAGAAGGGAAAAGAGAACGTTGTTGCTAATGCTCTATCTAGGAAGAACATGCTATTAACCAATCTTGATGTTAAAATTCCTGGATTAGAAGCTATTTGTGCACTTTATGCAACTGACCATGATTTTGCTGAAGCATATCGTTTGTGTGCTCTTAGAAACGCATGGGATAAGTATCATATACATGGTGGATATTTGTTTCGAGCTAACAAACTATGTATTCCAGAATCGTCGTTGCGTTTGTTCTTAGTGCAGGAATCACATGTTGGTGGTTTGATGGGTCACTTTGGGCGTGAGAAGACGTTGCTCATGATTGCTGATCATTTTTATTGGCCCAAGATGAGGCGTGATGTGTACAGATTTGTGAGCCGCTGTATTACATGCCACAAGTCGAAATCTAAGCTGAAGCCTCACGGTTTGTACACACCTCTCTCTGCACCGACTACTCCATGGGAAGACATTAGTATGGATTTTGTGCTAGGTCTACCTAAAACACAGAGAGGTCATGATTCTATATTTGTGATAGTGGATAGGTTCTCTAAGATGGCTCATTTCATTGCCTGCCACAAAAGCGACGATGCGTCGCATGTTGCTAACCTGTTTTTCAGGGACATCATGAGATTACATGGAGTACCAAAGACGATTGTTTCTGACCGTGACGTGAAGTTCATGAGCTACTTTTGGAAGACCTTATGGGGGAAGCTAGGAACGAAGCTGCTGTTCAGTACTACATGTCATCCCCAAACAGATGGTCAAACGGAGGTGGTGAACCGAACATTGTCACAGCTGCTAAGGACCATGATTAAAAAGAATCTGCGGGAGTGTGAAGAGTGTTTGCCACATGTTGAGTTTGCTTACAACAGGGTTGTGCATTCAACTACTCAACTTTGTCCTTTTGAGGTGGTGTATGATTTCAAGCCATTGACGCCACTTGATATGTTGCCTCTGCCATTACATGAGAGAGTTGATATGGAGGCATCAAAACGTGCTGATTATGTGAAGAAAATACATGAGAAGACTCAAGAGGCTATTGAGAAGAAAGGCAAGAACATTGCCGCTGCAAGGAATCAAGCAAGGAAAGAAGTGTTGTTGGAGCCTGGAGATATGGTTTGGGTGCATCTACGCAAGGATAGGTTTCCACTACTTCGAAAGTCCAAATTGAAGCCACGTGGTGCTGGTCCTTACAAGGTGTTAGCCAAGATTAATGATAACGCCTACTCGGTTGATATACCTATTGAGGAGTTTGGTGGAGTTAGCAATAGCTTCAACGTTGCTGATTTGTCACCATATGTTGGAGAAGACCTTGGAGCGTCGAGGTCGACGCCTTTCGAACGGGGGGAGATGATGAGGACATCCCTAAAATTACACCTACCCCAATGACTACTGAAGATGCTACAACTGTTGCAAGAAAGGATCAGTCCAATGCGATTAGAATTGGACCTATTACAAGAGCTCGTGCTAAGCTACTAGATCAACAGGTGAATTTACTCCTAAACGAATCTGGTACTTCGATTGATGAGAACTTTATACTGCCTAAGTCTATGCATTTATGTATGATCAGGTTCGTTGGAGAAACAAGCATGGCGCGAGGAGGAGAAGGGCTAGAAGAGAAGCCCAACATGATGATCGCCCAAGGATGCGCGAGGGAGGAGCGGGAGGAAGGCGCAAGAGAAGATCATCAAGACGGAGGCAAGAAGATCTGCCACGACCGGAGTGTCCGGCCGAATCCACCCGGACTGTCCGGCCTGGTCGAGAGGCGAATTGGCGTGGACAATCAGAATATCAAATCGGACACTGCCCGGACACCATCCGGAAACTTTGAAGTTTCTGGCCAGACCGGAGTGTCCGGCCCGACCAGACTGTCCGGCCGATTTCGACCGGAGTGTCCGCCCGCCGACCGAATCTGGTCCGAGTCGGTTTGTATCAGTTTGAGTCATTTGCGTTTCGTTTCGGTTTTTGGCCACCCCAGCTGCCCTTATAAGCCCTGGGACGACCCCTAGTTAGAAGGAGGACCACGTTAAAATATTTTGGGGTTGTTTCTTTCATAGAGCCTCTAGAATTACCCTGTGTTCGAATCTACCAACTATAATTGAGTGTGATCTGTTGTTCCATTGGGAATTAGTAGATTGCATACTACCGTTCGTGGTCACGGCTCCGTGCGCAAGAGCGTGGTGTTGTGAATATCCTACAAGGTTCGAGAGCTATTGCATTGGCATCAGGGATCAAGCGGGAGAGTTCATAGCTACAGGCTAGTTATCTATCATCCACCATAATCACCGCGTAAACCCAGTGCGTAGCTATGATCTCTCCCGCTCGATCCCTGATGCCAATGCAACAGCTCTCGAACCTTGTAGGATATTCACAACACCACACTCTTGCGCACGCAGCCATGACCACGAACGGTAGTATGCAATCTACTAATTCCCAATGGAACAACAGATCACACTCAATTATAGTTGGCAGATTCGAACACAGGGTAATTCCAGAGGTTCTATGAAAGAAACAACTCCAAAATATTTTAACGTGGTCTCCACCCTAACTTGTGACGGCTACGGAGGTTTATATGAGGGCTGGGGCGTCCTCTCCTCTTAACGGGCCTAAAAACAGCCATAACTTGGCCCAAACTGACTCGGTTCGACTCAAACTGATACATACCGACCCATATATGGGTTCGACCTTATTGGCACGCAGTCCAAACGTCGTGGAACACCTCAAACATGTAATTCTTGGTGCGCCATCTCTCTCTTGCTCATACGTGATTTCCTCATTGCGTCCTAGTGCGCCTGCCTCCCGCTCCTCCCTCGCGCTCTTGTTGATATTGGAAATCAGCGCTTGTCCTTCTTGCTGCAACTCTCTCCTCCTCGCGCAATGCTTGTGTTATCAATAAACCTGATCATACAAAGATGCATAGTATTAGGTAGTATAAAGTTCTCATTAAGTAAAACATCAGGTTCAATTAGGAATGAATTCACCTGATAGTCATTTTTGATTTGACTCAATATTTCCTTCCAGTTCAGGCAGTCAGAATCATCATAATCCCTGTATATATCCTCATCACATAGACTCTCCCGTATGTGGATAGTGCGAATAGTCAAGGAACAGGTATCAAGTACTCGGGGCCTACGGGACACAAGTGGACATGAAAACCAAATAGCATATATTGCCCACCGGTGCCTCTTTCATTAGTTATACCAGCAATTTAATAGTTGTATTTAAAGTCATGATCCTCTACAGCATTAAGCATCTCCACCATTAAGCATGTGCCAACCTTCCAATAACGGTGGAACAACAACGACGCGAAGCAGCACCTGAGCAAGCAACTACGACTCGCAAGGACGACTATCTATCAAACAACATGCAATAGGATGTGTCCAAGGCAATATAGGGCTGCAAGGAATATAAATGGTTCACGGAAACTAAAGCATCGCAATGCGGATAGCAGTAGATCAACAGGGGGAAGTAAAGACTATAAATGCAAAATAGGTAGAAAGGGGAAGATGCTCGCCTGGGAAAACATAGCCGAAGGTTCATTATCCGAAGAACTTGCCGATACTCGCATCAACTCATTGGCCTAATCCGCGAAGAAGCAAAGCACTAAAAGAAACACCGGATGCAATATTTAATACTACGGCAGAAGATCCGGCATGATTATGATATGATGCAGATGCGGTGCAATTAGGTAGTATTAAGCGGAACCAAGGTCCCGACAATTAATTAATAGGTTCCAGTTATTTAGATACCCCGCAATTTAAATGTTGTCTTAACAAGGCGAAACATGGCATCGGTTCGCTACGCAAATTTAAATGGCGTCCGGAATAAGACTAGAATAGCCCGCATATAGACTCCATATTTAATTTAGGTGAATCGACTATTTAACCCAACCCACCAGATGACATGTATGCAAGCATGATGATTTAATGATGCGACAGGTATATGTCATATTATAAAAATAGAGGCTTAGGGTCACACATCTGGGTTCGGAAGATCTTGGTTCCGGGGGGGAGGGGTCGGAGTTCGACAGGGATCGGTCTCGGCAGGAACGCTCTCAGACAACGGGGTAGATCTTGTCGCATCCGTGGTCTTCGGGTCCGTGTAGACGGTCATGGCGTTCAAGGTGGAGAACTCGGCGTTCCGTGTAGGCGACCTTGACGTCCGGTCCTCGGGCATCGGTGCGGGAAGGAGGTCTTGTCGTACTGGGGTCTCGGCGTCCTCGGATTCCGATTGGAGATCTTGGCGTGTCCGACCGGTCTTATGCTCGGGTAGAAGTACTTGACGCACCATGTCGGAGTCCTACGGGTACTGCTCGCCCGCGCCGTTGGCACTCGGAAGATCTTGTCGGGGTTCGAGGCCTTGGCAAACTTTGCGTCCGAGAGACGATCTTGGCGTTGCATGTCAACGATCTTTAGGTAAGGGGCCTCAGGGTTCCCATGTAGGAGATCTTGGTGTCCCGGGGCGAAGTGCTCGAGTGTCGGTGGCGAACTCGGGTTTCGGTGTCATGACGGTCTTTGAGTGGCACCATGTACAACCTCCAAAAACATCGGCATTGAGCCGGTCTCGTTGGCGAGGAGAGATTGACGCTCGGTGGGTGTTCTCCGCGTTCGGTTGTTCTTGGCATCGTACGGACAAAAACGAAACACAACGAGATGGAACTTCATGCGCACATCTAGGTAAAAGAACATGTCCTAGACTTGGACAAAAACACGGGGCAACCAGCATCAACATGAAGCTCATGGACAACACACGTGTGATACCGGAGGTGGCCATACACACGGACGGTGGAAGAGGCTCGCAGCAGGGGGGCCCGCAGGGGCTCGCAGGACTTGCAGGGGATCTCGGTGAAGGAATCGCCGGGTACGGGCTCACCAGCGAGAGGCAACGCGAGCAGAGGAGGCGGGGTCGGCGAACTCAGCTCGAGGCATGGCGACGAGGGGCCTCGCCGGCCGAGGCGACGCGGGTCCGGGGTCGCAGCCTGCGGCGAGGGCACGACCTACATGGAGAGGAGACGAGGCGAGGTGGCGGCGGAGGCGACCAGAGCGGGAGAACGCGTCGACGGGGCGCCGCGGACGAGCTCGGGTCATCGGTGAAGGGGACCGGTGGCGGGGCTCGGCTCGATGAGGCCAGGTCGCTGGCCGGCACGAGGAAGGCGCGACGCAAAGGTCGGCGGCCGGGGAAGGAGGAGACGGGGGCGGCGAGCGCGGCGGCCGAAGCTCGAGGCGGCACGGCGAGGAACTCGTGCGACGACGGGGCTTTGGGGTCGAGCGGGTCCTTCCTGTAGGCTGACGAGGAGCTCGGGCGGTTCACCGCGGGGTTGGGGTGGATCGAGAGGGCGGCCGCTACGGGGATTGGTGGGGAAGGAGCGATGGAAGGAGACGGGGTCGGTGGGCACTGGGCGGGGTTGCGTCGCATCCACGCGAGGTCCGCGTCGGGGTGGTGCCAGAGCAAGAGCGGGGAGAGAGAGGCGTGTCGGGTCGCGCGATGCGATCGAGGCGTGGTGGGGCATGCGTGGGGCCACGCGGTCGCGTGCGAGTGTGGCGCTGGCGTGCGGTGCGTGGGCAGGCGGGAGGCACAGGTTGTGGGGCGTGGTGGGGCCAGCTGCATGCAGGGTGGGTGCACAGCGCGCGCGTGTGGCAGGGAGCATGGCGGCGGCAGAAGGTGGTGGTGTGGAGGCTGGGGTGAAGGGAGGGGTAGGTGGGGTGGAGGGATTAGGGTTAGGCTAGGTTTGGGTATATGGGGTAGTACGCTAGCTAGCTGGGCCTTTTGGCCCGGCCGACTGCCTCCCCCTAAAAAAATAGCTTTACTTATTTTTATTTTGTCCGAATAGACTCTTGTAAATATTTTGTAGACAAAACAAAATATTCGGAAGAGGACGGGTTTTAATTTGAAATAAAGACGGGGTGTTTAGAAAACAAAACCAGACTTTTCGAAAATAGTTTTCAAACAAACCATGCATGATGATGATGATGCTCAAATGCAATGTGGCATGATGACATGAGCATGCGGTCATGATGATGCAATGCACAAAAACACAGCGATTTTCTAGTAGTGGTTTTAGCGGGGGGCCACAGTTCGACACCACTAACAATGGATCTCGCCCTCGAGATCCGCCTCATGGTACGGGGAGGAAGGCTGACGATCTGAGTCTTCTCGCTTAGTGTAGATGCTCACGACACCACTAACAAAGATTCTTGCTCCATCTTGAAATCGTCGACACCACCAACAAGGGGTTGTTCTCCATGATCGTCGAGAGAACACTCCAGAAAAACAAAGGACGAAGTTATAGGTAAGGTCACCTCTAACTTCCATGGAAGGAGTAGAAATTGCATCGATCCACCCTTCAATGTACAAGAGCGAATGATAAGAGTAGTCGGATGGTGATCAGTCCATCGCGCACCCAAAGCATTACTCTGCACATGAATAGGAGAATTATGCAACAAACTCTCAGAATCAGACTGAAGATCTCGACAAGCGTGGTTCGGAAACAAAGGAGTGATGCAGGCTCTTGATAGGATCTGATGTAGATGACGTCGTCGTGTCGAAAAACATCAGAAGGCACAAGAAGGAACAAAGAGAAGTCCAAAAGATGAAGGATTTCTCAGATAGCATCAAGACAGGATGTAGAAGCACCGTTTACACCAAAGAAGCAAGCGAAACCCTGAAGGTACGACGGAACCCAACCACGAGAAATCCTGGACTTGAAGAAAGGTAAGAGAGCAGATTTAAAACACGCAGAGGTAAGAGCAGAATTGCAGAGAGGTAAGGAGTAAAAGCAGACCTCATCAGATCTATCCAACCGATTTTGCAAAAATAGTTTTGACACGCTACATTGGCCGTTAGCTAGGTTATCCTACAGGCTGGACCAGTGGGGTATCGTAACTGCTGGGCTCTGATACCACTCTGTAACACCCTCGAATCGGCCCTATGCAAGTTTTAGCGCTTCCCGCCAAACCCACATAGAAACGATTCAAGGACGCCCACCACGCACTTGTGTGCGGGTGGAGAACGAAGTAATACCATTACAGATTAGCCCACGATGGAACCCACGGAACATATATATACAACAACGACTCCATGAGTCAAGAATACAGATATAATATACAAAGATCCAAATCACCTTGAAAACGATAGAGCATCCGATTGTGGACAAGATGCAAATGGGGCTAAGAGCCCTGAAGAATAACCAATGGCGTCCATAACCCTGCCCAGGCCAAGCCGGAAGGGTAACCCTGCTAACGACGTCGATCTCAAACCTGCTAAAACAAAAGGGGTGCCGACAAAGGGCAAAGGAAAAAGAGGAGCGTCAGTATTGAGGCCAGTACACGGCGAGGCTAGAATTCGGCGGCTCTCGCCTACATAGGTATGGTGGACTGAAGCGGCAGCGAAGCATGCACTAAACAACCTACAGAGACTCAATACAACTATCGGCTATTAGAGAGGGATAAGAAAGACCTATCCGGATCCAACCTGATACTAACACCAAACATACCCATCCTGGCATTTCCCCCTCGATACCAAACGAGGAAGTCAAAACCAGGGAAGTCACACGGTTGGCAGTTTTATCCATTCCATTATAGTTGAAGCTCTTACTAATCTGATATAGATAGCATGAGTCATCCTGATAGCATAAGTAGTGGGCAGTTTTAGTTAACCATTCAGTGGTAGTTGCAGTACTTACTAGTCAGATACAATTAGCATGTGACATCCGAAACCCAGCAGCTCTTGGCACTTTTATTTCATTCCATTGGAGTTGTGATACTTACTAGGCAGGTATAACATGACACGATACACCCCAGCTCCACTAGTTGTTGGCACTTTTATTATCCATTCCCTTGAAGTAAAGCTGATTACTAGTCACATATTAATTCAAATTCATAGCACTACTTTAGTTATGCTTGTCTATGATCGAGATACTGTGCTCCAAGTCGTCCATAACCGCGGACACGGCTTTCAGAAAGATTTACCCTGCAGGGGTGCACAAATAGCAACATACACACGATCAACCTTAGAAAAACCAAATCAAAACCCAACGAGGCTTTCACGACAAAGCAATCACAGGATTCATAAAATTTTTCAGGGGGCCACCCCACTAAGCTACCCGCAACGAAGTTGGCCGGCTCCGAGACGGACCCAGGGTTTGCGAGAACGGCTATAAATGACTGGGAACCCGAAAGTGTGACTGGGCTTGTCGATACCGCGAAATCGTGCCGCGATCCAAAACAGTACAGGTGCTCCATACACAATCGTAAATAAAGCAGTAAAGCATGACATAAGTACATGATAGTAATAAAACCCCAAACTAGTTTGTGGCCCCAAGAAATAAGAAATGAATCAAGCTCTGGCTAAGGGGGATCCATAGGGTCTCCCGGATGTGGATAGTGTGAATAATCAAGGAATAGGTATCAAGTACTCGGGGCCTACGTGACACAAGTGGACATGAAAACCAAATAGCATATATTTCCCACCGTTGCCTCTTTCATTAGTTATACCAGCAATTTAATAGTTGTATTTAAAGTCATGATCCTCTCCACCACTAAGCATCTCCACCATTAAGCATGTGCCAACCTTCCAATAACGATGGAACAACAACGACGTGAAGCAGCACCTGAGCAAGCAACTACGACTCGCAAGGCCAACTATCTATCAAACAACAGGCAATAGGATATGTCCAAGGCAATATAGGGTTGCAAGGAATATAAATGGTGCACGAAAACTAAAGCATCGCAATACGGATAGCAGTAGATCAACATGAGGAAGTAAAGACTATAAATGCAAAATAGGTAGAAAGGGGAAGATGCTCGCCTGGGAAAACATAGCCGAAGGTTCATTATCCGAAGAACTTGCCGATACTCGCATTAACTCATCGGCCTAGTCCGCGAAGAAGCAAAGCACTAAAAGAAACTCCGTATGCAATATTTAATACTACGGCAGAAGATCCGGCATGATTATGATATGATGCAGATGCGGTGCAATTAGGCAGTATTAAGCGGAACCGGGGTCCCGACAATTAATTAATAGGTTCTAGTTATTTAGATACCCGCAATTTAAATGTTGTCTTAACAAGGCGAAACATGGCATCGGTTCGCTACGCAAATTTAAATGGTGTCCGGAATAAGACTAGAATAGCGCGCATATAGACTCCATATTTAATTTAGGTGAATCGACTATTTAAACCAACCCACCAGATGAGATGTATGCAAGCATGATGATTTAATGATGTGACATGTATATGTCATATTATAAAAATAGAGGCTTAGGGTCACACATCTGGGTTAGGAAGATCTTGGTTCCGGGAGGGGGGGTTCGGAGTTCGACAGGGATCGATCTCGGCGAGAACGTTCTCGGACAATGGGCTAGATCTTGTCGCATTCGTGGTCTTCGGGTCCGTGTAGACGGTCATGGCGTTCAAGGTGGAGAACTCGGCGTTCCGCGTAGGCGACGTTGACGTCCGGTCCTCGGGCATCGGTGCGGGAAGGAGGTCTTGTCGTACCGGGGTCTCGGCGTCCTCGGATTCCGATTGGAGATCTTGGCATGTCCGACCGGTCTTATGCTCGGGTAGAAGTACTTGTCGCACCATGTCGGAGTCCTACGGGTACTGCTCGCCCGCGCCGTTGGCACTCGGAAGATCTTGTCGGGGTTCGAGGCCTTGGCAAACTTTGCGTCCGAGAGACGATCTTGGCGTTGCATGTCAACGATCTTCGGGTAAGGGGCCTCAGGGTTCCCATGTAGAAGATCTTGGTGTCCCGGGGCGAAGTGCTCGAGTGTCGGTGGCGAACTCGGGTTTCGGTGTCGTGACGGTCTTTGAGTGGCACCATGTACAACCTCCAAAAACATCGGCATTGAGCCGGTCTTGTTGGCGAGGAGATATTGACGCTCGGTGGGTGTTCTCCGCGTTCGGTTGTTCTTGGCATCGTACGGACAAAAACGAAACACAGCGAGATGGAACTTCATGCGCACATCTGGGTAAAAGAACATGTCCTAGACTTGGACAAAAACACGGGGCAACCAGCATCAACATGAAGCTCATGGACAACACACGTGTGATACCGGAGGTGGCCATACACACGGACGGTGGAAGAGGGTCGCAGCAGGGGGGCCCGTAGGGGCTCGCAGGACTTGCAGGGGATCTCGGTGAAGGACTCGCCGGGTACGGGCTCACTAGCGAGAGGCAGCGCGGGCAGAGGAGGCGGGGTCGGCGAACTCAGCTCGAGGCATGGCGACGAGGGGCCTCGCCGGCCGAGGCGACGCGAGCTCGGGGTCGCAGCCTGCGGCGAGGGCACGACCTACAGGGAGAGGAGACGAGGCGAGGTGGCGGCGGAGGCGACCGGAGCGGGAGAACGCGTCGACGGGGCACCGCGGACGAGCTCGGGTCGTCGGTGAAGGGGACCAGTGGCGGGGCTCGTCTCGATGCGGCCGGGTCGCTGGCAGCGCGAGGAAGGCGCGGCGCAGAAGTCGGCAGCCGGGGAAGGAGGAGACAGGGGCGGCGAGCGCGGCGGCCGGAGCTCGAGGCGGCACGGCGAGGAACTCATGCGACGACGGGGCTTGGGGGTCGAGCGGGTCCTTCCTGCAGGCCGACGAGGAGCTCGGGCGGTTCACCGCGGGGTTGGCATGGATCGAGAGGGCGGCCGCTGCGGGGTTTGGTGGGGAAGGAACGATGGAAGGAGACGGGGTCGGTGGGGCGCTGGGGTGGGGTTGCGTCGCATCCACGCGAGGTTCGCGTCGGGGTGGGGCCAGAGCAAGAGCGGGTAGAGAGAGGCGTGTCGGGTCGCGCGATGGGATCGAGGCGTGGTGGGGCACGCGTGGGGCCATGCGGTCGCGTGCGAGTGCGGCGCTGGCGTGCGGTGCACGGGCAGGCGGGAGGCGCATGTTGTGGGGCGTGGTGGGGCCAGCTGCATGCGGGGTGGGTGCACAGCGCGCGCGCGTGTGGCCTGGAGCGTGGAGGCGGCAGAAGGTGGTGGTGTGGGAGGCTGGGGTGAAGGGGGGGTAGGTGGGGTGGAGGGATTAGGGTTAGGCTAGGTTTGGGTATATTGGGTAGTAGGCTGGCTAGCTGGGCCTTTTGGCCCGACCGGATGCCTCCCCCTAAAAAAATAGCTTTAATTATTTTTATTTTGTCCGCATAGACTCTTGTAAATATTTTGTAGACAAAACAAAATATTCGGAAGAGGCCAGGTTTTAATTTGAAATAAAGACGGGGCGTTTAGAAAACAAAACCAGACTTTTCGAAAATAGTTTTCAAACAAACCATGCGTGATGATGACGATGCTCAAATGCAATGTGGCATGATGACATGAGCATCCGGTCATGATGATGCAATGCACAAAAACACATTGATTTTCTAGTAGTGGTTTTAGCGGGGCGCCACACAAAGGCTCCAGAACAATCAACAAGAATTTGAGGATCAAGACCATATTTAGCACTAAGCTCTTGAAAATCAGCAGTGTCAGCGAAAGACTTAATGCAATCATACTCATAGTTTATACCTGGTTCTTTACCTTTGTCGGTAACAGTTATTCATAACACGTTATCCCAATCTTCGGTAACAGTTCCATCTCCAAAATAACAGTTATTCATAACACGTTCAACAATTTCCATAGGTATTTCAAAAGGGACGCTTTTAGTATGTGGATTTAAAATGTCACAAGTATCATTAGAATTACCACATATGGGAGATAAAGTACCATCAGTGTAAATTTTCTCCTCTAAAGCTGGGGAACTAAAAAGATCATTTTCATAAAAACTAACTTCCCCAAGCTTAGACATTTCCATAGCATTAGTAACAAAGGTGTTCAAAATATTCGTACTAATAACATTGCTATTAGCATGCAAAGAAAGTTCCATGGTTTTTTTAATTTTCTTTTCAAACCACTTATGTTCTACCACAGGAAAAATACTAAAAAGCTCTCTAATTTTGTTGTTGTTTTCCATTAAGCCTAACTAGTGAAAATAAAACAAGAAACAAAAAGATATAATTGCAGAATCTAAAGGAAATAACTTCGAGCACTCACACACCAGCAACCACACTAGAAGATAGCTTAGTAGCCAGAGGATGTGAGTACCTTTTACCTTACCTCCCCGGCAACAGCGCCAGAAAATAGCTTGATGTCTACGCACACTTTTATTCTTGTAGATGGTGTTGGGCCTCCAAGTGCAGAGGTTTGTAGAACAGCAGCAAGTTTCCCTTAAGTGGATCACCCAAGGTTTATCGAACTCAGGGAGGAAGTGGTCAAAGGTATCCCTCTGAAGCAACCCTGCAATCAAGATACAAGAAGTCTCTTGTGTCCCCAACACACCCAATACACTTATCAGGTGTATATGTGCACTAGTTCGAGATAATGAAATACAAGTAATATGGATGATTATAAGTGGTAATTGCAATCTGAAATAAGAGTGGCAGCAAGCAAACATGTAACAGAACTGATTGTAAACGGTGTTTCAATGCTTAGAAACAAGGCCTAGGGATCATACTTTCACTAGTGGACACTCTCACATAAACATCTTCTCTTCATTATGCTACCTTGAACTACTCTCCGGTTGGACGATGTAGGGCTATAACAACACACCTTAAAGTTCGCATTCCCCATCTAGATAACCCCTCATTGTCACCTTGAGCGCTAGATGGTTCCAACAAACACCACAATCTCATAGAGACATCCAACTCAAATTATACTCATGATAAGTATTTATGTAACCTTAGCCAAAGTTCCACACGGTGTGCACACTGTCAACTTCACACACGTGGGGATAAGTAGAGATTTATTAAAGTACTTGAGTACCATAATAGATCTATAGATTACAAAGCTCATGATCTCATAAGATCATGCATAGAGAGAGAGAGATGAAAACATAGCTACCGGTAGAGCCCTTAGCCTCGAGAGAGAACTACTCCCTCCTCAACATGGGAGTTAGAAACAGCGATGGAGATGGCGGTGGAGTCGATGGAGATGGATCCGAGGGCACTTCCCCGTCTCGGAAGGGGTGCCAGAACAGAGACTTCTATCCCTCGAATCTCCTCTTCGGTGACGGCGGCGCTTCGGAACTTTTCGTGGAATTCTGATCTCGTCTCTAGGGTTTTCGTCCCGAGAGGCTTTTATAGGCGAAGAGGCAAAATCGGTGGGCGCCCGAGGGGCCCACACCACCCCCTAGAGCGGCATGGGCTGGCCCGCGCCACCAGGTGGTGTGGCCACCTCGTGGCCCCTCTCTGTCTCGTCTTCTGGCTCCGTGAGTCTTCTGGTAAAATATTGACTTTGGCTTTTGTCTGGTCCAATTCCGAGAATATTTCTTTTCCAGCTTTTCAGAAACCAAAAACAGTAGAAAACAGACAACTGGCACTGTGGCATCTTGTTAATAGGTTATGATATGGGGTGGCCCGATCTTCTCAGTAAGCGGATGGCGATGATGATGATGGATGATAGATAACTAGTGAGTAGCTATGATCTCTCCCGCTCGATCCCTGATGCCAGTGCAACAGATCTCGAACCTTGTAGGATATTCACAACACCACACTCTTGCGCACGCAGCCGTGACCACGAACGGTAGTATGCAATCTAGTAATTCCCAATGGAACAACAGATCACACTCAATTATAGTTGGTAGATTCGAACACAGGGTAATTCCAGAGGTTCCATGAAAGAAACAACTCCAAAATATTTTAACGTGGTCTAAAAACTGGAGCTATAGCGCCCCCATCTATTTAAGGGTCTAAGAGGCGGCGCCCTAAGGGTGGATCCGAGTTGGTCCCACCCACCTATGGATACAAACCGACCCAACTTGGCTTCGGTCCAACTGGCTTTGACGTGGCAGAGTTGTAGTCGCTTTTCTCTGCCGCGGCAGCCTGCTATGGCAGAGTAGGACTCGGTTTTCCTGCCGCAGCAGCCTGCCATGGCAGAGAAACGACGCTTTTCTCTGCCGCAGCAGAGAACGTCCTCATCTTGTTGATCTTTGTCTTGAACAGCTCCTTGCGCTTCCTCCCTCTCCTCCCTCGCGCATTCTTCATTGATCAACACGCCTTGTTCCATTATCTCCTTGATGAGGATATCTACAGGGATTATGATGATTCTGACTGCCTGAACTGGAAGGAAATACTGAGTCAAATCAATAATGATTATCAGGTGAATTCAGTCTTAATTGAACCTGATGCTTTACTTAATGAGAACTTTATACTACCTAAGTCTATGCATCTTTGTATGATCAGGTTTATTGATAACACAAGTGTTGCGCGAGGAGGAGGAGAGTTGCAGCAAGAAGGACAAGCGCTGATTTCCAATATCAACAAGTACGCGAGGGAGGAGCGGGAGGCAGGCGCACTAGGATGCAATGAGGAAATCACGTATGAGCAAGAGAGAGAGATGGCGCACCAAGAATTACATGTTTGAGGTGTTCCACGACGTTTGGACTGCGTGCCAATAAGGCCGAACCCATATATGGGTCGGTATGTATCAGTTTGAGTCGAACCGAGTCAGTTTGGGGCCAAGTTATGGCTGTTTTTAGGGCCGTTTAGAGGGGAGGACGCCCCAGCCCTCTATAAACCTCCGTAGCCGTCACAAGTTAGGTTTTGAGACCACGTTAAAATATTTTGGAGTTGTTTCTTTCATAGAACCTCTGGAATTACCCTGTGTTCGAATCTGCCAACTATAATTGAGTGTGATCTGTTGTTCCATTGGGAATTAGTAGATTGGCATACTACTTGCAAAACTTGTCTAATATGAGTGCAATGTTCAGATTCGGTGTGGCTGTATATAAGTATATCATCAAAGTAAACAACCACAAAAACGACCAATAAACTCTCTCAAAACATGATTCATCAAACACATGAAAGTACTAGGTGCATTAGTAAGACCAAACGGCATGACTAACCACTCATACAAAACCGAATTTAGTTTTGAAAGCAGTTTCCATTCATACCCGTCTTTCATCCTAATTTGATGATAACCACTTACGCAAGTCAATTTTGGAGAAAACAGCAGCACCACTCAATTCATCTAGCATATCCTCTAAGCGTGGAATAGGATGACGATATCGAATAGTGATGTTATTAATCGCTCTACAATCAACACACATGCGCCAAGTAACATCTTTCTTAGGGACTAAAATAACAGGAACAGCACAAGGGCTAAGAGAAACACGAATGTACCCTTTATCCAGCAACGCTTGTACTTGCTTCTGAATTTCCTTAGTTTCTTCGGGATTAGTTCTGTAGGGTGCACGGTTGGGAAGTGTTGCGCCAGGAATCAAGTCCACTTGATGTTCTATACCACGCAATGGAGGCAACCCTGCGGGTACGTCTTCTACAAACACATCCGCAAAGTCCTGCAAAATAGAAGAGACACCAAGAGAAATAGGGGTCATGTCGTTAGAAACCAATAGCTCACCCTTATACATGAGCACAAGTCGCATGGCTGTAGGATCCTCACGAAATTCTCTCATATCCTCCTTGGTGGCTAATATCAATAACCCAGGCACTCTCTCACTTTTCGTTATATCACTCAACTTAGGCTCAATTACATCAGGAACAGCTGTGACACAGTCTCGCCGAGTGGTAGTATCTTCCTTCAAGTTCACCTCTATCTTCTGGCGAGAATCATTCACAATTTCTTGTGGTGTCATTGGCTGCATAGTAATCTTTCGTCCTTTGAATTCCAAGTGATATGTATTGGCTCGGCCATTGTGTTGCACATGGCGATCATAGAGCCAAGGCCGACCCAATAGTAGGTGACAAACAGTCATAGGAACCACATCAAAATCAATAGAATCTTTGTATGGCCCTATTTGAAAATTCACACGTACCATATGATTTACCTTCATCTCACCATTGGTTGCTCAACCATTGTATGTAGTATGGCTTGGGATGAGGTAAATATGTCAAATTCAGTTTCGCACATAGTTCCTTACTTGCAAGATTTCTGCAGCTACCCTCCATCAATAATGACCTTGCAAGCTTTATTTGGTCCAACTAGAGCTTTTGTTTGGAACAAGTTGCAACGCTGGGATTCCTCAACCGGGTTGCACACTAAGTACATGTGAGATACGACAATAGTTGGTGCACGCTCAGCATATGCATCAGCCACCAACCTCGCCGTCATCAATATCATCATCATAAGCTTCATCTCCTCTTTCAACTTCACCTTGTTCATTAACAAACATAACCTTGCTATTTGGACAATCTTTCTTGTAGTGACCTGTACCTCCACAAGTATGGCACACCACATCACGAGTACCTGCAGTAGACATGTTGGAACCCGAGCTAGCAGCAGGAACATCGGGTTTCTGAGGCATTAGAACCAAACGAAGGTGTACTTGCTGGTTTGGTCGATGGTATAAACGGAACGGCAGCTGGTGGCGTGACTGTAGGAGGAATAGATCTGGCTGAAAATCTGCTGGAGGATGGAAAACGAGCACGTGACTTCGCCTCTTCTGCCAACTGGGATTTGGCCTCTCTAGCATGATGCAACAACTCATTCATGGTCTCATACTTGTGATGACGAACAATGCTCTTGATTGGTAACTTCAAATTGTTTAAGAATCGCTGCATGGTCATCTCAATGGACTCACGAATTCTAGCACTCTGCATAAGCATCTCCATCTCCATGTAATACTCATCAACTGTCATGGTGCCTTGCTTCAGTTGCGTCAATTTATCAAAAACTGATTGCAAGTAGTTGGTTGGTACGAAACGAGCTTCCATGATTTGCTTCATCTCGCGCCAATCCCTCACAGGAAGTTCATTGTCCTCCCTCCTATGTTGTACAAGAGCATCCCACCAACGTAGAGCATAACCATCAAATTCCGATGCTGCAAGCTTGACCTTCTTATCTTCTGGATAGTCAAATAAGCGCTAGAGTTTCTCAATCTTCAACTCCCATGTGAGGTAATCTTCAGGATCAATAGAACCATCAAACTTAGGAATTGAAAATTTTGGCTTGCCCAAACCATCATCAGCAGCTTGGTTGGGCACACGTGGACCACGCCCAAGATGGGCAAACCCACGACCATGAGCAGGTGCATGGACAGGGGGAATAGCACGTCCCCTGCCAACATGTGGAGCAGCATCAACAGCACTACCCTCATCGAAATCATCAAAGGCATCATCATGTTGAGGATCTTCCCTTCTATGTAAGGCGGGCTGTTAAACCCTCAATGGACTGCTGCAAAGCGGTGACATTGACATTGAGCGTAGCTACTTGCGTTTGGATAGTATCAACCGTCCCAACATGCTGATCCAATCTCAGATTCATGTCTTGGAAATTTTTGTCAATGGCATCTGTCGTGTTAGTAAACACCCGTGTCAAGTGGGATTTCAAAGCCTCATATTCACCCCAATTGACGAGTTCCTCATCCTTCTTTTTCTGCAACACAACATCATCATCACTAGTAGACATGATTAGTAGGTTAGTGCAAAAATCAGAATTTGTATGGTGGAAACTCTCACAACTCACTCACAACTAATAAGAAAGGAGATCTTACCGTTCCAAAGTAAATAGAGATGCTCTACCAAACGAAATCAAAGACTGATACACTTGATGTGATGAAGTGAATATCAAAGGTATAGAGAACGATCGCAGGACACACAGGTTATGTAAGGTGGGGCTATAGGTATGGTATCCTATTTACAACCGCAAACAAAGTCCTAGTGCTGATCGTACAAATACCCAAGAAACACACACGTGGAGAAAAACGTGGCAATGCAACTATGAAAGGTGTTGCAACTATGCGCGAGAGACACTAGCAAAGCTCAAAGTAAAACAAGGCACAAGATTGCTCAATCTACCGTGCACAAAGATATCACTAGGCATCTTGCTCAAATTCTCTTTTTCCACAATTTTTCTTTTTCTTTTGTATAGCTTGTTTTTATACTTTTCCTTTTGCTATCTTGCTTTTTTTATAGATAATACACGGCCAATTACAAAGTATGGCCACCAAAAATCCTAAGAGCAGCCTGTAGGAGCGGAAACTAGTCTCAATAGGCAAGTTCCTACACCTATATAGTAGATTGGCTGTGGCTAAGGGTTTGGAAAAGTGAAAATCGATCACAATTTGTAATTATGGTGTCGTGGCCAAAAAACAGCTCAAAATCCTGCCGTGGCAGACTCAGTAACTTGGTAACTCGAAAAGTCCTGCCGTGGTAGAGAGACGCAGAAATCCTGCCGTGGCAGATTCGGTAACTTAGAAAGTATATATATATTTTTTTTGTTAATTCCGACTCGGCCAAGAGTAGATGACTAGGACTCTTAGAGTAGATCGGATATGACGTGATGGTGGCGGAAAACAATGGTGGAAAACGACTAACAACAAAGAGAAAACAAATCTGCGAAGAACAGATCTAGATCTAAACTAAAGGATGAACACGACCAGCAACTATTACTCGTCTACGATGTAATCTAGTCTATGACAACTCTTTTTGTGGGGCTTTTTCTGTATAGGTGATGAGGACATCCCCTACAATTACACCTACCCCAATGACTACTAAAGATGCTACAACTGTTGCACGAAAGGATCAGTCCAATGAGATTAGAATTGGACCTATACAAGAGATCGTGCTAAGCTACTAGAACAACAGGTGAATTACTCTAAACGAATCTGGTACTTTGATTGATGAGAACTTTATACTGCCTAAGTCTATGCATTTATGTATGATCAGGTTCGTTAGAGAAACAAGCATGGCGCGAGGAGGAGAAGGGCTACAAGAGAAGCCCAAATGATGAGCGCCCAAAGGATGCGCGAGGGAGGAGCGGGAGGAAGGCGCAAGAGAAGATCATCAGACGGAGGCAAGAGATCTGCCACGGACCGGAGTGTTCGGCCGGATCCACCCGGACTGTCCGGCCTGGTCGGGAAGGAGGAACTGGCATGGACAATCAGAATACCAAACCGGACACTGCCCGGACACCATCCAGAAACTTTGAAGTTTCCGGCCAGACAGAACTGTCCGGCACGCTTCCACCCGGAGTGTCCGGCCCGACCGGACTGTCCGGCCCGATTTCACCGGAGTGTCCGCCCGCCGACCGAATCTGGTCCGAGGTCGGTTTGTATCAGTTTGAGTCGTTTGCGTTTCGTTTCGGTTTTCTGGCTGCCCCAGCTGCCCTTTTAAGCCCTGGGACGACCCCTAGTTATGTTTTAGACCACGTTAAAATATTTTGGAGTTGTTTCTTTCATTAGAACCTCTGGAATTACCACTGTGTTCGAATCTACCAACTATAATTGAGTGTGATATCTTGTTCCATTGGGAATTAGTAGATTGCATACTACCATTCGTGGTCACGGCTGCATGCGCAAAGAGCGTGGTGTTGTGAATATCCGACAAGGTTCGGAGCTGTTGCATTGGCATCAGGATCGAGCGGGAGAGTTCATAGCTACAGGCTAGTTATCTATCATCCACCATCATCACGCCATCCGCTTACTGAGAATATCGGGCCACCCCATATCATCTTGGTATCAAATTTCCATTGTTGCCTCGGTAAGCATCCACAAATCCATCCATAGATTAGAGAGTTGTTTTTTCGTCCTATACAGAAAAAGCTTTACAAAAAGATTTGCCTTAGACTAGATTGCATCGTTTTCGAGTTTTAGTTGCTGATTGTATCTTCTCGTAGATCCGATCTGCAGGTTTTCCTCGTAGGAGTGTAGGTTTTCCGTTTGTGTCTAGGTTTAGGGTTTCATCTTGTTTCCCGTTGTTCCCACCGTTACCGTTCTGCAAGTGTTTAATCGTTTTTTCCGAGTCCACATAGCGTATCTTTGTTTGCATACCATAGATACAGCATATCTACAGCATCTGTGCCTAGGAACTTACCCACGAGACTAGTTGCTTTGCTCCGACAGGCTGCTTATTAGGGTTTTTGAATTGCATAAATTTTCGACAGGCGAAACCGGACTATCCGGCCGAATCACCAACCGGACTATCCGGCTCAACCGGAGTCCTCCGGCGCGTATCAACCGGACTATCCGGCCCAGTTCTGTTATAAGTCGCTGTACTCGTTTGCATTTGAGTAATATAGTTGAAAAATCAAAAAAAAGAGAAAAGAAAAGAGAATCAGTATTAAAAAAAAAGAGAAAAGAAGCTACAAGCCTGACAAAAAGAGATATCAAAGTGTGCAATATTGGAGGCCTTGTTGTGTATAGCACTAGTAGATTGAGCAATCTTGTGCCTGTTCTATTTGAGCTATTACTAGCGTCTCTCTTGTGCATTGCAATATTCCTTTTCATAAGTTGCTTTGCCACGTTTATCTCCACTGTGTGTGTTTCTTGGGTATTTGTACGATCAAGCACTAGGACTTGTTTGCGGTGTAGATAGGATACCATACCTATAGCTCCACCTTTACATAACCCGTGTGCCCTGTGATCGTTCTCTATACCTTTGATATTCACTTCATCACATCAAGTGCATCAGTCTCTGATTTCGTTTGGTAGAGCATCTCTATTCACTTTGGAACGGTAAGATCTCCTTTCTTATTAGTTTGTGAGTGAGTTGTGAGAGTTTCCACCATACAAATTCTGATTTTGCACTAACCTACTAATCATGTCTACTAGTGATGATGATGTTGTGTTGCAGAAAAAAGAAGGATGAGGAGCTTGTCATTTGGTGTGAATATGAGGCTTTGAAATCCCACTTGACACGTGTGTTTACTAACACGACAGATGCCATTGACAAGAATCTCCAAGATATGAATATGAGATTGGATCAGCATGTTGGAACGGTTGATACTATCCAAACGCAAGTGGCTACGCTCAATGTCAATGTTCATCGCCTTGCAGCAGTCCATTGAGGGTTTGACAGCCGCCTTACATAGAAGGGAAGATCCTCAACATGATGATGCCTTTGATGATGTCGATGAGGGTAGTGCTGTTGATGCTGCTCCACATGTTAGCAGGGGACGTGCTATTCCCCCTGTCCATGCACCTGCTCATGGTCGTGGGTTTTTCCATCTTGGGCGTGGTCCACGTGTGCCCAACTAAGCTGCTGATGACGGTTTGGGCAAGCCAAAATTTTCAATTCCTAAGTTTGATGGTTCCATTGGTCCTGAAGACTATCTCACATGGGAGTTAAAGATTGAGAAACTCTGGCGTTTATTTGACTATCCAGAAGATAAGAAGGTCAAACTTGCAGCATCTGAATTTGATGGTTATGCTTTATGTTGGTGGGATGCACTTGTGCAACATAGAAGGGAGGACAATGAACATCCTGTGATGGATTGGCGCGAGATGAAGCAAATCATGAAAGCTCGTTTCGTACCAACCAACTACTTGCGATCAGTTTTTGATAAATTGACGCAACTGAAGCAAGGCACCATGACAGTTGATGAGTACTACATGGAGATGGAGATGCTTATGCAGCGTGCTAGAATTTGGGAGTCCCTTGAGATGACCATGCAGCGATTCCTAAACAATTTGAAGTTACCAATCAAGAGCACTGTTCGTCATCACAAGTATGAGACCATGAATGAGTTGTTGCATCATGCTAGAGAGGCCGAATCCCAGTTGGCAGAAGAGGCGAAGTCACGTGCTCGTTTTCCGTCCCCAACAGATTTTCGGCCAGGTCTACACCTTATACTGCCCGCGCCACCAGCTGCTGCTCCTTTTACACTATCAGCCAAGCCAGCAAGTACACCTTCGTTTGGTTCTAATGCTTGGAAACCCGCTGCTCCTGCTGCTAGCTCGGGTTCCAACATGTTTACTACACGTACTCATGATGTGGTGTGCCATACTTGTGGAGGTAGAGGTCACTACAAGAAAGATTGTCCAAACAGCAAGGCTATGTTTGTCAACGAACAAGGAGAAGTAGAGAGTGGAGATGAAGCTTCTGATGATGATATTGATGACGACGAGGTTGGTGCTGATGCATATGTTGAGCGTGCACCCACTATTGTCGTATCTTCACGTGTACTTAGTGTGCAACCGGTTGAGGAATCCCAGCGTTGCAACTTGTTCCAAACAAAAGCTCTCGTTGGACCAAACAAAGCTTGCAAGGTCATTATTGATGGAGGTAGCTGCAGAAATCTTGCAGGTAAGGAACTATGTGCCAAACTGAATTTGACATACTTACCTCATCCTAAGCCATACTATATACAATGGTTGAGCAACAATGGTGAGATGAAGGTAAATCATATGGTACGAGTGAATTTTCAAATAGGGCCATAGAAAGATTCTATTGATTTTGTGATGTGGTTCCTATGACTGTTTGTCACCTACTATTGGGTCGGCCTTGGCTTTATGATCGCCATGTGCAACACAATGGCCGAGCCAATACATATCACTTGGAATTCAAAGGAAGGAAGATTACTATGCAGCCCATGACACCACAAGAAATTGTGAATGATTCTCGCCAGAAGATAGAGGTGAACTTGAAGGAAGATACTACCACTCGGCGAGACTGCATCACAGCTGCTCCTGATGTAATTGAGCCTAAATTGAGTGATATAACGAAAAGTGAGAGAGTGCCTAGTTTATTGATATTAGCCACTAAGGAAGATATGAGAGAATTTCATGAGGATCCTACATCCATGCCACTTGTGCTCATGTATAAGGGCGAGGTATTGGTTTCTAACGACATGACTCCTATTTCTCTTGGTGTCTCTTCTGTTTTGCAGGACTTTGGGGATGTGTTCCAGAAGACGTACCCGCAGGTTTGCCCCCATTGCGTGGTATAGAACATCAAGTGGACCTGATTCCTGGCGCCACACTTCCCAACCGTGCACCTTACAGGACTAATCCCGAAGAAACTAAGGAAATTCAGAAGTAAGTACAAGCGTTGCTAGATGAAGGGTACATTCGTGTTTCTCTTAGCCCTTGTGCTGTTCCTGTTATTTTAGTTCCAAAGAAAGATGGTACTTGGCGCATGTGTGTTGATTGTAGAGCGATTAATAACATAACTATTCGATATCGTCATCCTATTCCACGCTTAGAGGATATGCAAGATGAATTGAGTGGTGCTGCTGTTTTCTCTAAAATTGACTTGCGTAGTGGTTATCATCAAATTAGGATGAAAGAAGGGGATGAATGGAAACTGCTTTCAAAACTAAATTCGGTTTGTATGAGTGGTTAGTTATGCCATTTGGTCTTACTAATGCACCTAGTACTTTCATGCGTTTGATGAATCATGTTTTGAGAGAGTTTATTGGTCGTTTCGTGGCTGTTTACTTTGATGATATCCTCATATACAGCCACACCACCGAATCTGAACATTGCACTCATATTAGACAAGTTTTGCAAGTGTTACGTGATAATAAACTGTATGCTAATCTTGAGAAGTGTACATTTGCAAAAGATAAGGTCATATTCCTAGGATTTGTTGTTTTTGAGCATGGAGTAGAGGTAGATCAATCTAAAATTGAATCAATTCAGAATTGGCCTACTCCAGTGAATGTTAGTCAAGTGCGTAGTTTCCACGGTCTCGCTGGTTTCAATAGATGCTTTGTGAAAGATTTTAGCACCATTGCTGCACCTTTAAATGATTTGACAAAGAAAGGTTTCCTTTTGTTTGGGGCGCGGCCCAAGACATTGCTTTTGATACGTTAAAACGTTTTCTTACTTCTGCACCATTACTTGCATTACCTGATTTTTCGAAGCAATTTGAAGTTGAATGTGATGCTAGTGGTATAGGCATAGGTGGCGTTTTGATGCAAGAGGGTCGGCCTATAGCTTATTTTTCTGAGAAATTGACTGGTGCTCGTTTGAATTATTCTATCTATGATAAAGAATTGTATGCACTTGTGAGAGTACTTGAAGTTTGGCAACATTATTTGTGGCCAAAGGAATTCATCATACATTCTGATCATGAAGCATTGAAATACTTGAAAGCGCAATCAAACTTGCATAGAAGATTAGCTAAATGGGTTGAGTTCATTGAGTCTTTTCCTTACATCATTAACTATAAGAAGGGAAAAGAGAACGTTGTTGCTGATGCTCTATCTAGGAAGAACATGCTATTAACCAATCTTGATGTTAAAATTCCTGGATTAGAAGCTATTTGTGCACTTTATGCAACTGACAATGATTTTGCTGAACCATATCGTTTGTGTGCTCTTAGAAACGCATGAGATAAGTATAATATACATGATGGATATTTGTTTCGAGCTAGCAAACTATGTATTCCAGAATCGTCATTGCGTTTGTTCTTAGTGCAGGAATCACATGTTGGTGGTTTGATGGGTCACTTTGGGCGTGAGAAGACGTTGCTCATGCTTGCTGATCACTTTTATTTTATTGCCCAAGATGAGGCGTGATGTGTACAGATTTGTGAGCCGATGTATTACATGCCACAAGTCGAAATCTAAGCTGAAGCCTCACGGTTTGTATACACCTCTCTCTGCACCTACTACGCCATGGGAAGACATTAGTATGGATTTTGTGTTAGGTCTACCTAAAACTCAGAGAGGTCATGATTCTATATTTGTGGTAGTGGATAGGTTCTCTAAAATGGCTCATTTTATTGCCTGCCACAAAAGCGACGATGCGTCTCATGTTGCTAACCTGTTTTTCAGGGACATCATGAGATTACATGGAGTACCAAAGACGATTGTTTCTGACCGTGACGTGAAGTTCATGAGCTACTTTTGGAAGACCTTATGGGGGAAGCTAGGAACGAGCTGCTGTTCAGTACTACATGTCATCCCCTAACAGATGGTCAAACGGAGGTGGTGAACCGAACATTGTCACAGCTTCTAAGGACCATGATTAAAAATAATCTGCGGGAGTGGGAAGAGTGTTTGCCACATGTTGAGTTTGCTTACAACAGGGCTGTGCATTCAACTACTCAGCTTTGTCCTTTTGAGGTGGTGTATGGTTTCAAGCATTGACGCCACTTGATATGTTGCCTCTGCCATTACATGAGAGAGTTGATATGGAGGCATCAAAACGTGCTGATTATGTGAGGAAAATACATGAGAAGACTCGAGAGGCTATTGCGAAGAAAGGCAAGAACATTGCTGCTGCAAGGAATCAAGCAAGGAAAGAAGTGTTGTTCGAGCCTGGAGATATGGTTTGGGTGCATCTACGCAAGGATAGGTTTCCACAACTTCGAAGTCCAAGTTGAAGCCACGTGGTGCTGGTCCTTACAAGGTGTTAGCCTAGATTAATGATAACGCCTACTCGGTTGATATACCTATTGAGGAGTTTGGTGGAGTTAGCAACAGCTTCAACGTTGCTAATTTGTCACCATATGCTGGAGAAGACCGTGGAGCATCGAGGACGACGCCTTTTCAAGGGGGGGAGATGATGAGGACATCCCTACAATTACACCTACCCCAATTACTACCGAAGATGCTACAACTGTTGCACGAAAGGATCAGTCCAATGAGATTAGAATTGGACCTATTACACGAGCTCGTGCTAAGCTACTAGAACAACAGGTGAATTTACTCCTAAACGAATCTGGTACTTTTGATTGATGAACTTTATACTGCCTGCCTGAGTCTATGCATTTATGTATGATCAGGTTCATTAGAGAAACAAGCATGGCGCGAGGAGGAGAAGGGCTACAAGAGAAGCCCAACATGATGATCGCCCAAGGATGCGCGAGGGAGGAGCGGGAGGAAGGCGCAAGAGAAGATCATCAAGACGGAGGCAAGAAGATCTGCCACGACCGGAGTGTCCGGCCGGATCCACCCGGACTGTCCGGCCTGGTTAGGAGGCGAACTGGCGTGGTCAATCAGAATACCAAATCGGACACTGTCCGGACACCATCCGGAAACTTTGAAGTTTCCGGCCAGACCGGACTGTCCGGCATGCTCCACCCGGAGTGTCCGGCCCGACCGGACTGTCCGGCCGATTTCGACCGGAGTGTCCGCCCGCCGACCGAATCTGGTCCGAGTCGGTTTTTATCAGTTTGAGTCGTTGCGTTTCGTTTCGGTTTCTGGCCGGCCGCCCCGGCCCTTATAAGCCCAGGGACGACCCCTAGTTAGGTTTTAGACCACGTTAAAATATTTTGGAGTTGTTTCTTTCATAGAACCTTTGGAATTACCCTGTGTTCGAATCTACCAACTATAAATTGAGTGTGATCTGTTGTTCCATTGGGAATAGTAGATTGCATACTACCGTTCATGGTCACGGCTGCGTGCGCAAGAGCGTGGTGTTGTGAATATCCTACAAGGTTCGAGAGCTGCTGCATTGGCATCAGGGATCGAGCGGGAGAGTTCATAGCTACAGGCTAGTTATCTATCATCCACCATCATCACCCGCCATCCGCTTACTGAGAAGATCGGGCCACCCCATATCAATAGGACTAAAAACACTCTCTAATCTATGGTTGGATTGCGGATTGCTTACCGAGGCAACTAGGAAATCTGATACCAAGATGATATGGGGTGGCCCGATCTTCTCAGTAAGCGGATGGCGATGATGATGATGGATGATAGATAACTAATGAGTATCTATGATCTCTCCCGCTCGATCGTTGATGCCAGTGCAACAGATCTCGAACCTTGTAGGATATTCACAACACCACACTCTTGCGCACGTAGCCATGACCACGAACGGTAGTATGCAATCTACTAATTCCCAATGGAACAACAGATCACACTCAATTATAGTTGGTAGATTCGAACACAGGGTAATTCCAGAGGTTCTATGAAAGAAACAACTCCAAAATATTTTAACGTGGTCTAAAACCTAAAGCTATAGGGCCCCCATATATTTAAGGGTCTAAGAGGCGGCGCCCTAAGGGTGGATCCGAGTTGGTCCCACCCACCTATGGATACAAACCGACCTAACTTGGGTTCGGTCCAACTGGCTCTGCCGTGGCAGAGTTGTAGTCGCTTTCTCTGCCGCGGCAGCCTGCCGTGGAAGAGTAGGACTCGGTTTTCCTCCTGCCGTGGCAGAGAAACGACGCTTTTCTCTGCCGCGGCAGAGAACGTCCTCCTCTTGTTGATCTTTGTCTTGAACAGCTCCTTGCGCTTCCTCGCTCTCCTCCCTCGCGCATTCTTCATTGATCAACACGCCTTGTTCCATTATCTCCTCGCTCCGTGCTTTACTTCTTCTCCTAAGTACCTGATCATGCAATAATTCAAAGACTTAGGTAGTATAAAATTCTCATTAACTAAAACACCAGGTTCATTAAGAAACAAGTTCACCTGTTGTTCTAGTAGCTTGGCACGAGCTCTTGTGATTGGTCCAATCCTTATCTCATTAGATTGATCCTTCTTAGTAATTGGAACATCTTCATTAGCAATTGGGGGTAGGTGTATTGTAGGGATCCTCATCAGGTTAGTTTGTGAAAATGTATAAAAATACCTCAAAGCGTGAACAAAACATAAGAAAGTTGATACAAACCAAACATGAAACATCAAAAATTATAGATACGTTTATGACGTATCAGTGGGGAGTCTTGGTAAGATCTTGACGTCTTGGCAAGGGGCTCTGATGCCAATTGATGAGGATATATACATGGATTACGATGATTCTGACTGCTTGAATTGGAAGGAAATATTGAGTCAAATCGACGATGACTTTCAGGTGAATTCATTCCTAGTTGGATATGATACTTTGATATTTAGGAACTTTATACTATCTAAATCATGGTGTTATTACTTGACTACATTTAATATCCATCATATTAGCGCCAGCGGGAGGAGAGGAAGGAAGGCGAGCAAGAGATGGAAGGCGACCAAGAAGGAAGGTTCAATTCGGATAGACAGAAGTCATGAAATTGAAACGGGCGTGGATTCATCATACGAACTCCGAATCAAGCAAATAAGCAATCGTTGGATAGATAATTCGAAGATCTTTCCAATGAGTACTTCCACGTCTCAAGACCCTGGATAATCCGGCCCCACACCCCGGATAATCCGGCCCCACACCCTGGACAATCCGGTCATGTTTTAGAAATTCCGCTAAGGACTTTGGGTGTGTCGCGCAGTATGGTGGGCGGATAATCCAGCCTACTCGAACCATCTAAATAGTATTAGTAGGCTTCCACACCTTGGTGATCAACAGTTCATAAAAGATAATTCTCAACATAATGTAAAAGTATCCGGTTCAACCGAATGAGTTAGCGAGGTAGTCCCAAGTGTTTTAGGATCAATTATATTCACTTGGGATTCAAAATCTCAAAAGTATCTCTTCGTCATACTACAATACAATGGTATATGCCTATTTGCTCTTTGCACACTCGCTCTTTTTCTTCTTTCTTTTCTCTTCTTTTATATGTATATGATCACACTTTTGTTTAAGTGTTGTGCAAAGGATCTAGCCATATATTCCACTTCATGTAGGAATTCAAAGTTTAACGATCTCAGTTATCAAATTCTAATTGTATATGAAGCATTTTTATGACTTGGAGATTCTACCTCGACTTGTTGTCACTCTATTTTGATATCACTTTCACTTTCCTTTATTCAAGGTTTCTTTTTCAACTTGTATAGATAATTTTTCTTTGTAAATCAAACCGTAGACTTACAATATATTGACCAAATTATCTTTATATGTTCCATTAATACCAATGGCATGGAAGACTCCTATTACTATCATCAGGTGAGAGTAAAATTATACTCAAGCCATTCATATATCATTAAAGCAAACACAACTCAATATTGCTCCATATATAGTAGTAAACTCGAAACTTCATTAAAGGGATCGACAATTCCTGAAGGGAATTCTAATGATGCAAAATTTATTACTAGTTTGAGCTAATGCAAAAATAGTAATAATATAAGATAAATTACAAGGTGTTAAAGATCTCCCCAAGCTTGGAATCAACCAGTCGGAATCAATTAACTCCTTGTTGGTACCTATTCCTTCTCCTGGGTAGAAAGAGCATCACCCTCTCCTTTTATGTTGCCATCTTTAACTATGCTTGCAAAGCGGATGCTGAGCTCGGCCATGTCGTACTGGAGCTTCAACATTTTCTTCTTGAGAATTTCATCACATTTGTCAACTCAAAGACAGTTTTAATCAAGAAACCAAGTCTACCATCGATTGCATCGACCTTCTTCTCAAGGTCTTTGCTCATCATCTAGTAGGAGTCAAACCCTTCTCCAATTGTTTCAAACGCATGCCTTCGAAGCTTTTTCTAACTCATAGATCTTATCATGAATCTCATCTTGCCGCACCTTCTTAGGTTTAAGAGGCGATGGACCAAGAGGAGGTTTATAATAGGATCCTATATTGTAACGATAAGGATTAGGGAGATACTCATCCTGTTCCTTCCTCGCTTAGCTTGCCTCATCATCTCCATCCTTTGTAGGAACATGTCCTCCCAATTTGGGAGAGGCTTGATCTCCGGGCTAGATGATGATGTCGATCCTTGGATTCCACTTCTTCGATTCTCTTCACAGGTCTTGTTGACATGGAAGGCTGCATGGCTTCGCTGTACGAATGTTATTAGAGGGCTTGGATAGGGATGATGAGGATTTTTTGAGGCTGGAGGCTGTAGCTCTACGAAAACTTAATGAAAAGGTTAGATGCGATCAACTTTAAAAGGAGAGGTCAAAAACCCTAGCTGCCTTTCGTAACGAGCAACTATACAGGCAGGACCCGTATAGCTCCCGCCGTATAGTTATGAACCGACTATAGATTTCCATCTAGGGTGGATCCAACTATACGGCCAGAACTATATGGGCGGGAATTTTTATTCCGCCGTATAGTTGGTCGTTAAACTCTCTGGACTTTGAATAACTTTTTGGAGATGGGTCGATAACTATAGGACCGCAACTATACGGGCAGAATTTTTATTCCGGTCATAGAGTTGGTCATTAAACTCTCTGTACTCTGGAAATTATTTTGTCAAAGGTGTTGATAACTATACGACCATAACTATACGTGCAGAATTTTTAATTCTGGCCGAATAGTTGGTCGTTAAACTCTCAGTACCTTTTCTGGATGGAAGGGGTGATGTTGCAACAACTATACGACCGCAACTATACGGGTGGAATTTTTATTCCCGCCGTATAGTTGGTCGTTAAAGCTTTTGTGTCCACCAAAAAAATTCTGCTTCTCCAAGGATTCTTATTAATCTGAAACTTAACGAAATATCAAGTTTTGACAGAAAAATGTCAGCTTAGATTTTCGACCAATTTTGGCTTTATCATCTTCCTTCTTCTTTTCTAGAGCATCAAGTGTTTCTTATTTAACACAATATTCAAATAAAACTTTAACTAGAATATTAAAAACTTACTCAAACCTTATTTCGCATGGGTTGTCTCCCATGAAGCGCTCTTTTATGGTCAATAGCTTGACCGTAGCATTGTTCATTCCGTCTTGAGTCCATTCTTCTTGTAGTTGCCACTTCTTGTATATTTTTTCTTAATCACTTCTTCTGGAGTGATCAATTTTATAGTGACTGCACTTATATCTTCTCTTACTCGATAATTCTTCAAATGTTGTCCATTTACCACCCATGCAAGAGAGGGTGTTTTTCCTTGGAGCTTCACTGCTCCCGATGAGTAGGCTTCTTCAACTATATATGGGCCTTCCCACTTTGATCTGAGTTTCCTGGGAGCAACTTAAGACGAGAATTAGAGCAACACTTTGTCCCCACTTTTAGAAGTATTATTCTCTATTTTCCTATCATGCCATCTTTTCACCTTTTCCTTAATCAACCTACCATTCTCGTAGGCTTCACTTCTAAACTCATCTAAAGCACGAATATCTGATAAATGCGTTTCTCCTACTGCTTTAAGATCATAATTTAGGTTCTTGATTGCCCAAAAAGCTTTGTGTTCCAATTCTAAAGGTAAATGGCATGCCTTACTGTACACCATCTTATAAGGTGTCATACCCATTGAATTTTTAAACGCACTACGGAATACTCAGAGTGTCATTTAACTTGTATGACCAGTCTTTTCTTGATTTGTCCACCGTGTTCTCGAGTATGGTCTTCAATTCTCTATTAGAGATTTCCACTTGACCACTCGTTTGAGGATGATATGGTGAAGCAACACGGTGACTTACTCCACACTTGCTGAGGATTTTCCTGAAAGTTCCTTTCATAAAATGAGAACCACCATCAGTAATTAAAAACCTAGGAACTCCAAACCTGGGGAATATGACATCCTTGATCATCTTCACTTAGGTAGCTACATCCGCATGATTTGTTGGATATAGCTTCAACCCATTTAGTAACATTGTCAACAACAAGAATGTGAGTATAACCATTAGACTCTATAAATGGTCCCATGTAATCCATTCCCCATACATCAAAGGGTTCAATTATGAGACTATAATTCATTGCCATTTCTTGTCTCCTACCTATATTACCTCTTCTTTGGCAAGCATCGTAGTATTCTACATAATTATGTGCGTCCTTGAGCAAGGTGGGCCAATAGAATCCAGATTGAAGTACCTTTGCAGCAGTTCTCTTACCTGTATGATGCCCTCCATACGGACTGTCATGACAAGCTTTCAATATCGCATTCATCTCATGGTTAGGAACACACTTCCGCATCATTCTGTCAAGTCCATGACGATATAGATACGGATCATCCCAAAAGTAATATTTAAGATCATTAAATTAGAATTTCATTCTTTGATTTCTTGACATACTGATACGTTGCAAACGTATCTATAATTTTTGATGTTCCATGCTTGGTTTATATCTACTTCTTATGTTTTGTCCACACTTTGGAGTATTTTTATACAGTTTCTTGGACTGACCTATTAACAAGATGCCATAGTGCTAGTTGCCTGTTTTCTTCTGCTTTTGGTTCCAGAAAATTCAGAAAATAAATATTCTTCGGAATTGGACCGGACAAAAGCCAAAGTCGATATTTTTACCGGAAGACTCACGGAGCCAGAAGACGAGACGGAGAGGGGCACAGGGCGGCACACCATGTGGTGGCGCAGGCTAGCCCTGGTCGCGCCACCAGGTGGTGTGGGCCCCCTGGCCGCCCACTGACCTTGCCTCTTCGCCTATAAGATGCCTCCCGATGCGAAAACCCTAAGTCGAACAGTCTCCAGCGACGAAAAGTTCCGCAGCGCCGCCGCCACCGAAGGGGAGATTCAGGGGACAGAAAGTCTCTGTTCCGGCACCCTGCCGGGATGGGAAGTGCCCCCAGAGGCATCTCCATCGATCTCCACCACACCATCTCCATCACCGTTGCTGATTTCCATGATAAGGAGGGAGTAGTTCTTCCTCGAGGCTAAGGGTTCTACCGGTAGCTATGTGTTCATCTCTCTCTCTATGCATGATCATATTGTGATCATGAGCTTTGTAATCAAGTAGATCTACCTTGCTACTCAAGTGATTTAATAGATCTCTGCTCTCCCCATGTGTGCGAAGTTGACAGTGTGCACACCATGGTGGCACTTAGGTTAGAGATTACAAATACTTGTTATGAGTTATATTTGGAGTTGGATGTCTTTATGAAATTGTGGTGTTTGTTGGAACCATCTAGTGCTCAAGGTGACAGTGTGGGGTTATCTAGATGCGGAAAGCGAACTTTGAGGAGTGCTGTCATACCCTACCCTAATGATTAGAGTGTCCAACTGGAGAGTAGTTAGAGTAGTATCATAAAGAGAAGATATTTATATGAGAGTTTCACTAGTGAAAGTATGATCCTAGGCCTTGTTTCTAAACATTGAAACACCATTTGCAACTAGATCTATTACATGTTTGCTTGCTTCCATCTTTATTTCAGTTTGCCTTTAGTCTCTTCCACGCCATCAAGCCATTTTATGGCACTGTTGTCTTATATCCATACCACTTGTATTTCACTATCTCTTCGTCGAACTAGTGCACCTATACACCCGACAAGTGTATTGGGTGTGTTGGGGACACAAGAGACTTCTTGTATATTGATTGTAGGGTGGCTTAGAGGATACCTTTGACCACTTCCTCCCTGAGTTCAATAAACCTGGGTAATCCACTTAAGGGAAACTTGCTGCTGTTCTACAAACCTCTGCACTTGGAGGCCCAACAACTGTCTACAAGAATAGAAGTGTGTAGACATCAAGCTATTTTCTGGCGCCGTTGCCGGGGAGGTAAGGTAAAGGTAACTCACACTCACATCCTCCGGTGTGAGTGCTCGAAGTTATTTCCTTCAGATTCTGCAATTTTGTCATTTGTTTCTTCTTTTCACTAGTTAGGCTTAATGGAAAACAACAAAAAAATTACAGAGCTTTATAGTATTTATCTTGATTAGGACATGAAGTGTTTGAAGAGAAAATGAAAAAACCTATGGACTTTATTTGCATGCTAATAACAATGTTGTTAGTATGAACTCTTTGGACACCATTATTGCTAATGCTATGGAAAAGTCTAAGCTTGGGGAAGCTAGTTTTTATGAAAATGATCTTTTTAGTCCCCAAGCACGGAGGAGAAAATTTACTTTGATGATACTATGCCTCCAATATATGCTGATTACATGATGAGCATATGATATTTTCAGTCCACCTACTATTGAGGAGGAAATTAATTATGACTACAATATGCCTCCTATTTGGATGATTATGGTGATGAGAATAATAATGATAGCTATTTTTTTGAGTTTCCTCCCACTACAATTAATAAGAATGACTATGCTTATCTGGAGAGTAATATTATTATATGCATGTGG